>JAPKIE010000009.1:0-177599 GCA_026725045.1 Vanrija sp. TS_01
CCCCCTCCCACCCCTCCTCCCAGAAAGCCCGCACCGGCCGCTGCCCCCTATGCGACAAGACTTACGCGCACATCCTCCTCCACCTCCGCAAGCTGCATACCGACCACGCCTTCACCACCGAAGAACTCGCCCACCTACCCGACCTCTTCCCGTGCTCAACCTGTGGCAAGCCACTGGTGAACAACTTCCGCGCCATTGCCAACCATGTCAGGCAGTCCAACTGCGAGGGCCCCCAGACCCCCGCCCCCGACCCGAAGACGCCCCCCTACACCACCCTGCCCCCCCCCGCCCGCCCACCTCCCCCCCCGCCCCCCTCCCCAGACCTGGCTACCACCCACCCGGGCCCCAGGAGCACACAACGAACCCAGCGGCGCCGGCGCCCCCCCCACCAACCCACAGCGTACCCCGACGATCAGCGCCTTCGACTCGCGACACCAACGCACCTGCGCCCTCTGCCACACGACCTTCATATCACCAGAGGGCCTCCGCCGACACATCCATAACAACCACCCGGAATTCAACAACACCCCCAAGGCCTCACACCCCACACCAGCGCACCTCCGCACCCGCCGGCCTCAGGCCCCGGCCATACCCCCTACCACCGACAGGTCGAGCCCCATCGCCCTAGACCACGAATGCCCTAGGTGCGGCATCCTCATCAACGCGTCCGACATCCTCACCCACTGGAAGTCAGACCACCCGCACGCCCCATTCACCGCGCAAGAGGCGATCGGCACCCCCACGGCCTTCTGCCCGGTCTGCTCCGCACCCTCAAAGGACCGAAGATCGCTCACCACGCACCTCGCGACGTCCCACCCCACCTACCGCTTCACGGAACTCCAACTCAAACAGTGCGGCATCCCCGCCTGCGGCGCCTGTGGCCTCCCCGCACCCCCGGCCGACCACCGGTGCCCAGGACAATGGCCCACGAACGCCCGCACCCTGGCGATGCCGACACGACACGAAGGGACGCCGATCGCCCTCCGCCGCGCCCCCGACACGGCGCCCACACCAGTGACCCGACCCGACATAGAGGCACTCATCTACCACGACAGACCGGCCAACGCCCCCCACCCCCAGGCACCAACCTCAGGCCCAAGTGCAGAGCCCCTCTTCCTACCAGGGCCTAGCGACGACGACACACACCCCGCTCGCGACGACCCCGCCCCATCTGAACCCAGCGACGCCCCCTTTGACGACCCCGACGTCACACACGCCTCGCCACCCGACCCGGACGACCCCGAGCCCAACTCCGACGCCTCCGACGAGCCCGAGCCCGAGCCCGACTCCGACACCTCGTCCTTCACACCAAGCGACGACACCCCGGGCGAGTCGAACGACGACACGGACACGGCTCCCCCACCCAGCGATGGGAGCGACGACCCAATGGACGGCAGCCTGAACAACGCCGGCCCCCCACCTAAGCAACCGACTTTCCGCAAAGAAGACGGCCGCCGGGTCCGCCACACCTGCCACCTCTGCTCCGCCCCCCTAAGGAACATCGCAAACCACCTCCGCTCGGCCCACAAGGGCCACATCTTCCAAACAGCGGAGCTGCGCCAATACGGCGCACACTACGTTGCCTGTGACTGCGGCGCCCCGTACCAGACAGCTGCCGCCCTACGGTCCCACAAACATAGCGGCTACTGCCCTACGGCCGACCTTTCCAACAATGGCCCCCGCCGAGCCCAACCGACGACCGTGGACGTGCCAGACCCCCTCGACCCGAGCCGCCTCATCAAGGTCCCCGCCAAAACGACCTGCCCCATCTGCCCGGCAGTCAACACGGACCTCGTCGAGCACTTCTCGAGGCAACACAGGGACTACCATTTCACCCAGAACCAGCTCGAAGGCACCGGCCTCATCGCCTGCGACTGCGGCCGCGTAGTGCGAACCCCGCGAGGCCTCGAAGTACACCAACAGGCACACTGCCAGCTCACGATCCGCCAACGCCGACCCCCCCCGCCCCTGCCGCGCCCCAGGCCCCCAACAGCGCATGCTCACCAGACGACACAGCCCGACGACTTCGAACACGCAACAGCGCTCCTCTCCACCCCTGCGGACACAGCGCGCCCATCAATGGACCTCTTCCTCTCGCTCGTCAACAAACCAGTCCCTCACCGCATGCTCCACCCACGCGTAGTGAAACCCTTCATCGCCTGCGCCACCCGGTGCGCCCGAGCCTACATTGACGAGCCCAACGAGGACAACCTGTTCCACTTCCTAACGATCCCCAAGGTCGCCCTCGCCCCAGCCTCCACCCGCAAGGGGCCAGCGCACACAGTAGCCCGACTCAACGCGTACCCCGCCGTCGCGTGGCCTGATGACCCCCCGGCCCGCCTACACCACCCAAAACCCCACCGCCGCCACCGCCAAGGGGACCAAACGACGGAACTCACGATCGACCTCATTGAACAAGGCCGCATCACGGCCGCACGCCACACGCTGAACGGTGACCGACCACCCGTCACCCCGACACCGGACAAAGTGGAGGAAATCCGGACCAAACACCCCGAGGGCCCCCCCGACGCGTTCACCACCACAAGGGCCCATGGCTCACTCCAGAACGCATGCCCCGAAGACAACACCCTACCCGAGCTGCTCCGCACCTTCGCGAAGGACACCGCCCCAGGCATCTCAGGCTGGACTGTCCCACTACTGGGCCTGGCACTCACATCTGACACGGTACAACGGTTCCTCTTCCTCCTCACCGGCCACATCAGCGCAGGCATCGCCCCGGGCCGTGACTACCTCTGCGCCTCCCGACTCATCGCCCTTGAGAAGGACGACGGCAAAATCCGCCCCATCGCCGTTGGCGACCTCCTCTACCGCCTCTGCACCAAGGCCATCCTTAGGGCTAACCCCTCGACCGGCCTACTCCCGAACCAACTCGGCGTCGGCAGCAAAGGCGGTGTCGAGGCCATCACCACAGCCCTGGAAATGGCACTGGACGGGGAACTCGGAGCTTACACACACATGGTCGCACTGGACGCCAGCAACGCCTTCAACTCCATCAGCCGTACCGCGGTCGCTGAAGGCGTCTCTGAATACGCCCCCCAACTACTTCGAACCGCCCGCTGGGCCTACCAAATGCCATCCGTCCTCGCTGTCAAGGGATCCAGAGGCGTGGAAATCGTCCACTCCACCCAAGGAGTGCGCCAAGGAGACCCCCTGAGCCCCCTCCTCTTCTCACTCGGCGCTCGCCAAACGATAGAAAAGCTCATCGCAGACCTCGGCCCCAACCACCTGGTAATTGCCTACCTAGACGACATCCTCGTGTTCGGGCCAGACAACGGCATCAGCGAACGCGCCCATGCCTCCCTCCGCGACAACACAGCCGGCGTCGCCTTCAACCCCGCCAAACAGCAGGACATGACCCTCGACGCCATCAAGAACGACGGGATCGAGCTCCTAGGCACCTGCGTCGGCACAGGAAGCACACGCCGCGCCTTCCTGACGCGACGGATCGACGACGTCGAGAAGCAGCTCGGCAACCTTAGCAGGCTCCCGCACCAACACGCCCTCCTCCTCCTCCGGTTCAGCATCCAACAGCTCCTTCGACACCTCCAACGTACGATGGACACGTCCGACCTCGACGACGAATGGGACCGACTCGATGGCCTGCTCACCCGCGAGATTGACCGTATGCGCGAACTCAACCCCCGAGGACACACGGACCGCAACGAGGAGGACCGCCTCCTCCTATCCCTCCCACCACGCCTCGGAGGACTCGGTCTCCTCTCACACCGCGACTGCTCACCCCACGCCAGGGCGGCCTCCCGAGCCCTCGCGTACCGGACACTGGCCACCATCATCCCCACGGTACAACCCGTCGAAGACACCAGGGACCAGAAAACCCGCTGCGGCGAGATGTTCGACTCCCAACTCAAGACACTCGAAGCCGGCCTACACCACCGACAACTGACCAGCCTCTTCGAAGCCCAGTCGAAGATCGGCCGCCTGTGGCTAACGACAATCCCCTACTACCGCCACCAGCGACTCACTGACCACACAGTCACAAGCAACCTCCTCTACCGCACCCTCGTCCCCGGGCCCCGTACAACCTGCAAGTACTGCCACAAACCCAACACCTTCGGACACGACGAGGCCTGCCTAGAACGCCGCTCATGGAAAGTTGTGCGACACGACACAGTCAAGGACCTCATCTACCAAGCACTACGAAGCGTCCCCGACAACATTGTATCACTAGAGCCCACAATCATCGGAACCCATCGCCGCAATGACATCCGCCAAGAGGCCACCCACGCCACCGGCAACCGCACCACCGACTACGACATCAAAATCACGACCCTCAGCCGGCAAACTGCCTCGGCCTCCGTCCTCAACGGCAAGATCGACAAGGCCGCCGTCGTCAAGCACCTCGACAGCCTCGCCTCCGACAAAGCCAAAGGACTGCCACACGAGGTCTACCCGGTCGACTTCCACCCAATCATCATCTCGACAGGCGGCCTCACCGACTCCGGCACAACGGCCATCCTCAAGCGCTGGAAGAAAATGATGGGTTCCCCCCGCCTCAACCACCTCCTCAGGGACATCAGTTTCGCCCTAGTCACCGCACGAGGCCGCACCTTCGACCTATCACACGACAACACAAGGTAGACGCGAAATGACACGACTCATCCGACATGACATAAAAGCACCCGCAATGTGAAAAGATTCTGTAGCACCCTCGCACCAAGTTGTCCTCCGTACCACATATAAAGGCCCTCCATGTCCATAGCAAGATGCAAAGCAATCAAATCATGCTTTCCCCTCTGCCACCGAGTACTTGCGCTTTCCACGCTCCTGCTCTGCCACGGGGATTGACTAGACGAACGGATTAATGTCTCGAAACCTTTAGGAAACCTAGTGCGTTGTTACCCATCGCGTACCGGGTGCTGTGGATTCGATACAGTTGTAGCTTGGTTGATGGATTTTGTCGCTGTCGAAAAGAAGGGCCGGAGAGGAGGAGGGAGGCAGCGGGAAGGACTTGGAGGGCAGCGCGAGGAGACGCGTCGCTCGAGGCGGGCTCGGCGCCACTGTATGCATGCGGGCTGTTGCGGTCTCTGCACACTGTGGTACTGTCACCGAGCCAGAATGCTTCTGTTGCGGCTGCTGCTTGTAGTGAAGAGGGCTACTTTTTGCGTCAAGCGAGAGGTGTCTCACGTCTCCTGTGCGTTGTTGCCCCCTTTGAATGCCGGCGTCTGTCTCCCCGAACGGTCGCTGCTGCGGCTGCGCTGGTGGCCTGGAGGTGCCTGACACGCCTGGTCCATCATGCTGCTGCACGCTTGGACCCTGATAAAGTCCCGTCGCAGCAGCTGCCGCACACACGCAGCATGCCTCCACTCGTCGCTACACGGCCTCCACGACGCCGGGCGAGCTAGTAGGCAGCCAGCCAGCCAGCCACGGATCATCACAAGCCACACTACTACTCGGCCCCGACTGCTATTCAAGGACACGACACGTACAAGCAAGCAAGCAGCACAACGCTCAGCTTGTCACTACTGCACTCCTCGTCAACTACGCCGTCGCGGTCCACAACCCACGACCAGCCCCACGTCATCGTGTCGATCCCATGCCAACGCAGCACCACGTACACCCCCGCGCCCGCGTCGCGCTCGCCGCGCGCGATCTCGAGCACGAGCACGCCGGCATCGCTGAGCGCGCCGCTGAGCCCGAGGCCGAGTCGTCCACATCTCAGAGCAAGCTCCGCCATCTCGACGAGCGCCAGGAGAAGGAGAAGCGTGAGCTAGCGTAGCGTTTCAACCGAGACGTGTAGCTGACAGCCCAGCCCTCCCATCTGCGGCCGACTTCTATGTCCACTCGCTCCCCGGCCTCGGCGTTCTGAGTACCCACCCGACGTGCGTACTGTCGTGCATCACAGAGTAACGTGCGCTGACGCTGCCCAGCCACCCCCTCACGGTACATGCAGGAAACCTCCCATCGTACCCCGGAGCAGGCAAGGGTGGTGGTGATGGCGCGACGGGTGTCGATTCTGAAATATTGTGAGCTCACCGCCGGCTATGCGTGCTGAGTTTTAGCTTCCTGATGGTCCGTGCTCGCCGCTCGGCCGGCAAACAGCGCGTCGTCTTCTGGTTCAACGTGAGTATAGCTGACTGCTTGTAGTCGGATAGAGCTCACGCTTCAAGGGAGGGCCAGGCTGCTCATCCTTCGATGGCTCGATGATGGAGGTCGGCCCGTGGCGGACAGTACCAGAGGCGCAGACCGAGTCGGGCAAGGTCGAGCTCAAGCTCGTTGAAGGTGGCTGGGAGGAGTATGCCACTATGGTGTATAGTGAGTATCGCTGTGTGTGCCGTCTTCTGACGCCACAGTCGACCAGCCGCCAGGAACTGGTTTCTCCTTCGTCCCCAGCAATGGCTACCTGCATGAACTGGAGGAGGCGTCCGCACACCTCATCAAGTTTCTGGACAATTTCTACAAAGTCTTCCCAGAACTGGACGGCGCAGACGTGAGTCGGAACGAGATCGAGCACGCCGTTGACTCTTGCAGACCTATCTCGCCGGAGAATCGTACGCCGGGCAGTACATCCCGTACTTTGCAGACGCGTTGATAAAGAAGGACGAGAAGACCCTCCCCGACTTCAAGCTCCAGGGCATCGCCATCGGTAACGGCTGGATCGACCCTTTGAGACAGTACCCCGCCTACCTCGAGTTTGCTTACGAAAAGGATCTCATCAAGAAGGGCAGCGACGATGACAAGAATGCTCATGCCGCCCTGGACCGGTGCTCGACCTGGATGAAGAACTTCACCGACCCTTTGATCACTCCCATCAACATTCCCCACTGCGGTGGAGTCATGGACTCGGTGACAAAACCCGCACAGAAAGAGTGGGTTGCCAAGCCGGCACACTTGCTGACCGCGTCAGAATTGACGGAATCAAGAAGTGTCTTAACGTGTACGACGTGCGTCTCGTGGACACGTGGCCCGCATGTGGCATGAACTGGCCTCCCGACCTCTCCGACGTGTACAAGTTCCTGGCGGTTGGTCTTGTCGTTGGGTCGCATGCTGACTGTACAGCGTCAGGACGTAGTAGAGGCCTTGCACGCCACCAAGCACCAGAGAGCATGGGAGGAGTGCGACGACCGCGTGGGCGGCGCGATGAGATTGGGCAAATCACCGGCGTCGGTTCATCTTCTGCCTGGAATCTTGGAAAAGGGCGTCAAGGTGCTCATGTTTGCCGGTGACGAGGACCTCATCTGCAACTACATTGGTATTGAGCGCATGATCGAGGCGCTGGACTGGAGTGGCGAGGTTGGCTTTGGTGCCGTGAGTAGACGACGTTGTTTGGTCATGAAATTCCACCTGCTCACTCGACAGAACGCCACCGCTCAGCCATGGTTTCTCAACGACACCAAGGTCGGCGAGTGGACCACCGACCGCAACCTGTCGTACGCAAGGCTATTCGAGGCATCGCACATGGCTGGATTCGACGTTCCCCACGTCACCAACGACATGATCATGCGCTTCATGGACGTCGACATCAACCTCCTACCTGGCCTCACAGGCACTGGATCGTCTAGTGTCGGGGAGGATAAGCGGCCTGCCGTGCACTTTGGTCCGCAGCCGACAAAGGCTGGCACGCCGATTCTCAAGGCCGGAAAGGGCGACTGGGAGGGTGAGTGGCGACTTATGCATCAGCCACTGACACCGCCCAGAATGGTACAATGCTGTCTCGGCTGTGCTTATCCTCCTGACGCTCATTGGCATCGTCGGCATCTACCTCTTTGTGCGGAACAGGCGAGTGCGTCGCGGCCTTTCGCTGCCGACCCACGCCGACCGTCGCTCAAACGACGGTAACCGCGAGGAGCGGATGCCGCTGGCAGGAGCGGATGAGTACGAGCTCGACGACAACGTGGGTGGTAATGGTACGGGCAACGGGGGGAAGGGAAAGGGCAAGGGGAAGGGCCGCGCGAGGGCGAGCGAGGATTTTGACGCAGAGGACGGCGACAAGGACCCCAACACGGTGTTCGCGCTTGGAGACGAGGATGAGCACGACCACGAGTATGACGCTGGCAAGTAGGCCACGTTGTTAGACTAGACGCGTTGTACGGGATGCCATAGAGTAACTTGAGTGGGGTTGTCGTCGGGCGCGTGGGGTCAGTGCTTCGGGTTGTCAATCTCGCGCGAGACAACCACGGACGCCCTTTGTGGTCCGCCTCGTCCTCGCACACACTTGTGGGCGCCATCTTGTGTCGCCTGCGCGTCCGCACACACGCCAACACACACACGCAGCTTGGGCTTTGTTCCCACGCTCTGCACCTCGTGCGCCTTTGAAGCGCCGCCCATGCACCGCGCCCAGCCATGCCCGCCGCGTACTTAAACGCCGCTGTCGGCAACGCCCTCTCTTCCACCCACTCTCTCTGTCATTCCCTACTCTCTCACTCATAGCACCCATCTAGTACCACGCACAACAGGTGAATCCCCTTGTGCTGAACCATACCTCGGCCCGCCCACCTCTCGACACCCCACCGGCAGTGCGACTACAACACAGCCTGCACCACAGCCCACCCCAACGTCAGCCGCCCCTCCTCTCGCTGCACCGTATCGACAGTACTCGACTTCAGCAGCACCAGCCTACCGACTCCAGCGCACCCTTCTCCCCCCCTCGTCTGCTCGCACACCCGAAACTGTCACCCACGGTCCCGACACACCACAGCACACACACACACACACACACACTCGCCACGCCATTCCTCACCGCCCAACGTCCCCACCGCCCAACGTCCCCACCGCCCAACGTCGCGCCCCTTTATTCCTCTGTCCACTCCGATTCTATCGTCCTACGTGGCGGGGCGTCGTGAGTATAAACCAAACCAAACCAGACCAGACTTTACCAAACTTTTACAGAACCAAAACCAAACCAAACCCTTTACATACCAAACCCCGTCTCTGCTGTAACGTGTCCATTTCCTGCTTGCTTATCCTGGCTTTGCTCGATACACACCTCGCATCCCCCCACAGAAGTGTTCCCTTCACACATATCGGTGTGCATACTGTGTCCCTCCTTCCTCTCAGACACCTGCCCCTTTCTGCTCCCCGCGGATGTCTTCAAGTGTAGGCCAACGGTGGCCTCACTCACACCCAACTCCTCTCCCCACGCCCCCAGTCCACTGCAGATGGTGACCCTACACTTGCCTCACGTACCACATGATGTCCCCCAATGTGGAAGCTTTCTCCCACCTTCCCTGTGCGTGGAGTTGTGCATGACTACCTATCCTATGAGCTCCCCGCCCCCTCTCCCTTCCGTCTTAACCATCTCATCCGCACCCGTTCTGTTCGTTCAGCACCCAATGCAATTGCCACATACCTCCCTCCACGGTCCAGCCGGTATCCTCTCCCACACGTGTCCTCTCCTACCCGCGTCCTCTCTCTTCCTCTCACCCCGTCTTCGCCTCCCTAGGAGTCAAGCAGTACTACCCCTGCTAGTCGTTAGGCCACTCCGTCCATCCTAGTCTTATCCAGCTCACCTGCACACATCCTGTTCTTTCCCCACTGTCCAACCGCCCAATGCACTTTCCATACACCTCCCTCCAACATCCTCCTCCCCCACCCGTGACCTCTTACCCTCTTCCCGCCCCCATCCAAGCCTACCAGTACTGCCCCAGCCCACTCCATCACCCCGCAGCTTAGCCACCGCACTAGCACCGATCCCACCCCTTCACCACGCCCTCGCTGCATTTCCGCTGTGCCCAAGGCCCCCCCCCCCCCCCGCGTGCCAGTCAAGTCAGTCAAGCAGTGTTGTCCCTCCTAGCCATTCGCCTACCCTGTCCCTCATCATGTTGACCAGCTCGCCCACACCGTCCCGTTTCGTCACCACGATCCGAAAACCCGATGCACTCGCCACACACCTCCCTTCACAGTCCAACCCTTCTCCTCTCCCATCCGTGTCCTCTCACTTCCCTCCTGCCCCCCTTCGAGACGGACAGTGCCCCCCCCTGCTAGCCAATAGCGCACCCTGTTCCTTCTCCTCTGAACCAGCTCACCCGCACAGGTCCCTCCGCCTCGCTCCCATCACGCCGTGCTCTGGTTACACACGCACACACCACAGCCTCACTCGCCTCACCTCCCACCTGTGTTCTCGTCCCACATGATTCCCGCGAACCTCACACTATCGCCCTTAACCCTTCTCCCCCGACAGCCCCTACCCTGCGTACACACCATCCGTCGCGCGCACACACACACATCCTGTCCCTGCGCCGCTCATCCGTCTTCCTCTCCACCGCATGTCCAACCCACACCGCCGACCGCTGCTAGAACAAGCACGCCACCTTCGAACTCCTCGCACACCATCCAAGCCACCATCATTACTCCCAGTTGCACACAACTAGTAGCACACAACTGGTAGCACACAACTAAGTGGTAGCACACAACTAACTGGTAGCGCACAACTAACTGATAGCACACGACCGGTTGCACACAACTAATCGTTGCTCACAACTAATCGTTGCACACACTAATCGTTGCACAGTAGTAAACCCCTCGACCGACATGTGTTTGGAAGTTCAGAGTGACGTTTCGGTAGGCTTTTAAGCACAGCCGCGGGGCTGAACAGCGATCGAAGCATAAACGAATGTGCGATGTTCTGCTAGTGGTCCATGCAGTCGGCCTTAAGCTTAAATTTTGCGTAAATCCGATGGGAGCAATCCCTCGCGCGTTCGAATCGCGCACATCGCATTATTTTGGCCATCATTTGAAATGTGGCTAGCTCTGTCATTGGTGGTGGGGGCGGTTGATGGAGGCTTGACATGCCAAAGTTCATACCTCTAGCACGCTCGCATGCAGTGTGTGTCGAGCAGCAGAACGTTGGCTCAGCCTGTAGTCATGGTGTTAGGAGAGCTGTATCACCAACAGACCGTCAGCCGTCGACGCACTGTCCCCCTCCCTCTCCCGTTGCTCGGTCGGCCGTAGTCGGCGCACGCTGTGCTTGACGCCTTGTAGTCCCTGCTCATCGGAGCGAGCGGCGCAGCCCAAACCTCCCTCGACCGGACGGGGCGACCCTTGTGGTGGTCGGAGCAGAGGCGTGCAGGCGGGACCAGGCGCTGCCGCCACCCACCGAGGTCTGGCATGCATCGGGTCTGCATGTGCATTGGGCCAGTTTGGAGGCCGATACACCAGATACACACCACTCGACACCGCGTGGACCTTGTCAACACGTCGACATGGCCAGCAGCGGCATGCATCGCCACGTCTTGCGCTGCCGTGTCGTTGGCGTCGTGCAGAAATCAAGCGCGTGTGCGTGTACCGCGCCACTCGCCTCGCCTCGCCACCGCTGCCCCACCAAAATGACGGACCGCGGGGCCCTGAAGGCCGACGACGAGGTTTATTTGGTCCGAGGGCACGGTCAGCCGACACCTGTCATTCAATCTCATCTCTGCTCCACCTCTTGTCTCATCCCATACAGCCTGCGCAGCTGCTCCGCAGCCCATCCCAACGCGCACAACGGAGCTGCACACCGAGTTGCCCTCCCACCATGGCGACCAACTCGAGCGCCGGCGGCCTCCTCGCGCCCCCGTTTGGGCCCTTCAACGCCGTCCACCAGCACGTCGTCGGCAATGCCGCGTCGCTCACCCCCCTCCGCTTCGCCTTCTTTTTCATCCTGCCCTGCGCAGTGGTGTACTACCAGGCGCTGCTTCTCGTCTCGCCGGGAGCCAGGCGGAACAGGGGGCAACGGGCCGCGCTGGGCGTGCTCGGCCTTGCGATCATGTTCAACGCGTGGACGAGCTATCGCTTCACCAGTGAGTCGATGATGGCGCGCCGCTGTGGATCCGCGATCGTATACAGCTGCAAGAGCCTCCTAGCTCACACCCCCAGCACCGTCCCTCAATGCGTTCAACAACGCCTTCACCATTGTCTTCCTCCACCTCGGGCTCAAGTTTATCGAGTTCGGCCTCCTCACGGACCGCATACACGACCCGTACATGGCCCTCGGGCGGTCACGGCACATCGCCGCGTTTGACGTGTGCATCAACTCGCGGCTCGTGTCCCTCGGCTCGGTGGGGCTCGACACGCTCGCCGGACCGCCAAACGCCGCGCTGCCGAAGCAGCCCCATGTCGAGCGCCACCTGCGGCACAAGAGGCGGAAGCGACACCCGCGACCGACGACTCGCGCCGGCAGCGTCGCTCGGCATGTGCGGCACGCACTGGTGCACTACGTTGTGCTCGACACGATGCTCGCCCTCCTCAGGCTCGTCGGGCCCGACACGCTCGGTGCGCCGCACGGTACCCGGAATGTGCTGGACAAGTTCGTGAACTCGACACGCATCACTGCGCTGCCCGGGGTGCTGGGATGGGTGGTTCCCTCTGGTGGTGTGCGCTTCCTCACCGAGCTGTGTGTGCCCCTCGCCATTTGGCAGGCGCTGAGCTGCGGCTACCACGCCCTCGCTACGGCGTGTATCGGCTCGGGCTTGTGGGAGGTACAGAGCTGGGACGTGGACCTGTTCGACTCGCCGTGGCGCGCAGACAGCATCATCGACCTCTGGGGCAAGCGGTGGCACCAGGTGGGTCGGGGCTTCCGTGCAGAGCTGACACCAGATGTTCCGACACCAGTTCATTATTCTGTCCGTGGCGACGACACACGCGCTGGGCATCAAGATCGGCTCGCACGCCCTCTTCCTGCTCACCTTTGTCTTCTCGGGCCTTCTGCACGCCTTCGGCGAGCTCAGCATGAACCCTGTGCCCGAGCCGTGGAAGCTCGGCTTGTTCTTCGTCCTCGCCGGCCTCGGGTGCGCCATTGAGGTGTCGTTCAAGCGCGCGACAGGCCACCGCGTCAAGGGATTGCTCGGCAGGATCTGGACCTGGACGTTCATGTTTTTTGCCGGAAGCCTTGCTACCAATGCCTGGCTCGACGGCGGCATCGCCGGCTGCACGCTCCTCCCTGCGGGCGGTGCAGGCGAGTACATTGCCCCCTTGGTGCTCTCCAAGTTGTGCTTGGTTGAGCGTATCTAATGTTGGCTTGCAAGACACGACATACACTACAAGGCTAATATGCGGCATCGACATTCATCACAACATCAAAACATCATAAACAGCTTGCATCTCATATCGACAGTCCACTGTATTGTCCACACCGTGGGGTATACCCTGCATGTAACATATCTAGAACGAGGGGGGGGGGGGGGTGTTGGCGCCGCTCAGAACTCGTCCCCTCTGATGCCAGCGCGCATTTTGTACTCTGCTTGTTAGGAGACGATACATGTCCAGCACTCACTGTACGGCGCATCGGGCTTGGCCCGTTGCTCGTGGGTGTGCCCGCGGCGGTTCTTGCCGCTGTCTGGTGTGATCCGGCGCGGGGGGGTGCGCGCCGCCGCCCGCGCGGCACGGAAACCTGGGTCGTCGGGCGTGACGTTGATGTGCGCAGCGTCATCAGCAGCAGCGGGAGCTACAGCGGCGTCCTCAGAGCTCGGCTCTGCCGCGGCCTCCTTCCCTTCCTCAGTGGCGGCGCTGCCCTCCGGCACCAATGCCTCCGCCTCGGCATCCTGCCCCTTCTCCTCGCCATCGACGCCAGTCAAGAGCGGCACCTCCTCGTCGCCCGTAAACCCGTCGCCCACCACGCCCTCGCCCTCTGCATGCTCGTGCACGTCCAGGGGATCGACGACCTCGTGGTCCTCCTCGAGGTCGGCGTCGGGCGCCAGGCCCTGGAAGATGCGCTGCCGCGCGTCCTCCTCGGCCTCGAGCCTGTGGTGGTCTGTCGTCAGCGGGCTCGGGGCGGGGACATACGCTTAAAGTGCTCGAGGTCTGCCATTAGCGGTGAACGTGCCGTGCCACTTACCCTCGGGGTGGGTGTACGCCTCTTCTGTCTGCGTCTCCGGGGTCGAGTGGTAGAGCTGGCGTCAATGTTGCCGCAGGGGCCGACCCACCTCCTCGTGGTGCAAGAAGCTGACGTTAGCTCAGCCGAGCAGCGGCACTCACTACTCCGACTCCTCGTCGTAGTGGTGTCCGAGGTCCTTGAACTCGTCCTTGAAGTTTGGGAGCGCGCTCGGCCCGGCAACCTCGAATTCCGCGAGCGACACGCGGCCTGAGCACGGCGTCAGCGGCCCGTGCACAGCGCAACACCAGCTCACCATCCCCGTCCGTGTCAAGCTTGCCCAGCACCTCGGCCACGATCTTGTCCTCCAGCCCTTCGGGCACGGTGCTGGCGCGGTGCGGGTCCAGCACCGAGTGGTGCCGCAGGCCGTAGAGCGCGGCGATCTCGTCGACGCTCCAGTACCCGTCCGTGTTGAGGTCGTGCAGCTTGAAGAAGGCGGGCGGGTCAAAGCTGTCGATGTGGTGCTCGTTGTGCATCTGCGGGTGTGAGCGTGTGCGTGCGTGCGAGCGAGCGCGCGAGCGTCAGGCGTGAGCACGCTGCACGGCTAGGGTCCGTTCACCGCACCTGCACTACTCACGTGCGCCTCGGCATACGACAGGCCCTCGACACTCTCGCCGCCGGCGTGGTCGCCGTGCGCGAGCGCCACGGACGCGAGGAGGAGGACGGCGGACAGGCGCGGCATTGTGGTGGGGTGTGTGGACGACGGTGTATGTTGACGGCTTGATGGCGCCTTGGCTGGCGAGGACAGGACGGCGCGATCCATCCCTGGCTGGCTGGCGTGGGCCATGTGGCGGCGGATTCCTCATCGGGCCTTGTTTGTGTGCGGTGGGCCGGTGGTGGGGCTACATTGCCTCTGCGAGGCTAGAGGGCGGAGCGAGGTGCTCGCTGGGCTGCTCCCACTCCCCTTGACGTTGCTGTCGATGTCGGCGTCGCCATCGTTGTTGTGCAAAGACAGTCTCGCCAAAAGTCACGTTGCAACATTGATCGCAACCGTTTCCGTCGGAACTGGCCAGATTTGTTTGTGGTTGACTGGACCTGGAGCCGTCTACCTCCACCACAGCCGTCCGCTCGCTCTGCAACTCTGCAGCTCTCTCTCTCGCTCACGCACTTACTCAGCACAATGTCCGCCAACGACACGGCGTACAGAGATCCAAGCGGCGCCGTCGCAGACCGCGACGCGGCGCTCGCGCAGCTCATCACGCTGCTCGAGCCCGCCGCGTTCCCGTTCGAGAGCTACGCCGAGGCGTTGGAGCGCACGCGCGGCGACGTGGCGCGCGCGGCCGAGTGGCTCCTTATGCCCGAGGCGAGCGGCAGTGGCAGCGGGAACCAGCAGCGCAGTGGGAAGCGTGCACGCGGTCTCGAGCAGTGGTTCAAGCCGCCAAAGCGATCCAAGGACGACACACCTGTCGCCGACTCGGTCGACCGCAAGCCCAGCCCGCCGAGCCCGCCGACGCCCCCAGACCGCGCGACAACAGCAGCGAACTGGGCAGCGCTGCTACACGCCTCGCCGCCAAAACCCGTCGCCGTGGTGCCGAAACGCGAGCCGCCACTGCACCTCGGCACGCCGGCGGCCCTTGCGGCTGCCGACATCCCGCTCGCGTTGCTTCCCAGTCCGCTGCCCCCGCCCATGGCGGCGGCGCTGTACCACCTCATGATGGCCGAGGCCGAGTCCGTTCCGTGGCCCCGCAACAAGTGGTACCTCAACGGTAAGGAGGTCGAGTCCAACCACCAGGCGACGTCGTACGCGCGCGACCTGGACGAGTACGGCAAGGAGGTCGGCGTGCATTACTACTTCCAGAGCAGGAAGTATCGCGGCGCAAAGGTGCGTGCTCTGGCGTGGCGGCGCTGATGCCAGGTGTTTCCTCCGCTGCTTGCTGAGGCGGCGCGGCTCGTCGAGGACGCGGTCAACGCGCACCTCGACACCATACCGCGCTACCCGCTTGAGTACAGGGGCAAGTGGGAGGCGAACATGTGTGCGGCCAATCGCTATGACGGGGCCGCCAGCACGTAAGTAGCATGCAAGTTCTCGCTGACGCCAGCGTGGGGTTCCACTCTGACCAAATGACTTGTGGGGTGACAGACGGCTGGAGAGCGCTGACTCGCCAGACCTCGGGCCGTTCCCCACCATCGCGTCGCTCTCCCTCGGCACGCCGCGCGCCTTCCGCCTCCGGCAGACGGAGGCAGTAGAGGCGGCGTTCGGCACCGGCCGGCCAGCACGCACGTACGAGGTGACGCTGGGGCACAACAGCCTGTGTCTGATGACGGCGGGGTGCCAGGAGCGGTACAAGCATACGTGGGTGTTGGTTGTGTACGGCGAAGCTGACGACAGCGTGCCGGCACAACGAGCGCTCGATACCTTCCGCCCCGGGTGGGACATTGAGCAGGAGGTCATACCGACCGAGGATCAGAAGGCATACACCACGCGGATTAACATCACGTTTCGGTAAGCTGACCGTGCTGGGGTTAAGCTGACAACCAGTTTCTACCGGCCTGGTAAGCACCTGTGTCCCAGTCAGTTCTAACACCAGACTTCCGCCCCACGCCGGGCGACGGGCCGCTGGCGCGCGACGGCACACCGATCTGCAAATGTGGCATCCCAACGTATGTACTCGTGTCGGCACTGCTGACGACAGGCTGCTACGAGCCGACCAGAAGGCCAAGGCGCGGGCGCGGCTTGGAGCCGCATCGAGCACCAACGGCCAGAAGCGGATGGTCAACGGCGTAGAAGTGGTCGACGACGACATGGTCTTCTTCTGGCAGTGCCAGAGTCCGACGTCCACGGGCGAGATGAAGGGGTGCGGGTTCTTCAAGATCCTGGACATGAAGGGCGAGGGGCGTGGGCCGTGTGTTGGTGATGCGGCCGAGGGCACGAGGGAGGGAGGCGACGCCACAGTTGTCGCAGGGAAAGCCGAGAATGTGTGAGATGGATGAGACCGTGGCGCTTGTTGTGAGATATACATGGTGTAGAGATGCAGGGTATAGTGTTGATGTTGACATTGCGTGAGACAGCTGTTGCGTTGCGAACGACGAAGCCGACGCCCTACTCCTCCATCGCGACCTCGTTGTCGGGCTCGTCCTGATCTGACTCGGGCACGTCGCCGTACTCGACGTCCCCGCGGTCCTCCATGCCCTCGACGTCGTCAAAGTTGGCCTGTCCGAGGCCCTCCTCCTCTGCTTCGTCCTCTGCCTCGATGAAGCGCTGGTGCGCGGCGTCATCGCCGCCTTCGCCCTCGCCCTCGACAGCAGCCTCGAGCTCGGCCTCCTCGGCGGCCTTGCGGGCCGCCTCGCGCGCAGCGCGGCGCTCCGCCCGTGCCTTTGCGCGTGCGGCGACGCGCTCAGCCTCGCGCCGCGCCTCCTCGGACGGCGCGATCGCGCCCGTCTCGACGCCGAGCGCGTCGGCCAGCCGCTCGAGCTGCGTGCGCGCCGGGCTGGGCTGCAGGCTGCCGAGGAACGACTGGAGCGAGGTGAACGTCGCCTGAGGCGAGAGCTTGGTCGCGCGGCCGACGGGCTCGATGAGGAGCGGCGAGTTGAGCTGCTTGTCCATGGTGTCGTGGGTGGTGTGGGTGTGGGTGGTGGTTGTTGATGGACTGACGTCCTTCTCCACCACCCAAAATTCTGAGAATCGCTGCAGCCGTCATTCGCCTGGTGTGGAGGTCAGGCACGGGCGGGGGCATTTCACCACGTGGCCCGGCGTTTGAGAGTGTCTTTATTGCTGTGGCGGGCGGGGTGGATTTGATCCCGCGGCGCGACGTGACGCGTGCGGCGGCACGCGCCTGGCTGCTTGTTGGCTTGTTGGTTTGGTGATCGACCCAACAAGCCGAAGTGTAACAGGCAAGCAAGGCAACAACTAGCCAGGGGTCCATCGCTCCAACTACTACTCTGTTCCACTCCCCTTTGATCCTTATACTCCTCCATCTACGTCCCCACGGCTGGCCCACTCCTCGTCTTCCCAAAGCAAGCACCGCCTGTGCTGCCCTAGCGACCGACTGTAAACGCCGGCTCCGACACGCCTCGCACCAGCCACCACCAGCGCACACATCGCCACCCCTCAACGGCAGCTGACCGACTCGTTCTGCAACACCATGTCGCTCGAGAACTACACAAAGCTCGAAAAGGTCGGCGAGGGTGAGTGCGCCGCTGCGGGCAACAACTAACGCCAAGGCACCTACGGTGTTGTGTACAAGGCGCGAGATGTAAACACGGGCCAGATTGTCGCGCTCAAGAAGATCCGTCTCGAGGCCGAGGACGAGGGCGTGCCGTCCACGTCTATCCGCGAGATCTCACTCCTCAAGGAGCTGAGCAAGGACGACAACATTGTCAAGTGAGTCGTGGTGGCAGCGGCAGCGGCAGCGGTCATGGGCTGTGGGTAATGGCCAAACATCGGCGCCTGCCTGCCTACCTACCCCGCTTCCCCTCGCCGCTGTCGTCCCGACGCCTCGAAACCCCCCCTAACTTGCTCCCAGGCTCCTCGACATTGTCCACTCCGACTCCAAGCTCTACCTCGTGTTCGAGTTCCTCGACCTCGACCTCAAGCGGTACATGGACTCGATCGGCGACAAGGACGGCCTTGGCCCCAACATGGTCAAAAAGTTCTGCTACCAGCTCATCAAGGGCCTGTACTACTGCCACGCGCACCGCGTCCTGCATCGCGACTTGAAGCCGCAGAACCTGCTCATCGACAAGGAGGGCAACCTCAAGCTTGCCGACTTTGGTCTTGCGCGCGCGTTCGGCATCCCCCTGCGGACGTACACCCACGAGGTGAGCACAGCGAGGTGGCGGCAACACTGACCCCCAGGTCGTCACCCTCTGGTACCGCGCGCCCGAGGTGCTCCTCGGCTCGCGCCACTACTCGACGGCCATCGACATGTGGTCTGTAGGCTGCATCTTTGCCGAGATGGCCATGAGGCAGCCCCTTTTCCCCGGCGACTCGGAGATTGACGAGATCTTCCGCATCTTCCGTCTGCTCGGAACACCAAACGAGGACGTCTGGCCCGGAGTCAAGCAGCTGCCCGACTACAAGGCCACTTTCCCGCAGTGGAACGCCGTCGACCTCAAGACGGCCGTCAGGGGGCTTGATGCTAACGGCCTCGACCTCCTCGCCCAGACGCTCATTTACGACCCTGCCCACCGTATCTCTGCGAAGCGTGCGCTGCAGCACCCCTACTTTGCCTCCTCTGCCGCCTGAGCGAGCGGTGCTACCACACTGTCGCTGTCGCTGGGTCGCCTCTACAGCATTTGATACCCCATACTCGGGCTACCCGCGATATTACCGGGGCTGCAGCTGCGGCTGCCAGTCACCGATGTACTGTATTGTGTCAAGGGGTCGGCGTGGTGGCCATACATGTAGCCCTGTGTGCATACTGATACATCTACTACTGACGCGCTCTATCCAAAGTTTGCCCACTCGAGCGAGTAGAACTCGACCTCGCCGGGGCCGTCGACCGGCTCGTCGCCCGTTTTGCCGTCGTCCCAGCAGCACAGCAGGCCGGCCTTCTTTGTGCCGGTTCCCAGACGGCCCCATGCAACAATCTCAGCGGGCCGGATGGGGTCGTCGCGCACAATGACCTGCGAGGTGAAGTGGGCGTGGTAGCGGAGATAGTCGCCGGGGTAGACGAGCCACTCGCCGCCGAAGCGCGGCCCCAGGCCCATGCGATACCCGCGCGCGTGGAGCGCGCCGAACGCGTCAGCGAGCGCCGAGTCGCGCACCGCGGCCGGGAAGGGGAAGTGCGGCGTTGGGAGCGGCGGCGGCTCGGTGCCGCGCGGTACGAGCGCGTCGAGCACCGGCACGCCGGGGACGACGGTGAAGATGTTGCTGTTTTCTGCTGTCGGTGTGGGCGGCGGCTGGGCCGCCTGTGCTGGTTTTGATACTGTGGGCGCCGCGGTCCCCGAGAGCACGGCGACCACGTCGGCAGGAACCTCCTCACCGGCCGCGAGGGCGGCCGCGCGCGCCGCCTCGGCCTTCTTGCGCGCGCGCTCCTCGCGCTTCGCGCGCGCCTTCTCGCCCGCCGCCTCGAACTTGGCCTTGGAGGCCTCGGCGCGCGCCTCCTCGTCGGCGCGCATACGCTCCGCCAGCGCGCGGGAGCGGGCAACGCGCTGCGCCGTGCGCTGGGCTACGAGCTCGCGCGACGGTGGCACGATCGCCGACGGCACGGGCACGATGTGGCCTAGTCCTGGTGCGGTGGTCAGCCTTACGCACGCTGGAGCACGCCAGCCCACGCCCACGCACCCTTGCTGACGAGCAGCGCCGTCTCCTCCGGCATGAGGGTCACCGGCAGCCCGAGGAAGCCGTTCTGCTGCTGCACGCCCGGCAGCGTGCCGGTGCGCAGGCCCGAGATGTCGTGCGCGCAGTGGATCGTCGCGGCGGCTGTGGGGGAGCTGTTAGCGTTGCTGAGGACAGGCCAGCTCGACCCAACCCACCCTGCGCGTCCCAGACCGTGCCGACGCCGTCGACGACGTACAGCGGGATGCTGCTCGGCCCTGCGCCGGGGGACGAGGTCGAGGTCATGGTTGTGGTGTGGAGGGAGGGTGGAGGAGGTCCATCGGTCAAAATACGAGACCGACTTCTCGACTCTGAAGTCATTGGGTGGCGGGGGCGTGACACGTCATTTTTTTGATAACCCCGTCTACACCTCGTCCTGGTCCTGGTCGATGTTGAACTGGTGAACAACAGTCACCAGCAGCAACATCTCAGCATCTCCCACGACGAAACGCATCGGCTCAGCCGCCCCGCAGCCATGGTACGTTGCCCCCCGCGTGCTCAGCTAACCCCAGCTTATGTTCTCGTGCGTCCCCGGCTGATCAGAGCGAACCCCGCAGCCACTGACCCCGCAGCTTCTTCAAGACGCTCGCCGAGCAGGTCGTCACCATCGAGCTCAAGAACGACCTGTGCGTCACGGGCACGCTCAAGTCGGTGGACCAGTGAGTGGGGTGCGGGGTGCGGGATGCCGCTTTGGCGCTTGAGGTGGTCGCCGAGACGTGCGCTGACGCCAACGCCGCCAGGTTCCTCAACATCCGGTTAGACAACATCCACGTCGAGGACCCCGAGCGGCATCCGCACATGGTGAGTTGGGGGTAGGGTGACGGTGCATGTGCATGCGCGAGCGGTGTGCGGGCGTGGAGGTGTGCGGTGGTGTCGGGCCTGTGTTTTGCTGCGTCACTACCGGTCTTCCTTGCCTTCCCCGCCTGCTGTCGCCGTCGCCCTCTTGCCAGCGGCCAGAGAACCCCGCTCACACCCCTAGATGGCCGTCAAGAACGTCTTCATCCGCGGCTCGGTTGTGCGCTACGTGCGCATGGCGTCGCGCAACGTCGACACGACACTGCTCGAGGACGCGACGAGGCGTGGTGAGTTGCGAGTGCAGCTGTGCCTCGCGGAGGCGCAGCTGAGTACTCTGGATCGTAAGGTCGCCACGCTCACACAGCACAGAGCACCAGAACGGCAAGTAGCGTGTTGGCGTAGAGTATTGGCCGAGCGGGCAGACAGGCCAACCGGCGAGGTGGGCGGGCGCGGGGCGAGACAGAGAGTAGAACGCAGCACACAGCACCATACCGTTGCATGTAACTATACCACTGATTTGGCGCTGCGAGGTGTGAGCAGTTCAGCCTGTGCATTGCATTGTAGTCGCCGTACGGCCGAGACGGACGCGCGCGGCGTTGCGAGCCGCCGGCGTCTCCGCCCACCCGCAGCAGCGGCCCGGTGCCGTCGGCCTCCACCCGCCGCTACCGCTCGGCACAACAAAAAGTCAGCCGAGGCGCTCTCGACACTCTGTCGCATCTCCCAACAAAACATGATACCCCTCCTCGCCCGCTCGGCGTGTGCGCGGACCGGGCTGCTGGGCGGCGGCGCGCCGCTTCTGCGGCCGCTGCGTTCGGGCTCCGGCACCCCACGGCGCGCGGTCCCCCTTCTGCGGGCGACGTCGACCACCCGCCGCGTCCTCGCGCCCGCGCCGACCCAGACCCAGACCGCCGTCGCGCAGCACAAGCCCGCGCCCCCGCCAGTACCGTACACGGCCTCCCCGCCCGACTGGCTCGACCGGTGCATCCCCGCCGGGCTGGCGCGCACCAAGCCCTACCTCCGCCTCCTGCGCCTCAACAAGCCGACGGGCGCGGTGCTGCTGTACTGGCCCGGTGCGCAGAGCATCATGATGGCCAGCACGGCGCTTGCGATGCCGTGGACCACGCCGGTGTGGTACTGCTTTCTGTTTGCCGTCGGCGCGCTGGTCATGCGCGGCGCGGGGTGTATTATCAACGATATGTGGGATGCGCGCATGGACGCCAAGGTCGGTGAGTAGGGGCATGGTTTGGAATGACAGAGCGAGGCGAGGCAAGGCGAGACGAGGAAAGGATGAAAGTTGAGGCGAGGCGGCAAGGCCAGGCCAGGCAAGGCCAGGCGAAGCAAGACGAGGCGACGCAAGACGAGAACACTGACAACCCCCAGAACGCACAAAGATGCGCCCCATCGCCGCGGGCGAGGTGACATACACCGGCGCGACGGTCTTCCTCGGCTCGCAGCTGCTCCTCGGCCTCGGCGTGCTGTCCCAGCTCAACACGTACTCGATCCTGCTGGGCGCCGCGTCGCTCCCCCTCGTCGCCATCTACCCGTTCATGAAGCGCGTGACGTACTACCCGCAGCTGACGCTCGGCACCGTGTTTACGTGGGGCGCGCTGCTCGGCTGGTCGGCTGTGGCTGGCAGCGTCAACTGGGCCGTGTGCGGCCCGCTGTGGCTCGGCCATGTGCTGCACTGTATCGCGTATGACACGATCTACGCGCACCAGGTGGGTGGGGTAGCCTGGGCCCGCTGACGGGCCAGGACAAGCGCGACGACGTGCTCGCCGGCGTCAAGTCGACGGCGCTCGCGTGGGGCGACAAGTCCAAGCCCATCATCGCGACGCTGTACTCTGCCTTTGTGGGCTGCCTCGCCGTCGCCGGCCACGCGATGGGCGCCGGGCCGATCTACTACGCCGTCTCGGTCGTCGGCGCCGCAGCGCAGCTCGCGTGGCAGGTCATCACGGTCAACCTCGACGACACAGCCGACTGCTGGCGCAAGTTTGTGTCCAACGCGTGGCTCGGCGGCCTCATCTTCCTCGGTACCGTCGGCGACTACGTCCAGCAGGTGCTCCTTGCGGGGTGGTTCTAGATGCATAGCACGGCATAACACGGGCATTAGGATAATTATGGTGATAAGAGTAGCGGTACAAGAACGGCGCGGAGTCTGGAGGAGGCTCATGGCGCGCCTGGGGTCGTCAGGCTGACCACGACACTCACACTCACCGCCGAGGAACTTGTCGGCCGACGCGCGCTGGTGCGCCCAGTCGTCCTTGAAGGCCACGATGCCGACGAGTATGCCTGCGGCGAACCCTGATGTAAGCTGATCTGCGAGTGTCAACCAGCTCACAGCAACAAGAAAAGAACAGCCAAATGGCGCCTGGCGTAAGCTGACGACTCATTCCTTCACAGCTCACCCCACATGCGCGACGAGCCAACCTTGACGACCTTTGCAAACTCCGACGCATCAGATCCCCGCTTCTTGGCCTTGAGCGTGTCGTCGACAATGTCCCACTGGGTGTGAGCTCAAGTACGCTGACGCCGAGCCTACCAGGCAGTACATGCACGACATGACGCCGATGAACAGCACGAGGAAGCGCAGCGCAACGCTGTGGGCGACAAGCCAGCAGATCTGGGTCAGTCAGCTCAGTTGTTCCTGCGACAGCAGCTCACGAGGATGAGCGCGACCATCAGCGCGATGGTCAGCCACGCGACGACGCTCCGCCGCGCCCAGAACAGGGTAAGCAGGAACATGAGCCCGAGGTCGAGGCACGCGATCTTGGAGGCGTTGGTGTCAAAGCCCTGGGTTGGCGTGAGCGCGAACCCCACGGCGACTCACACAGGCGATGAGCGCGGCGCCGATGGCGCTCGAGCCGAGGTATCCGGCCGGCAGGGTGATCTGCACGGGTGAGCGAGTACAACGGCCGACAATACCCACCCACGGTACCCCGCCGCGCATGTGCGTCGCACCGCCCTCGTCCGGGTCGAGCTCGATGCGCTCGACGCTCCCGCACGTCAGGACGCCCGCGAGCGCGTGGCTCATCTCGTGCATCCCGACTGTGAGCAGCTTGAACGGGTAGATGAGGGTCTTGAGGTAGGGCACTGGGGTCAGCGGGGCGGGGGGATGGGTAGCGTACCGTGCCTGGGTGAGTGGTGTCGTCCTCCGGCGTCTTACCACTGACGTGTCAGCTGGGATGCGCAGCTACGGACGCACTACTGCGGGCGTCAGTTGGAACTGGTGGTCACACAACTGACAGATTGCTATCGCGACGACGTAGCACGCGGCGACGATCAGCGTCACCCTGTGTGCGTGGGTTAGCGCTCTGCTAGGCAAACAACCCACCGCTGAGTCGCGTTGGGCGTCAGCCGGTGTGCCACGTCGGCGCTGGTGACGAGGATCGCGGTGCCGTTGAGCGCGGGGCCGACGGGGGCCATGGTGGTGATGGGAGAGTGTATGTACAGTGTGCAAAGTGAGTATTGTTGTGCTCCACTGGCATTGTTGTGCAACTTGTTGGGGGACCGAGCGGTGACATGGAGAGATTGGCGCGGAGGCCCGTGCTGGGAGGAAACAATAGTGTGTATGTGTACATGCAGCTGACTATGGACATGGGGTGTATTGCTGGGTCGCTGATCTTCGTGTAGTCGTTAGGTGTGGTCGTCTCTTGTGGTCGGTCTTGGTATCGTCGGTCGTGGTATGTCTGCCATCACAGTGTCGCAAATCACAATGTCGCCAACTTGACGAGTGTGGCACCATTCACTTGTCACAGTCGATCCGGTCTTGGTGGGCACATCCCGCCCCTACCCGCGCCACTGCTCCATGCTCTCAAGCTTCTCGAGAGCATTGTTGCCGGGGACCGAGTAGCCATAGTACCCTGCCGTCAGCACGGCTCATGACCCACGACTCACTCTTTGCCTCGCGGAGGTGGCCCTTGAAACGCATCTCGACAGGCTGGGTGCTGCCGGCAGCCTTGACGTTGCCCAAGGCACGGGTCAGCGCGTAGAGGTAGTGGTGCGGGATGCGGTACCACGCCTCGACGGGGAGCTTTCCCGGCTCAAGGGGGTGGTGACTGGCCTTGTCGGTCGCGTGGTGCTCACGCCTGCGGTCAGCATGGTACCATCGGGCCACACTCACTCCGCCACGCTGAGCGCGCGCACACACATGGCCTCGTCGTCGGCCATGGCGCCGCACACGAACGCGGTGAGCGGCGGGAGCGCCCCGTCGCCGAGCCACACGCGCACGTGCAGCATCAGCACCGCGAGCTGTGGCACACACTCATACTTGCGCAGAAAGCGCACGAGCGCCGCGAGCTCGATGAGCGTGCCCGCGTCCTTGGGCGGCGGGGAGAGCGAGCCCGTCGTCACGAGCTCGAGGAAGCGCCCGACGGTCGCAGCGTCCTCGTACTCGTGGTACAGGTGAATTTGGGGGTTGGCGACGGCCGAGCGCTCGGGGTCCCACCCGCACGGGAAGTGCGCGACGACGTCGGCGAGCGCGCGGCTGGCGAGCGGGTTAGTGGCTGGCTGTGCAGCACAGGGCGCCAGGCGCCTTACCTGGCGGCGCAGACCTGCGCGTACGGCGCCTCGAGGTGAACGCCGTCCGAGGCGACGATGACGAGTAGCTCGTCGGACGGGGCGGTGGTGCGCGTGTAGACTGAGTGCGCGGTGTCGCTTGCGGTGTCGGAGAGGGACGAGAGGGAGGCGAACGAGTCGGGGTTGAAGGACGCCAGAGAGGCCGGGAGCGAGTGGCGCTTGGTGTGCCCGGCGCGCTTGCGGTCACGCGTGTGCGGCGTGGAAGACATGGTGAGTTGTGGTTGTGAGTTGAGTGAGTGCCACGCTGTGGATCAGGCGTCTTTAAGAACCCTCCCCCATCCATCCCCAACGGCTCGGGCTTGCCATCACTGATGGCATCGCGACGGACACACAGTTGAGTAGGGTGTGAAGTGAGTAGGTCGCGAAGGCAACTCTTCGCACCGGCGGTACAAACATGGCACAAACAAACATGATGGAAATACACAGCACACGACGTATAGCACACACACACACATTGTCCTTGGCACAAAGCCTCTACGCCACACCACTGAGGCCGACGACAGAGGGGATAGAATCCGGGCGCTCCCGCGGGCGCGTCGTAAGCGCGACGATGGATGTTTCTGAGCGTGAGTGCTTGCCACCAAGAACGGGTGATTCGCCACACCCGCGCCGCCACCCCACCCCACCCACCCTTGGCCGTGCGCAGCAGCTCCTCAAAGTACCACAGCAGGTCGCCTTCACTCTTTGCATCCCCCGCGCGCCTCTTCTTCCACGCGCGGCTCAGCGCCCAGAGGTACTCCTGCGGCGTCTGGCTCCACGCGATGTAGGGCATGCTCGCGGGGTCGAGGACATGCGCGTCCTCGTCGCCCTCCTCGAGACTCGCCTTCGCCTCGTCACCGAACGGGTTGACCTTGAACGCGGAGAGTGCGAGCGCCTTGTTACCTTCGCTCGCGCCCCACAGCTGCGGGTCGGCCCCGAGCGCCGCGCTGACGGTCACGTCGTC
Organism: Vanrija sp. TS_01; assembly: GCA_026725045.1. NCBI lineage: Eukaryota > Fungi > Basidiomycota > Tremellomycetes > Trichosporonales > Trichosporonaceae > Vanrija > Vanrija sp. TS_01. The sequence continues at coordinate 26,398 of JAPKIE010000009.1, forward strand.
GCGCACCGCGGCGCCGGTGACGAACGCGCACAGCGGCGAGATGATGCCCCCGCGCAGGCCCTCGCGCACGCACACCATCGCGAAGCGCTGCGCCGTGTGGCACTGGTACTTGTCCAGAAAGCGGACGAGGCGCGGCAGCCGGTCGAGCCCGTTGATCGGGCTGCCCATCTGCTTGCGGTTGACGGGGAGCACGCCCTTTGTGATGAAGCGGAGGAACGCGCGGAGTATGTCGCCCGTCTCGATTTCGGCGTCGGTGAAGGTAATAGTGCGCGTCGAGTCGTTGTGGTTGTTGGAAGAGGCGTCACGGAGAGCATGGCTGCAGTCAGCGGAGCCAGCGCGTCCCCCACCTCGCCCACAAGAGATGGTAGCTGGCCGTGCGGAAGCGCACGCCGTCAGACGACACGAGCACAAAGTCGCCGTCGCTGAACTCGGCGTCGTCGAGCAGGCCGGAGCCGGGCGTGTCGTCCCAATCGGGCATGGTGTAGTGGGATGGTATGGAGGAAGTGTCATGAGGGCGGCGGGGGGTTTGGACTGACAGGATGCTCAGCTTCGAGGGCTGCTCGTGCTCGAGCCATGCGTCGCGAGGGGCGAGAGGCAGGCTGCGAGAGCACCGCTTGGCGAACAAGTGGCATCTATCGGGTTCCAGCGGCCAAGGAGCTGTCTCGCACATGCAGACAAGGCCACTGGGACCCTCTGCTGCGCTCCCGCCGAAACCATCGTGACCACGCCGATGCCCGCCGGATCGGCCGCCGCCACGCCGCCACTCTGCCGCCCGCGCCCGTGCCACAGCCGTCGGATCCCCGGCGGCGCACTGCTCGTCGGCAGTGGCCTCGCGGCCCATGCTCACTATCAAACACTGAGGGGATAGCTGGGGGATGGATGTGGTGAGCGGTGCGCCAGGCCTGACTCTGCTGTACTTGAGTCTCTCCCCAGCGTTTCTTACCCCCCTCCTCCCACTGTGATCCTCTGGACCGCCCTTCTCCGCCACCTCCGCGCCCTCGCCCTCGCCACAATGGTCAACCCGCTCTCACCGCCGTCCAAGACCCCCTCGCCCCTCGCGTCGCCGGTCAAGAAGCACGCGTCGCTCGGCGCGCTCGGGCTGTCGAGCCTCACGCTCGCGTCGCCGAGCGCGAGCAGCTCGCCGCTCCTCACCCCCGCGCCGCTGCAGCCCCCACCGCCCAAGTCCCCGGTCGCGCAGCCGGCGTCGCTCGCCCCCCCGTCCAACGAGGACCCCAAGTGGCGGAGCGGCGACTTCACCATCGTGTCCAGCGACAACATCAAGTTCAAGATCCAGTCGTTCCACCTGTTCTCTGCGAGGTGGGTGGGGCGTGGGGTGGTGTGAAGAGGCGCGATGCGATGCCGGCCGTAGTTGCTCACCCCTTGCCCCAGTGGCGTGTTCCGCGCATCGAGCGAGGTCGCCGCTGTCGACGCCGACGGCGTGCCCCTCCCCCGCCAGATCCACTTCACCGACGAGGACATCGAGTCGGCGCTCGTGATCCGCGCGTTCCTGCGTGTCATCACCACTGGCCAGGTGGCCACGACGCCCGACGGCACCGGCACGCCGTCCGTCTCGGCGCTGCGCCGCCTTATCCTGTTCCTGCGCAAGTACGAGTGCCCTGTCGCGCTCAACCTCGTGCTGTTCAAGGTCAAGGAGCTGCTCAACCAGGGCATCAGCGTGCCGATGTACACGTTCATCCTCGGCGCGACCGCCGACGACGTGGACACGTGCGCGCTCGCCCTCAAGTTTATGAACCAGAGCTGGAACGGGCCGAGCGGGTACACTGACGTGCGCAACGAGGGCACGCCGGGCGCAAGCACCATCGACCCGAACAACCTGCCGTTTGCGCTGTGGCAGTGGATTCCTAGCGAGTACATGTGGGCGCTCAGCCGCGCATGGGGCCGCAACGTCAAGGACGGCACGCGCCTGCCTGACGAGTTTAAGCGCGTTATCGCCATTGTCAAGGGTAGGGTCGCAGAGTGTGCGTGGGGGTGGCTGACAAGCAGGCGTCGACCCGAAGAACTCGGCGCCTCTGTAGGCGAGCGGCTGTGGCGAGGACCAATACCGAGCAACGCCGGACATAGATGCACAGCAATGGTGTGATGGGGCGGTGGGTGGGTGGGTTGCGATCAGGACTGTAGCGTAGCTATGAGCAAGGAAGTGTGGCATGGGGCATGGCGGAGAGCCCCTGCGTTGGCCTCGCACCGGCGGTCTTCGCACTGACGCGCAAGTGCACCTCGGCGCTGAAGGGCTAGGTGGGAGACAATGGCGCTGGGAATGTGTTGCTTTGTGGTGTTCAAGCAATCGTTGGCAAGCAGCCAGCCCGACAATTGAGTCTCGGCCACGGTTATCCGTCGAGGCGTCACTGATTCCCATGTCATGCCGTCGCTGCTCCACCAAGGCCGGCTGGCAGAGAGAGCAGCTGGCAGCTGGCCGCCTGGCCGATGTGGCGCTCCACAATGCGGCGCCGTGGCGTAACTAGTTGGTCCCAGCGGCCATCTGCCCGTCACGCGACAGACAACTAGCGCAGCAGCGCGCAGCGCACAGCGTGCAGTGAGATGCACACACCGGCTGCTGCTGTCTCAGTCGCCCTCGCACACACTCTCACCCCGCATTCGTGCATTGGCGACATCGAACACAGCGGGGTAGCAGCTCGACAATTTCGCACACAAAACGCCACTGCATGGCTCAGCGACTCTCTTGCCGTTAACCACCACCCACACACGATGCCTGCCGCCGTCGTCGCCGCTGCCCCCGTCGCGTCGTACCACCCGCCTTCGCCGTGCCCGGCGCCGGCGCAGGCCAAGGTGCTCGACGTGCTCGTGTCGTCGGACGGCGTGTCCTTCCCCGTCGACAGACAGGCGCTCTCGTCGCAGAGGTGCGTTGCGTGCGCCGTCCGTTCCTGTCCCGCTGACGCCGGCAGCGCCGTGCTTCGCGACCTCGTCGCGGCCGCCGCTCAGACGACCGGCCGCGGCCGTGTCGTCCTCCCCGAGCCTGCGGCCGCCCTCGCGCCCTTCCTCGATGTGCTCCTGCACGGCGCCGACCCGTTCGCCGACCTGGCCGACGTGCTCGCGTCCCTGCCCACCATCCGCCTGCTGGCGCGCTACGACGCCGCCCAGCGCCTCACGTACGCCGTCACGACGCTCAAGTGCCTCGTGATGGAGGGCGACGTGTGTCCACTGCAGGTGTTCATTGTCGGTGCGGCGCTCGGCGGGGCGGGGTTGGATCTGTGCCGTACCGCCATCGTGCATGGCGACGTGCCCACCGCGCACCCGTCCGCGCAGGGCCTCGTCGCGCCGCACTGGGAGACGGTGGAGCCCGACTACAAGAACGCGCTGACGGCATCGTGGGCCGCGTCAGACGACCCCAAGGTCCGCGGCAACAAGTTCATCCAGATCATGAGCCACTGTGAGTTGCGTGCGACGGACGCGGCTGACGGCCAGTGGCGTAGGCGGCCTTGTGGCGTTCGTTGCCGAGGCGGCTATTCACTCAAAAGCTTGTTGCAAGCAGCGACAATGCAGAGACTGTTCATGTAGACTAGCATCCATTCATGTGTGTACCAGGTTGTTTCTAGTAAGGCCGGCAGCATGCAACATGTTCAAGGCCGCGGAGGTGTAGGTGGTTGGATAGCGAGCTGGAAGGCCGAGCTCCACGAGACGCTGGCCACCGCACAACACTGTGGCGTACAAAGCTGCTCACTGGTGGGGCAGGGCAGGTCCAGACGCAGTCTTTGGCCCCAGTCGCTCTGCGTTCGCTCTAGAATGGCTACCCCCTCACTATGCAACATGTGACATCTCATGATCCCCTACTACGCACGCTGCCTCCTCCCCCTATGCCGAGAACTGGGCGACGAGGTACTGGCTGACGCTGGTAGGCGAGAGAGGGCTGCCAAGGTCGGTGATGATAAAGTCGACGAGCTCGGGGTACGTGACATCAACCAGCGGCTGGCTGGCGATCATGTCGGCTGTCATCTCGGACGGCGCGGCCCAGTCGCCGGGCGTGCCGGTGCCCGAGACGTTGAGGTGGTCGACGTCCGGGGCCGATGCGGACGGCGTGGGCGGGACCGCAGGGGGGAAGGTGCGGCCCACTGGCGTAGACGGGAACACCGAGGGGAACGACAGAGGCAGCTTCTTGGCTGCGTCGCGCGGGCCGGGCAGGTCGTCCTGCGAGAGGGGGTAATGGCGCAGGAACTTGTACGACTCGGCGAGCGCGTACACGGGCTTCTGGAGCGCCTTGGCGACCAGTGCAATCTGCGACGTGCCGACCGAGGACACGAGTGCACCCGACTCGACGACCGCCTCGCAGCCCAGCAGCACCATGTCGACGCGCTCCATCACGTAGCCGACCGCGCTGTCGAGCAGCACGGTGCACGGGATACCGGCCGCCGTGAGCACCTGGTGGGTGCGCATGCCGAGCAGGCCAGGCCGTCCCTCGGTCACGTAAACGCTCACACGCTTGTGCTGCTTGTGCGCCTGCAGGATGGTCTGGATGACCACGCGCGAGTAGCTGTGGGTGAGGATCTGGGCGTGAGCTCCGCGTCGAGTGCGGGTCAACTCACCACACTGTCGTCGCTCAAGAAGTCTCCGGCCTGCTTGGCGATCTTTTCCCTTGCCTGCGGGGCGGTGACCGAGCAGAACGAACGGCCCTGCGCAATGAGCGTGCGCTTGTACGCCGGGAAGTCCTGCAGCGAGTGTGAGCGCCGTCGGGGGGTTGAATGGGTACCCGCCGCTCGTCGACTAAACACCCAGTCCCACTTACCTCGCCACCACCACCAGACAGCGCAACGAAGCGCTCCCACAGCTGACATCCAGCGCGCACACCGAGACTGGGCTGCGAGTCGCTAAGGGTCCGGCGGCCGTGTGTGAGCTCGATCGCGAGGCCGGACACTGTGGAGGCTGGGTGTGAGCTCAAGTCGACTATCAGCAAAGGTCACCAGTCGACGCCTCCATGAGCTCGACGAGCGCAAGGATAGCAGCCACGGGGTGGGGGTACTGTTCGGCGTCAGTGCTGAGTGCGCTCGGCGGCGCGCGGACACACCTTTTCGTCAGCGAGGGCCCGCTTGTACGCCGCGACGACGTCAAAGTCCTTTGCCTTGGGCGGCGCCGTGTTGACGCTGAGCGCCGGGGGGGCCGCGCGCGACGACGGCCCGGCCGTCGAGGGGGAGGCTGCTGCTGCCGGTGTCGCCATTGTGGGTGTGTTGTGGTTGTTGTCAGTTGGCTGAAATGTTCGAGTTAATCGCGACAAGGTGGGTGGGTGGATTGCACGCCGCCGTGCCTGGAATTCCTCTGCGTCAATGTTGGCGGCGGGAGCTGCTGCTGCCGCCGCAGCGCAGCGTCTTTGTCGCGACGCCGCCGCCGACGACGACAGCGACAACTAGAGCAACGTTTCACTTGTCCTCTTCACCATCCCATCCCACACCGGCCACACCCTGCCAACACCCCTCCGCCATGTCCACGCGCGACTACACCGACTCCGAGTCGGACGGCGACATGCCCGCGCACCAGCTCACAAGCGCACGCTCGACACCAGGCCGCGTATCGCCCCCACGATCCTCGCCTACCAAAGCCGGCGGGCCGTCGAATCCGTCGTTGCGTATCACTGTAAGTGCAGCTGGGGACAGGGCGCAGAGGTGGTGCATACAGCCGAGACGGTGCGCGGCGATCTGCCTGGGCCCAAGCGCGCCGCCTACCTACACTTTCGTTGTCTCTACCCTCTGACGCACTCAGCTCCGCCCCAACATGTCCCACCTCGTCGACGAGTCACCATCGACATCAAAGAAGCACGCGCGCGACCGCTCGCGCGACCGTAACGAGTCAGACCACTACGACCGCGACCGCTCGTCCACGTCTCCGCCGCCGCACATCCGCCTCAAGCTCGGGTCAAGCAGCAACCGGCCGTCGATGGCGTCCAAGGCTGCGTACTCGTCGTCCGAGGGCGAGAGCGACGCCCCAGAGGAGAAGAAGGACGACCGCTCGCCACCGGCCAAGAAGCAGCGCACGTCCAAGTCGGCAGCGGCGAACAAGCAGCCCAAGCCTGCCGGACCGACCCTCCCGGCCCAGCACCGCAAGACGTACAACTGGCTCCAGCCGTCCTCTGCGTCGGCGTCGCACCACGGCCCGCCAGACCGCGAGGGGCGCGAGCCACGGGAGCAGCCGGCGCCGCCCAAGCCCGAGCCAAAGGTCACCCCCAAGACCAAGAAGCCGCGGGAGAAGAAGCCAAAGGAGAAGAAGGAGGAGCTGGTCGTGGACAAGGTCGAGACGGATGTTGACGACGACGTGCGCTCGCTCCTCGGCGACGAGTTTGACTCGCCAATGTCCTCTGTCCCACCTGAGGGGAAGAGCAAGAAGGCGATCGCGGCGGCGGCGCGCCGCAAGGCTGCCGCTGCCGGTGGCGAGGCCGGCCCCGGCCGCAACTGGCGCAAGGGGCTGAAGAAGTACGTTTCCCACTCCCACGCCGGCGCTGACACGCAGGGGCGACCCGCTACCGTGGAAGGACGCGACGTTCCTGGGTGACGGGCACAAGGCGATCAAATCCTCGCCGCTCGCGACGCCGCAGCGCCCGGCCGCTTCGACAGAGGGCACGCCCGAGCCGTTAGATGCGGCCGTGCTCGCGGCCGCGATGCGGCGCGACGCCGCGCCGCGCGAGCCGTCGCCGCCTTTTGTGCTTGCCGACGCGGCGGTGCTCGGCTTCCCGGTCTTCGGCAAGCCCATCACCGCGCCGAAAATCAACCTGTCCCCCTTCCCGAAGATCACGCAGTCGTTCGCGCCGTTCGACAACAAGCCGTTCCGGCCGGAGAAGGTGCGCTCGTGGAGCGTCGGCGAGCGCACAGTCACCGGTATCGGGGGTGGCACGCTCAAGTTCAAGACGTGGGCGCGCGGGCCGCAGTCCGCGCTCGGCGTGGTTCTGGAAGCACAGCGCGAGGCCGACGCGGCCGCCAAGGCGGCCAAGCGCGCGGCCAAGGAGGCGAACAACTCCTCGGGGCAGGAGAGCACGCCGGGCCCGACGACGGCAGCGGCAGAAAGGCCAGCGCTGCCCCACTCGCCGTCGGCGGACAGCGTGCCCCCCGACGCGGAGGGCGACGACGGCGCGTCCGAGATCGGCGACGGCGAGGAGAGCGTCGCTGGCTCGGCGCGCGACTCGCCCGCGCCCAGCCCGGCGCCGATGCGCGGCGGCCGCGGCGCCGCGTCCAAGCGCGGCAGGCCGCGCAAGTCCAAGCTCGCGCAGGAGATCATCCCCACCGAGCAGAGCGATGGCGACGACGCCGACGCCGCCGAGGCGGCCGAGGCTATCAAGACCGAGGAGGCGTAGTGTAGCGTTCGTGTAGTAGATTCAGTGACGGAGACGCCGATACCCAATGCATTGTATAGAGTGTGTGCGTAAGTCGATGAAGCCCCTCAGTCACCTACGACCCATCGCTTGCTGATAGCATGCATTGTACAATACAGTGTTATGACCAATGGTAACGAGCAGTGGGTAGTGTGATGGAAAGGAGGGTAGATGTGTGTGTGTGTGCGTGTCTGGCCGCTCTACTCTGGCAGACCCGTCACACTCGCGACGGTGTCATCGACGATAGTCTTGCCGCGGTGCGCAATGGCGATAATAAGCTCCTTGTCCAGGCTGATGCGCCACTCGGCGAGGCGCTTGAGCTCGCGCCATGCCTCGCCCTCGGCAGGCGTGGTCCCGGGCGGGGCGTAGATGACAAAGTCGGCCTCGCTGAGCAGCGAGCGCAGGAGTGAACCGAGCAGCAAGCAAACGAGGCAGGCGATGACGACGGCGGGGAGGGGGACGGCCGTGCGCACGAGGAACGGCGTCTGCGGTGTCTCGGTCGGCTTGGCGGTCGTCGACGACGCAACCTTGCCTTCGGGGATAAGTGACAGTCGGCGGGTCGGTGGTGATGGCTTCGGCGTGACGGACGGGAGGTTCGCGAGGGGCTTGATGGGCGAGTTCTCGTGCGAAACTGGCGCACTCGCGCTGAATCGGTTGAGCGGCGCGTACTTCCAGAAGTTATACCGTCCAACAGGTGTGGGTGGCGGGGGAGGCTTGGACTCCTCCGTGCTCTCCGCTGAGCTCTCGGGCGGGAGCTTGACAGGCTCGTTTGTCGGCGTCGTCGTGACGGTCGAGTTGGCATCAGAGTCCGCCTTGGGGTCCTCGGTGGCCGCGGCGGGTGCGTCAGGGAGATACTCTCTGGCGACGGCGAGCGGCTTGGTGAGGTCTTCAGAGTTGGCTGTCGAGCGGCTCACGAGCTGCGGCAGTCTAACCTTGGCCGTGTCGCGCGCAAACTTGCTCGAGGGCAGCTTGCGTTCGTCTTCAACGGCGATCTCGCTGCCCTCAAACATGTAGGCGGCCGGCTCGATTCGGCGAGCCACGAGCCGGATCTGAACCACTGCGCCATCGCTAATGAGATCCAGCAACCAACGAGGACGAGGTAGAGCTGCCGTCTTGCCCGTCAGAGGGTCGTTGACTGGGGCCTCGTATCCCGAGGTCGGAAGAGTTACTCGGAGCAGATGGCGAGTCTGAGTACTGGGATCGAGTGAAGCCGACTGGAGGAGTGACGGCGCCAACGACACCGCGCTGCACTTGAACGGTAATCCGAGTCTGTCACCAGTGAAGTTCAACGGGAGAGCAGATGACGAGCTTCCCGAACCATGGTACGCCTCGGGAAGCGACACTGCCCGGATAGCAATCTCGCACCCGCCCTTGATAATCTCGGAGCCGACGTCGATGTCCGCAACGATCAAGTCTCGCTTGCCGCGACGAATTTCCTCTGCAAGGTCGATGACCGTCGACCGGGACGAGGTTAGAGACGACTTGCTATCGCTGTGGTTCAACGGCGGGCGGAGAGTCTCGGCGTCACGCGAGTGAGACGTCGACGGCGGCTGGACAGTGACAGTAACGACGTAGTCATCTCCGTCATTGACCTGGTCAATCGGTAGTTTATATGCCTCAGCGGAGGACAACGCCCATGGTCCCTGCGCGGCCGCGTCGGGCATGAGGACTGACATCGGCGGCGAGTGTATCCGTGATGGGGGACCCTGGTTCTTCAGAAGGTGCTCAATGTTGAGAAGGGTGCGAGGCAACCCAGCATTGAGCATGTTGTTCATCGAGACGGGGATGTTGCCCCCGTAGTCGATAGCGCCAACGTACATGCACCGCGTCGAGGGGATGGCGTACTGCTCATGCGAGTACGGGTCGATGGTCTCGAGGATCCAGCCTTCCAGAATGATGTTGGCAGAAGGCATAACTGAAGGGTTGTACTTCGATGCGTCAAGGCCGAGGGTCGAGTGGTCGAAGCTTGACGAAGACGCGTGGAAGATTGTGGTGAGCGGAGTATGCGAGGCCACTGATGGCGACGGTGGCGGCGTGTCAGGAACACGAGCGACGACGGTCGCGACCACAATGCTCCTGTCACGGAAGGGGAACGCGGCATGGGCAGTGATGTGTGACGTTGTGATACCGTATCCGTAGCTCTGCAGACGAACGGGCTTCTCAAAGTACTCGTCCTTCCGGAAAGCAGACACGGTGCCCGAGATCTCTTCAGCGGTGAAGCCCTCGATGATGCGGCCAGCGCGATAAACTGGAACGCTATCGGAGACATGGCTAACGATGCGCTTTTCAATCTTCAGTCCGTCGCGATCGGCAACAGGTTGCCACCCAAAGGGGTCTGTCGATTCGCCGTCGCGATCGGCATGGATGCGAGACAGCTGTCCTAGAGCACGCACAGCGGCATCCACTGCGGTGCTCCCAGTAGCTGGCGAGGGTGAGGGCGACGACATGGGCACAACAGCCGCACGAGTTGACTCTGAAGCCACAGTGACAAGTCGTGCCAACGGAGAGTAGAAGCGTCCAAAGGCAGAGGTTGAAGGCGACGCCGGTAATGACGGCGGTTGCTCACTCTTCTGTGCAGCACTCTGCAGCGACATGTTGCTCTGGCGCTTCCGCAAGACTCCCAGGACCGGCGGCTGATCCAGAGCGACACGCGAAGGCCTCGAGCGCTTCTTCTTCTTCAGTTGCTGAACATCGTTCTCAGACAGGTCCTGGTTGTCGATTCTGACCTTGGTCCCGTTCACCGTAAGTGCGGTCTTGCCAGAAGTCGAAGCTGAGCCTTTTCGGACAGTCACAGTCACGACGCCAGATCCAAGGGAAGTGAGATCGTGTTCGATGCTGAGCCATAGTCCTCCACCGTTGGGCGACAGTCTATGGCGTTTCAGAGCAGATACCCTTTTGGGTGGGGGGTCGACGAGCGCAATGATCGTACTTGACCACTTGTCGGGGTCGCAGCGGATTTCGCACTCGATGCTACCATTGCTCACTCCGGCGCTCGACTTGTCGCTTCCGCCGTCAGAGTCAGGCTCCTGTGTGACTACTGGCGTGACCACGAATGAAGTCTCCGTGCCTGATGAGCTTGATCGACGAGCCTCGGCAGCCTCATATTGGAAGCGGAATGTTTCCTTCTCTCCATCCCACCGTGATGAGATTGCCTTGGCACCGCCGAGCCGCGTGGCGACTGGTGGGGCACCGTGTTTGATCGCAAACTCGCCGAGGCCTGACAGCGTCGACATCATGACTTGAGGGATGGAGGACTTGTTGGACCACCCGCCGGGGTGGCTCTGCTCAAGCAGTGTGACCTGGGTTGTGTTGGGAGAGAGAGCCTCGATGGACCAGCCCTGCAGGTCAATCTGCGTGCGGATGACGTTGGGATCGATGCAAGGGGGGATAACAGGGAAGAGCTCGGTGTTCTCAGTCGAGAAGCCGAAAATGTGAACGGATGATGGCGACTTGTAGGTGGTGCGAACAAGAACAGAGTCACGCGCACTGGCTTTAGCAGGATTATGGCACGCGGAACTTACGCAACCGGCCATGAGGGCTTCGACTTGAAGTGCCACACGTCCGTCAACTCATTGACGTCCTCCAACAATGTGGCGTCCTCGTAGGACTTGTCCCACTCCAGTCGAGTGCCGGGTGTGATGATCGTCGCAAACAAATCCCAGACTCCAACACCAACAAACACGGCCTCTGCCCTAAAGACGACCAACGTCTTGTCGATCGAGTTGAGCTGATGCACTCCGACGCCCTTGGATTCTGCCACGGGCCTCCACTTGGGCTCAGGTTCCTGCAGCAGTGACGTGAAGTCTGCCGATCAGCTGGAGTCAAGCCTAACCAAACTTACAAATGTAGTTGCGTTTAATCAAGCTAGCCACACTCTTTTGAGCAGCTGCGGTCCTTCCATTTCGTATTCTCCTGTCGTCGTCGGATCCGACAACCGAGCCATCACGGGAAGGGAGGTCTGACGTGTCCATGGTCGGCAGAGACATGGCGCTCGCCCCAGGAGATCCGTCTAACAAATTTCGTAATGGCGAAATCGACTCCATTCGCTCGATGGTTGCGGGGACGCCGTTAATGCGAACGCCTGCACCGGAAGATGGCAAGGCAGTCCGCTCGATAGACACCTTCACACGCACGAGTTCCTCTTGAGCCTGCAGTTGTGCGTGCACCAACCTGAACACCAAGCGCTTTGGTGCAGCGGCTCCGGGGATAGTCGCGGGTGACTGGCCGACGAAGGGCGAGAATGCTGCCGAAGTCGAATCCTCGCCATTCTGGGTCTTGACCTGAATCTGAACGTCCCAACCCTGCGTTGATGATAACCCAAACTCAATTTGCCGCCGAGTCCCATCGCTACCGCCCTCTTCGCTGTTGACCACGGCGTAGCCGGCAGACAGCATTACCCGTGCGGGGTCATAGCTGATGCTGCCGATGCTCACGTCCTCACCGTAGCTGAGCAGAACAGGCACCTTCTCGCTCCCTTCGCGCACAAAGTCGACGAGCCCGACAATAACAGATGGGAGGTGTTGTGGAACAGCGCCGCCGACTGCCCATGTTCCCTTCGGGTTCCAGCACCAGAAGCACTGAATGCGGGCTTTTCCCTCTGGAATGGGCGGCTCGGCGGAACGGGACCGGGACGAAGGGAGCTGGATGCACCATGCGAGAAGGGAAACATCCGCGCGCACGTATGGAGGTGCTGGTCGAAGATAAGCTGGCTCATGCCGTGACCGAGGCACTGATGTAGAGACGTCGATGAGAGTGTTCTGGTCCACCAGTGTCTTCGATATCGTGACAGCGTCTCGAGGACTGGAGGGCCAGCCGAGCCTGTAGCTCGTTTGGGTCACTCGCGTTTGTGTGTCAATGAGGTCAACCAGTTGGGCCTCTTCGACCATGCGGTCCCCTAAACAATAGGTCAGCCGTGCTTCGATTCGACTTCATGGAGCTCTGGATCGCTGGGTTGCTCCACTCTCTCCGCCATGGCTGCAGCATGCAATGGGGCCATGGGGCCATGCTGCGCCATGTGGTCGTGGGGGCGAGGGGAGAGTATCACTTGCCAAGCAGTCTACGGCCTGGTGTAATGGCAAGAGTCTTGCCACCGAAACACCACCGCTCCACTATTGTCCGACTCACATTGCGGCCTTGTCTCTGGAGTTGCGAGACACACTCTAAATGTGTCGATGTTGACATCGGTTCCGCAGTCCACATCCACGACAGCTCGAAACACCTCGCCGTGTTTGCCGTTTCGGCGGTGAACGACGACATCATTGGCAGTAATGCGTCCTAGGGTTGTTGGCCTCGTCTTTGTGGGATCTCGCACGGGGCCGGCACTGCCTTGCGGGGGAGCCGACACGAGCTTCCACGCTGATGATCCTGATGAGGAGAGGAGAGCGCGGAAGTAGGCGACTGAAGAGTTCAAAGCTTCGTTCCACGCCGATTCGAGTCTGCGCAGGGAAGTGAGCTTTGCGGTCGAGGTGGAGGGGAGGGGGGGAAGGTGAGGTCAGGTCAGAGAAGCGTACCTTAACCCATCATCGAGGTTCTCTACACGCATGACGCTGCAATGTCATGGGGAGGGAGGGGAAGGGGAGGGGGGAGTGGAGTCTTGGGCCAGTCGAGATTGATGTCTTTGCTGTTGTATGCTGTTGAATGAGAGTGTGTTTGTGGGTATGGCCGAGTAGGATTGTGGGGTGGTGGTCGAATGTTGTTGCCTGGTTGTGTCGTCAGTGTTGTCGGTCACCTGCCTGCCTGCCTGCCTGCCTGCCTGCAAGGCTGCACTGATCGGACGATTATTGTACCAGCCAGCCAGCCCGCCAGCCAGCCAGGCAGCAGCGGCTGCAGGCGTAGGCGAGTAGGCCGGCCAGACACTACACCTCGGGTTGACGTCACGTGCACGCGCCGTCGTCGCTGGCCGCCATGCATAGGTGGACCCTGCATTCCTACCTACAGCCTGCCTACGGCACCACCAGCCTGCGCTCGCTGCCCGCATCGTCACCGCCGCAAGCTGTAACGGCCACCACATCAACAATCTCCACACCCTTGTCACTCGACCAAACACAGACACCACTAAAACAACAACACATCGCACAATGCCAAACCCATTCGGCATGTTCGGTTCAGACGCCGGGCCATCATCAGCAGTGTCAACTGCATCAAACACCCGCGCTGCCAGCCCGGCACAACCTCCGGCGCCACCGCTCCCAGGGACGACCCCTCCACACCTCCCAAGTACCCAGGGAGCCAACCTGCGTCGGCCGGCATCCCACGGTAGGCTCGCACAGCTCATGGTCCCCGGCAGACCAAGATCATCCTCCACAACATCACAGGAAGCACCCCCAGGAATGCCTCAAGTGGTGACGGCGCAAATGGTGACAGTGCACGCAGACGACATCTCGGGAGGAAGAACCACGCCAGAGCAGAGGAGGCGGACAGCACGAGGTGAGTGAAGAGCAGGAGGAAGGGGAGGCGAAGGACAGTGGAGCGGCCTACACAGTTGTTACATCGCTCCTGCTGCAGCGAGTATGGTCCACGGGTTGGTGGCCATCAGTGTCCTTGCTGAGATGGGTTACTCGTGACCTTCCTCGGTGGTGGAGTGGTGGCCTCTATCACGTAGTGTTTGGGACGGGGACCATGTCGTTGAGTGGCCTGCATACGGTCATCCCCAAGGTGCCTCAGCTGACAACCCCAGCCGCTGCCGCCTCCCTCCTCGCCAGTGACGCAAAGTATAAGAAGTTCGCCGCCCAAGTCGACAAATGTCTGCAGTCGTTTGAGAACGTGAACGAGTGGGCCGACTTCATCTCCTTCCTCAGCCGGCTCCTCAAGGTTCTCCAAACCCCATCGCCACCGTACAGCGAGATTCCTCGAAAGCTCATCGTGGCGAAGCGACTGGCACAATGTCTGAACCCGGCATTGCCGTCTGGTGTCCACGCTAGAGCACTGGACGTCTACTCTTACGTGTTCAGCATCATCGGGGTGAGTGCTGATGACGCTCTCTGGACACTAGCCCTCTAACCACCCCAGGTCGATGGCCTGCGTCGGGATCTCCTGATTTGGTCGTCTGGGCTGTTCCCCTTCTTCCAGAATGCGGCGACCTCGGTCCGCCCCGCCCTCATCAACATCTACGAGACCTACTACCTTCCTCTGAAGGCAGATCTGCGGCCGGCGACCAAGGCGTTGTCACTGGCACTGCTTCCAGGTGTGGAAGAGGAGACGGGCGACTTCTTCGACCAGGTTCTCGCGCTGCTCAACAAGCTCTCTGATGCGGTCACTTCACACTTCTTCCTGCAGACAATCTTCCTGGTCATGATCTCAAGTCCAGCGTCCCGCCTGGCCTCGCTCAACTACCTCGCGAAGGTGTTGACTGAGCCTCCAGCAGACCTTGCGACTGCGAGGGATTCAGGGCTAGTCATCCGTGGTGTCGCGGCTGTGCTTGGAGACGACAATATGCTTGTGCGCCGTGGAGGGCTTGATCTGTTGCAGAGGATCCTGCCCTTGAACGGGGCAATTCTCAAGTGAGCCGGACCTCTTCCATACTAGCAATAGATGCTAACAGTCTTCAGGGAAGCCACCGAGGACGACCGATTTCATCTCACTCGTGCTGTGACAACAGTTGTGCTGGCTCGTGATGTCTCACTCAGCCGCCGCGTCTACGCATGGTTCCTCGGTACCGCCGAAACGTCTGAAGACCGTGTCAAATACTTCAAGACTAACGGCTTGGCCTTGTTGACCGAAACGCTATCCAGAGATATGGACAAGTTGACGTCCACCAGCGACTTCTCAGAGGGCCAAGCACCCTTCAAAGTCTTCCTTGCCCTGCTTGATAAATGGGAGGTGGGCGAATCCTTGTCCGAGAATCTTGCCCTCCCGGCTTTGCGATCTATCCGCGCCGCATCGACTGGAGAACATGCGGATGACGTGAGTTTGCCACATTTCGCCACCACTGACATCTCAGATTCAAGGCGTGGCAGTTGCTGTCGACGAAGCGATCGAGCCATCTGTTCTGTGGAAGCAGATGTTCGATGCCATCGACAAGGACCTGCCAGAGGCCAAAGTGGACAATGTCAAGCTGGCAGAGTGGTTAACAACCACGGTTCCTCAACGGGACGAGGAGACCGTCGCCGTATACTTACCCGTCTTGGTGGACCGCTTGCTCAAAGCCATTACAGAAAAGGTGGACCCTAAGGTCTTAGGGGATGTTCTCGCCTTGTCTGCCGCTCTTCTTTCGGCCATCCCGGACAGCGTTTTTGCCCAAACATCATCTGCAGAAGAAGGAGAAACCCGCGACGCTCCCCTGGAGACGCTCATTTTCGGCTCACCTCTTAAGCTTGAATCCGCTGCAAAGCGGATCCAGGCCGAGGTCGTGCCTCGCATTGTCACCACCGCTTTCAAAGTGTGTGAGCAGGCTCTGATATCCAAGTGGGCGGCAGGTCTCGATCTCAAGGCAGTTGATCTGGTCCGCACATTGATCGACCGCGAGGTGCCTTCGTTGGCGCTGGTAAAGGGTGCCGACTGGCTCGCAGCAGTTCTTGTTGGACTGGGACGAGTGGGTGTAGTTAAAGGAAATGAGCTAATGCCCCAGGTTCGATCATTCGCTGTCGTTGATTGCCTTGTGGACGCAGCCTTGCGAGCCAGCCGATGCCGCTTGCTGTTACCGCCCATTGTCGTCACGACGGATTCCGTCATGACCACGGTTCTGAACTCGTTGTTCCGGTACCTCGGCCCCGATGCAGCAGCGTACCACGCCCGGGCGGTTGAGCTGATCTGGGAGTACAACCAGCTCGCGGAGCCTCATACCCTTGAAAGTGTCATCGCAAGACGCATGTCGACAGTTCCAGGCAAGAGCGAAGCGTTTGCTGCCTTCGGTGTTCTTTGGCGTCAATCAGGTTAGTTGATGCTTCGCGTGGCCTTTCAGCTGACATCAGACGACACAATGCTTCCCGGCGAGATCTTCCAGGTGCCGATGTTAATGATCCTCGACGGACTCAAGAGCGAGGACCCCCAGATATTGTGCGCCTCAGAGTCGTGGATGCGCTGCAATCTCAAGTCGTACTTCAGAATGGTGGACCCTCTTTTGAGACGGCTGATCGACATGATCAGTGGGAACAACGGCAAATTGAACGATGCTGCGCAGGTGACGTACCTGGTTTCCAACTTGTCAAGTCTCTTCCGCTTTGGTGGACAGGGGCTTAGCAAGGCTTGCCAGTCGGCCAAGCCCCGCAAGTCGCCGAATGCCATCTTTGTCCGCAACGTTGAGACCAACTTTGCCGACGCTCAGACGTATCTGGACTTGCTAACCGACATCCTTTCAAGACTACTGAAGGAGTCGGCGGATGAGCAGCTGTCCCTCCGCGTACAGTCGGCCGCCCTTGAGCTGCTGCAGCACCTTGTCTCCAGAGGTGATCTGTCGCTCAAGTGTCTTGGGCGCATCAAGAAGACTCTTGTAGACAAGCTCACGGCGGCCACCAAGCACCGCCGCCTGACGCTGCAAAACACAATGCTCCACCTCCTGCACACCTCGATCTCTGGGACGAACGACGCCTTCAAGAGAAGCCGGGGACACCGTATCACCTCGTCGAGCTACTCGGTATCGGAAAAGCCAACAGTGCAGCCTGATGAATCGGCAGCCCAGTTCGAGCAGTCTCTTATCAACCTTATCATCGTCGGCATCTCGTCGCCTGGCAACCGGCCCATCCTTCAACACTGGGTTGACTTTGTCCTCATGACGATCCCCCACTTGGAGAACAGACCTGTGGATCTGCGAACTCTCTGTGATTGCTTCTGCGAGCAGCTGCGTATGACTATGCTCCAGCTGCGCAACACATTTGAGGTTTCGACAGCCACCGACGTCCCCGCGACCATCACAGAGGCCGAGCCAATCATGTTGATCCAGGTGCTGGAGAGACTAGCTGTTGTCCTTGGCAGCAAAAGTGGCCATCGTCGCAGCGAGGATCGTGACAGGCAGAACCATGAAAGCGGCGGCCTGCTGGGCTATCTCCCCACTGTGTTCTCCGTGGAGGCTCCTCAGGACTCGGCAGAAAAGTGCGAGGCTTCGCGATACCTTGACGACATTGTTGAGGCTCTGCTCGTCACCTGGACTGTGACTGCAGACTCGGATCAGGCTGATTCTCAATCAAACTCGTCAACTGCTTCCAAGATTCAGATCATGTCTCGAACGCGTACACGAGCACGCAAGGCACTCGAGAAGCTCTTCGAGAGCCAACCGTCGGAGGTCCTTGGCAGCTGCATCCAGGTTTGGGCTGCCCACCCCACGGACATCAAGGACGCTGATCTCTTCGATTGCGTGGACACACTGGCGCCGACAGCCCAGAAGGTTGTCGATCTGGTGTGCGAGCACCTGAGTGGCAAGGGCCGCGGGTCCATTAGCGACGCGTCGAGCCCCGCTCTACTCGCCTTCCTCGAGGCGTATATCAGCCGTCTGGAAGGCCCGATCGCCATTCAGGTCTGGAACACGTTGTTCAGCTACTCGCGCGACGTGCTCAGCCAGTCCAGCTCTCCTGCTGCGAAGGCTCAGCTGTTCCCGGTTCTCAGATGCCTGACGATCTTGGGTCAGATTGTCTCCACCACGAGTGCGCTCGAGGACAAGCGGCTCCGCCGGGACCTGCAGGACACGTACGTCAAGGTGCTCGATGCTGTTGTGTCCAACTCGTCGAGGGTCGGCGACAGCGCCAGCTGGAGACGAGGCCGGATCCGCTCGCGCCTTTCAAGAGAGGCTGAGAAGCCAGAGGAGAACTACGGTGTCGACACCATCTACCAGTTCATTGCCAGTCCTGTGCTCCCCAACCTTCGCACTCTGCTCGTCGACAACGACCGCGTGTCGTCTGTCTGCAGCACCGTGTCGTCCAACATGATTGTTCCTGCCTTCAAGCAGAACAAGGTGGACAATGCGGTGCTTAATCTCCTGCGGGAGATGACGAAGATCCCGCCTGCAGTCAAGTCCTGGCGCTTGCCGATCGGTGATGCGTTCAACGACAACCGATTCTTCAAGATCAAGCCGGAAGAGTCGGGCATGTGGAAGCCGCTCGTGCGTGCGCTGTTTGACAGCGACAAGGAAAGGTTGGTCGACCTCTTGAGCCGCATCTCTGCCGCGCCGTCTGCCAACATCTTCACGAACCGCGAGCTGGAGACGATCTCACGGTCGTTGAATCTTCGACGCCTGTCTGTCGTTCTCCTGGCTGCGGAGCGCAACCACTTCCTTGCTCAGCTCCCTATGATTCAAGAGAAGCTGGTTGAAATTCTGCGCACCAACATTGTCTCGCCCCGCGTGCACAGCGAGGTGTACCTTTGCTTGCGGGTGATGATGTGCCGCTACAGCCCGCAGCATCTGACCAACTTCTGGCCGATCATTCTGGCCGAGCTCCTGCGTGTACTCGAATCTACAATGGACGACCCACCGGCGGACGGATCCGAGGACCTGCTGCTGGTGCTCGCGGCGTCCAAGTTCCTCGACCTGCTGCTCGTCATCCAGAGCGAGGACTTCCAGATCCACCAGTGGATCTTCGTGACGGATACAACGGACGCGGCGTATCCTCCGGAGGACTACAACCCTGAGGCGTTGATGGATCGCCTGGCCGAGGTTCTCGCGGAGCTTGGGCCGGTGTTGCCCTCGACACCGACTGTGCCATGCGACCAGAACCACCTGACAGGCTTGCGGCGGCCGCACCTCAAGGGTCTGAAGACTCTGACCAGCCTGCAGCAGCTCTCGACGTTCTTCTCGCGCGCGAGCATCGACACGTTTGAGGGGGTGTACGCGGACACTGGGGTAGACTGGGAGGCTGTGGAGGACGGCCTGAACGGGGAGATATTCGAGGGCGAGTAAGGCGGGGGAGGCATGGATGGGGAGAAGAGATACGGCATGGATGGCGACGGCACGATAGGACACACACACACATAGACTGTTGCATTACCCACTCATAATCATGCATGTTTAGACGACACGGAGGGGGTCAGCGTCGACCTTGCTGACGATGACCTCCCATCCCTTGTCCTCTGCATTGAGCTCGTTCTCAAGCCAGCCACGGAGCACGGCAGCGAGGTACGGCCGCTCGGTATTGGAGTGGTTGGCGAGGAGGACCGACTGGCCCTTTGCGACAAACGACAGCACCTCGTGGTGGGACATCTCGCCGGTGATGAGCAAGTCGGTCTTGACGCCGCGGAGGACGGAGCCGCCCGAGCCGGCACACACTGCGATGCTGTTGATGGTCTGCTTTGGCGTGGCGGGTGTCGCGAGCTGGAGGTGCTCGAGTCCGAGGTGTGCCTTGACCAGCTTGACGACCTCGTCGAGCGGGACGCCAGCCTTGAAGGTCACGACCTTGCCCATGCCTGCGCCCTCGAATCCGTCGGGCGCGTCGGTAATCGGGGTGACGGGCGCGCTGGACGCCGCGTTCGCGAGGAACGGCTGCACGAGCCACGTGTTAATGCCCTTTGGCGTGGCGTCGAGCGACGTGTGCGGCGAGAAGACGCTGATGCCGCGCGCGGCGAGCTGCAGCAGGCTTGCCTGCAGCGGATCGGACAGCGTGAGCGCCTTGAGGGCGCGGAAGACGGGCGGGTGGTAGGCGATCACTGCCGAGCAGGAGGGCAGCGCGAGCGCCTCGGCACACACGGCGGGCGTGAGGCTGGCGGATGTTAGTTGCTGCAAGGCGCCCACACCCACTCGATGGTAAGCAGCACCTGCTTCTTGTCCGCGTCGGGGAACGGCGCCTCGACGATGACGCCGACATTGTCCCACGCCGTCTCGGCGAGCGAGAGCGGCGCGATGCGCTCCCACACGCGCTTGATGACCTGGATCGGGGCGGTACGAGCTGCGGCAGCGGCCATGGTGGGTGAGTGGGTGGTGGCATGAGCAGCCGTCGGCTCGCAGCTCAGCTCGACTTTGCAGCTCCGCTTGGCTGTTGCTGTGACGTCGAAATCCGCCACGTGCGCCGGGGCCCCGTTCTCGAAGTCTCCATTGCAAAAGTGATCTAGCAAGCGGCGGCGAGATTTTCGATCGCGCGAGAGTAACAACAACAACAATAACATCGCTAGCATCATGGCAGAGACGACAAAACCACCAGCAGCAGCGGAGGCGTCGGCTAGTGCCGCCGCGACCCCCGCGCCCGACTCGATCGACAAGATCCTCGGCGCCATGACCTCGGCGCGCGCGGCGTCCGGCCCAGCGCAGAAAGACCGCAAGCCGGTCACGTACGACGAGTTCCAAAAGGTGCTCGACTCGACGCCGCTGTTCATGAAGGAGACGCCGGTGGGCATGGAGGATGACTATGTGCTTGAGGCGCTCAAGACGCTCGTGTTTGACGGCGACGGTGACGGTGGGTGTCGTGGCGTGGATCGCGGTGTCCGCCATCGCTGGCCGCTCGCTCCGCTCGCTCCCGCTAACACCCCCCGCAGAAGTCGCGCTCAACTTCAAGAACCACGGCAACGAGCTGTACGCGCAAAAGTCGTACAAGGACGCCGTGGCGGCCTACACGCAGGGCCTGGACGCCAGCCCAAAGGACACGGCGCTGCGCACGAGCCTGCTCAACAACCGCGCGGCGTGCAACGTCGCGCTGAGGAACTACGGCCAGGTGCTGAAAGACACGTCAGCGATCATCGCGCTGTCCGCGACGCTCGGGACGCCGGCGCCCGCAAAGGCGCTGTACCGCGCTGCGCAGGCGCTCGTCGCGCTCGACAAGTGGGACGAGGCGGAGGACGTGATTGCGCGCGGCCGTGCGTTGCCCTCGGAGGAGAAGAACAAGGCGTGGACTGAGCTCAGCACGCTGTGCGAGGGCTCGAAGCGCCGCGTGCTCGGAAACGCGGAGCGCGAGCGCCGCGCCCCGCTGCAACATGCTGCGCTGCAGCGCGCCATCGTCGCGCACGGCCTGGTGGTCCTCCGCTCTGCGTCGCCGCCCGACAACCCGCACCCGCTCGACTTTGACCCCGCCGCCGTGCCCGACATTCCGCTGTACCCGCCGTCCAAGGCCGAGGCGTGGGTGCCCCCCGCAGCGAGCACGCCGCTCATCTTCCCCGTTTTCCTGCTGTACCCGCAGCACAACACGAGCGACCTCATCACCCACTTTCACGAGGACACGAGCTTCGAGGACCAGCTTGGCGCGATTTTCCCGCAGACGGCGAGCGCGGGCTCGCCCCCGTGGTCCGAGTGGGATACAAAGCACGAGTACTACGTCGATAACCTCGCCGTGTATGTCGAGACGGCGCAGAAGCGCCTCCTCAAGGTCGGCAAGGAGATCACGCTGCGCGAGGTGCTCGCCAAGGCGCAGCTCCCGCCAAAGGACGGCAAGCCGCGCGACGGTGTCGTCCTGCGCGACGGCCTGCTCAGCTTTGTCGTGCTTGTCAAGGGCAAGGAGGAACGCGAGTGGATCGACAACTTCAAGAAGGCGAGGGATGGCAAGTGAGCGGCATCTCCCTGTACAGTGTAGGATTAGACCAAGATATGCATAGCATCGAGACATGGGGTATGCGAGAGTCTAGGGGGGGGGGGAGGGGGGTAGAGCTGCGAAGGGGTGTGTGGAGTAGAGGGCGCAGCAGAGAAAGCATCCACGCCCGCCTACTTGTTCTTCTTCGACTCGGGGTTCTTGATCTTCTTGCCCTTCGCGTCCTTGGCATCGGCCTTGTCGTCGGTGCTCTTTTCGCCCTTCTCGCCCTCGGCCTTGGCCTCGTCGAGCTGGCCGTACTCGTTGACACGGCTGTAGTCGATGCGGTAGATCCAGCGCTGGTACAGCAGCACGACAAACACGGCGTCGTCACGGAAGCATGCAAGGCGGTGGAGCCACGGCATCTTGATGCAGAAGGCGAAGAAGTCGTCGACGACGGTCGAGAGCACCTTGTACACCATGGCCTTCATCCTGCGTGGTGTGTTAGCAGCTGCGCTCCCGGTTGATCAACACAACTCACGGCATGTGCGCAACACTCTTCAGCTTGTAGTTGATGATGAGCTGCGGGATAAGCTGCACAAAGCCGAACATGTAGATGGCCTGCGCGAGCGTCGTCACAATAAACGAGTACCAGCTGCGGTGCGTCTTGTACTTGAGCGAGTAACCGGCGTAGCCGAGCAGCAGGGGGATGGCAAAGTACGACACGATCTTGAACGCGAGCTTGTCGTACTCCTGCGTCTTCTTCTCGTCCTCGCTCAGCTCATGCTTGTCCTCAAACGTGACCTTGTAGCCGATGATCGACGTGTCGTCCTTGTGCACCTTGATGTCGACAATCTTGGTGATCTTCCATGCCTCGATGAGCAGCCCGATGCCCTGCGTGAAGAGGATCATCATCGACGTCTCCTCGGACGAGTCCTGGAGGTACAGCAGAATAACGAGCTGGACAAAGCAGTTGGTGAGGATGGTGCGCAGCGACACGCCCACGAGGTCGCGGTCCTTCTTGCGCCAGTGGCTCACGTCCGAGCTGAACGCGAGGAACTCGAACACCATGTGCAGGATGGTGACGATCACCGTCGTGACCAGCAGGATCGGGTTGGTCTCGGTAAGCATGCGCTTGACCTCGTCCAGCTCGGCACCGCCGCCCTGCTGCTGGGATGCCTGCTCAAAGCTCGCCGTCATCGACGAGAAGATGTTGAACTTGATGTGGCCGATGGCCTGGTACGTCACGCGGAGGGGCACCGTCGGCGTCGTCTCGTTGATCTCGGCCATGTTCTCCTTGAGGAGCCAGAAGTCGTTGGGGAACACAGGAGGGTAGTAGACCGCCTTGCCGTCTGCCGCACGGACCGGCACGCCCTCAGCGTCCTCCAGGAGGTTGTAGAACGGCGTCGCGGTCGGCGGCATCTGCGCGAGGTTGACCTCGTTGGCGTCGGAAACCACCGTGACGGTGAGGTTGCGCGCCCAGTGGGCGAGGATAGTGCGGGTCGACTTGTCCTCGACGATCTCTTCCACTTCCTCCTCCTCGTCCGTGTCCTTGGCCAGCAGCGACTTCTCCTTGCGCACGCGGCGCTTCGGCATCCAACGGGTGAGTTCTGGCATCAGCAAAGTCTTTTGGTAATGTGCTCACCCTTGCGGTGGTGGGCGACGTCGGTGCCGGCCTTGCCGGCGGGGCTGTCGCCGCCGCCCTTGACCAGTAGAATGTCGACATACCACGACCCGTTGTGCGCGCGCACCGAGTCGGGCACGTCGAGCACCAGGTCCTCCTGTCGCACGTCCTTCCACCCGCCGAACGTGAGCCCGTCCCACACGACCGTCGGCTTGACCTCTGACGCAACGTCGAGCGGGTCGGCCAGCGTCGAGAAGTACAGCAGCGCCGAGAACGGCGTGCCCCGCTCCCAGAGCGAGGTGGCCTCGGTCGCGCCGCCAAACGGCGCTGACGCGTTGCCTGCGACCGCCGAGTCGGCACCCGCAGTGCCGTTCACGTCGATGGCGGCGGGCGGCGAGGCAGCCGGCTTGGCTGGCGACATGCCAAAGTATTCCATGCCATACTTTGTGACTGTGGTGTGAGCAGCATGCACCCCGCCGTGACAACTCGACTCACCAGCCTGGATCGCCAAGAACGTGCCGACCATCCTAGCAATCGTCCAGATCTGGTTGTTCTCCTCGGCGGGAGCGGCGGCCGCGGCAGCACCGCCGGCAGCGGCGGGTTGGGCGGACATGTTGGTGCGGCCCAGTTTTCTATCGACGATAGGAAGACGATGGAAAGTTGGGAGTGGGAGATGGGGGGAGCCTGGAACCGGCTTTGGCGAGGGCCACAATAAAGTCGGGCCGGTGGAAAACAAGGCGTGATGCAGCAAGCACGTTTGATATCGGCGGCATTAGACAAATTAGGGCGGGGTTCTAATCCGATTATGCTTCTCCAAGGCCCATTAGGGCCCGAAAAGGTGGAGGTGGGCGTGTCGCGTGGCTGCCTGGTTGGCGCGGCTCGGTCTGCTGGGGCCGACGCGGTCACGACCGCAGCGTCGTTGACTTTTTGGGCAGCAACAGCGTCATCATCATCGTCGCAACTGCCTCTCACACCGTTGTGGATACCACTCGCCGCTCCGTCAGCCTTCAGCATGGCCGAGCCAACAGCGCGCGCGCGCAGCACGGCGTCGGGCTGGATCGCCGGGCTGTCCAAGCTGTCCCTCGCGGCCTTGCTTTTGTCCTTCGTGACCTACATCCATCTCGTCTCCCTCGGCGTCTTCACGCACGGCTTCCTCCTCACGCGGCTCGTCATCCCCGACACTGCCGCCCCGTATGCCGGCGAGCCACCGCTGCCCCCGACCCACTCCAAGGCCGTGCTCATCATCATCGACGCGCTGAGGACAGACTTCATCTCGCCGCACCACCCGTCGCTCAAGTCGGACAACCACCACGGCGTCCTCACCCTCCCGGCCGAGCTCACGGCCTCGCAGCCCGGCCACTCGCTCATCTTCAACTCGTTCTCCGACCCCCCTACAACGACGATGCAGCGCCTCAAGGCCATCACGACCGGCTCGCTGCCGACATTCATTGACGCCGGTGCGAACTTTGCGTCGACGGCCATCGAAGAGGACAGCCTGATTCACCAGCTGAACGCCGCGAACAAGTCGGTCGTCTTCATGGGCGACGACACATGGCTCAACCTCTTCCCCTCGAGCTTCGCCCAGGCGTACCCGTACGACTCGTTCAACGTCGAGGACCTGCACACGGTCGACAACGGCGTCATCGAGCACATCTTCCCCCTCCTGCACCCCGACAACGCGACGCAGTGGGACTTCCTCATCGGCCACTTCCTTGGTGTCGACCACGTTGGACACCGTGTCGGCCCCGAGCGCGAGACAATGCGCACCAAGCTCGCGCAGATGGACACGGTGCTCCGCGACGTCGTTGACAAGCTCGACGATGACACGCTGCTGGTTGTCCTCGGCGACCACGGCATGACGTCAAAGGGCGACCACGGTGGCGACTCGGAGCTCGAGACGTCTGCCGCGCTCTGGATCTACTCCAAGGGCAAGCCGCTCGCGCAGGGTGTGAGCTTAGACTTCGAGTGGCCCCGCTACACCTTCCCCGACACCAAGGAGTCGCTCCGCCACGTTGACCAGATCGACCTCGTTCCCACGCTTGCGCTCGCTCTCGGCCTTCCTATCCCGTTCAACAACCTCGGGTCCGTCATCCCCGAGCTCTTCTCCGACTCGCTCGATACCCTGGAGACTGCTACCCGCGTCAATGCGGAGCAGATTGCCCGCTACGTCAAGGAGTACGACAACCGCGACGTTGTTTGGGCGGTGGACACTGCCAGCAAGCGTTCTGTCGGCGGGGACGTCGCCAGCAAGATTGCTCACAACCGCCGCATTGCGCAGGTTGCGCTGGAGAACCTCCGCGCCCTCTGGGCCCAGTTCTCCGTTCCGCATATCATCGCCGGCGTCGTCCTCCTCGCACTTAGCGTTGCCGCGACCGTCGCCCTCTACCTCGGCGTGCGCAACAGTGGACCCAAGTGGGACGACTACGTGCGTCTTGCCCTTGACACTGCCATAACCACCGGCGGAATCACGAGCAGCGTTGTCGGCACCGTCGCGGGCGTGTACACCCGCGACCCCGCTGTTGCGATCAAGACATTCTTCGTCTCGACCGCAGGTATCGCCTCGCTTCTCCTTGCTCTCCCCCTTGTGTTTAGGGACCGCAAGGCCTCATGGCGTTCCGTCACCCTCCGCCAGGCGATCGGTCCCGCCGTCCTCATTTTGCATGCCGTGTCGTTTGCCTCCAACTCGTTTGTCATGTGGGAGGACCGCATGGTGGGCTTCCTCCTTGTCACCATGGCGCTCGTCAGCCTGTGGCGCGCGCTTACCGCGCCCATGGCGTCGCTCCGCCTGCGTATCCTGCTCTTCTCGCTCGGCCTGGCGGTCATTGCCCGAGTGATGGGCTTCAGCACCATCTGCCGCGAGGAGCAGCAGCCTTACTGCCGCGTGACGTTCTACGGCCCCTCGGGCGGACCTTCCGACTGGGGCCTGTACCTCGCGCCAGTGGCCGCGCTCATGTTCGTCCCCCGCGTCATTGCTGTTGTCCTCTCCTGGTCCAAGAGCTACAACGGCCCGGCGCCATTCTTCATCGCCGGCGTTTGGCGTCTCCTGATCATCGTCAACTCGCTGTACTGGGTCTTCGAGTGGATGGAGACCTGGGATGGTCTCCAGCCCGCCCGTATCCCTCTCGTCAAGGTCGCCAAGCTGTGGATCGCCCGCATCTCCATGGGCGTGTCCTTTGGCATGCTGCCGTCCCTCTGGTTCAGCTCGGGTCTGTGCATCGACGTTGTCAAGACGAACGACCAGGCGACAGGCGAGGAAGAGGTCGGCGTGTACGGCTTTAGCAACTCGTACGGCTCGTCGTACCTCCTCTTCCTTCTGATCATGTTCGCGCCTGTTCACTTGGTGTCCGCCTCTGCCGGCCAGGTCGTCCTCTGCCTCGTGCTGGTCGCGGTGCTGCTGTACGCGGAGCTCATCGACGCTCAGCGCGATGCCCTCGTCATGAAGCTGCAGTTCGCCAACTCGTCCACCCCTGGCGCGTTTGACGGGCCGAGCGGCGCGCTTGTCCGCCCGTCGTTCAGCGACGCGGTCCCGCTCGCGCTGCTGGGCATGCTGGCGTTCTTCACGACGGGCCACCAGGCCGTCTTCGCCTCGATCCAGTGGAAGGCGGCGTTCGTCGGCTTCGAGACAGTCACGTACCCTTCCTCGCCCGCCCTCGTGGCCCTCAACACTATCGGCCCGCTGCTCTTCGTCGCCATGGCCGTGCCCCTCGTTGCCATCTGGAATGTGTCGCCCCGCCCCAACCAGTCGGTGCCCGTGCTCGCGCACACGGTCCAGCTCGCGCTCGCGTTCATCACCTACTTTGCAACCATCACCCTCGCGTCGGCCGTCACGTCCGCCTGGCTCCGCCGCCACCTCATGGTGTGGAAGGTGTTCGCGCCGCGCTTCATGATCGCGGGCGTGATCCTGCTGGCTGTCGACGTCGCGATTCTGTTCGCTGTGGTCGTCGGCTTTGGCGTTACCAGCTCAAAGGTGTACCGCACGTTCAAGAGCGTGAGCGAGTAGGCGGGCCGTGCGTCGTCGTTGCGGCTGTCGATCATGCCGATCATGATGTAGAACCTGGGCCTTGCTTCGGCTTAAAGGTGAAGGCCTTTCCCGAAGGATTGATAGCCTACCCTAAACACACTGCCTCGGCCTTCTCGCCACCGCCCCTCCTTCCCCCTCCCTCCTCTCCCTCCCTCTCCCTCCAACACTTAGTGACGACATTACGCTTAGAAACAACCAAACCCATCTGCATGCAACCTTGAATCAACGTGATGCAGCTGTGGTGCGGCAGCGCGGCGGTTGCCATGGCAAAATGGCAACGCGACTGCGGAAGCGGACGCGGGCAACCCTTTCGCCGTCGCCGCCGAGATACGTCGCCTCCAACATCCCCTGCCGCATCCCCTGCTGCCGCAGCTCGCTCTGCTAATCTAACCCGCACTGCATTCAGGTCCTAATGGAGGAGGTGAAGTACACTACTGATACATTGTCCATCGTTGTCGCCTCGCCCGCACTACTGCGGCCGCGGGATGGACGCATACGTCGGAGGGATCTCGTTGACGTCCTCGCTGCCGCCCTCGGACAGCATGTCCGTGTGCTGGTATATCCTCGAGGAGCGGTCGCCGGCGACCTGCGAGCCGGTGCTGCCGCCGGGGCTGAGCGGCGTCTCAGAGTACTGCTGCTGCGAGCCGGTGTAGTCGGTCTCGTGGCCCTGGCTGTAGCCGTTGCTGGGCGCGCGCGCGTGCCCGTGGCCGTGGCCTGACGAGGTGGCGTACTGGCCGTTGCGCGCGGCCTCGGCCTGCGCCTCGCGCGCCTTGGCGGCGGCAGCGGCCGTCATCGGGGCCGCGGCGTACGGGTCGTCGGTGTACTCGTGCTGCTGGCCGTAGGCCGCGCCCGCGCCGATACCCGCCGCGCCGGCCGCGCCCACGCCGGCCGCGAACGCGCCGGCAGAGTACGGGTTGTCCGTGTGGCCGTTGTAACCCATGTAGTCGCGGTGGTCTGGCATCGAGAGGTGCTGCTGCTGCGCCTGGCCGCTGCCCGGCTGGTCGTAGCCACCGTCGTAGCCGTCGTGGCCGTCCGAGCGTGTGTATCCCGGGTCGTAGGTGAAGGGCTCGACGTGACCCTCCTCGCCGACAACGGGCACGGTCGGGGCCATGAGGTCGAGCGGGTCGGCGGCCGAGTGGCGCGCGTTCATGTGCGGGTCGAACATCTTCTCGTCGAAGGCGACCTCGCGGCGCCTGCGGCGGCGGTGCAGGAGGAACCAGGCGAGCGCGGCGAGTAGGAGCAGGCCGCCGATGCCGCCGACGACGCCGCCGACAATCGCGCCCGTGTTGTTCTTGCCGCCCGACGACGAGCCCGAGCCGGGGAGGATGTTGGTGGCCGTGTGCGTGCCGTTGCTGTTGGTGTAGGTGATGGTCGTGAAGCGCGTGCTGGGGCCTGCGTCCGACGTCGAGTCAGAGGCCGAGGAGCTGGGCGCGCTCGTAGTCTGCGCGCTCGACGGCGGGGCGGTCGTCTGGACATCAGACGAGGGGGGCGCGGCGGTCGTGCTGCTGGGCGGCGCGTTGCTCGTCGTCGTCGGCGCCGGGGTGGTGGTCACCTCGGCGGCCGAGGTGGTCGTCGTGCTCGGCTCGGCTTCGGACGTGGTCGTGCTGCTCGTCGTCGTGGTCGTGCTCGACGACTCGGGCTGCGAGGTCGTCGCCGACGCCGAGGTGATGGACGGCTCGGCCGACGACGTCGTCGTCACCACGACGGGCGGGGAAGTGACGGCTGAGGCAGAGGCGGACGGGTCGGCCATGTCAGCGTGTGTGTGTGTGGTGGTGTGTGGTGGTGTGTGCGATGAGGAGGAGGGGGGTGTTGTGTTGATCTCGACGCAGGAAGAGTCGCAGCAGGCAGGGGAAAATCGACGCCGACGAGAGAGGGCCACAGTAATCAAGGGTTTCGACGTTTGCCATCGGTCCTCGGCCGGCGGCACGCACAGCGGCGACAGCCTGAGTCTGTGCAGGTCGGCCTGTGCTGCTGCTGCCTGCAGGCATGCATGCCGTGCAGGCAGCGGCGCAAACTCTACCCAGGTTGACCGAGCAGACAGAGCACACCACCCCGATTCTAGCCCTAGTTCGTTCGCCCCCCTTGGTCCCCCTGAGAAATTCACGCACAGCAGGGGTGGATTACGCGCAGCAGCAGCAGCAACAACAGGAGCTGCTGCAGCGGTGCAGGGGCACACACACACAGATCGATCTACTCACTGGCCATGGTGTGTGTGTTGCGGTGTTGGCGGCGGTGTGGATCGGACGGATCGATCTGCACGCGATGAAGTGGGAGGATGCAAGAGGCAGGAGGCGAGGAGGCGAGGAGGCCAAGAGGCGGACCTTGTGCAGCAGCAGCTTGGTGCTCGGGTGGTCGTGTTGCTGCCGGCGTGCTGGTGTTCTGCAGTTCTGCTGCTGCCCTTCCTGCTGCACCCCCCTCGGCTCCTAGCGGCCCCCCCCCCCGGCCGTACACCCAAAGCACTGCGCAAAGAGGGTTTGGCCCTGGTTCGCCTTGCTCCTCCCCCCTGCCGGCACCGACGAAAGGGTAAGGCACCTCGCGGCGTTTCTACCATTGTGCTGGATGGCGCGCGCAGCGGTGTGCCATGCATTCATTCGTTTGCTGCACTGCAGCTCATGACCTACTCCACTCTGCACATGACATGACGCAGCGTAATAAATGGCTGTATCGCCCCCGGATCGAGCTACTTTCTGGCTGGCAGATCGCAGCGCCTCTGCTGCTGCCGCTGGAATCTCCTGCGATCTCGGCGGCGGCGGCATGCTGTCGGTGCGCCGGTGCACCACCCACCGCCTCGCAGCCCAGCCCAGCCGGATTGCGTAGCCTCACTCACAATTGCCCCGCCGGAACGGGCTAATGGCGAGCCCCGAGGCCTAAATCACAGGCAACTCTATTACCGGGGGCTTGTAATGGTCGTGGGACCCGCGGCCAGTTGAAACGGTGTGCCTCTGAACGCGAGAACAATGCAGTCGTCGCTCGTAGTTACGTCCTGCTGCATGATGCTTGGCAGCGCCACGGCGTGTCGTGGCGCCGTGGACGTTGCGACAGTGGACGGACGGGCGAGCGATGCGACTCTTCGCGGCCGGCTGTGGACGGCTGTGGACTGCGACGCCTGCGAGGCGCTCCACTGTGCTGTGGCAGCTTGCTCTGCTTGCTTACGAGTTGCAGGCCCGTCAGTCAGGCATCAGGCATCACGCCGCCGCCACGCTCGACCTTCCTTGCGCCATCCGTTCTGCGGCGCACGAGCACCCTGCCTGCGATCACCAGTCCGTGCAGCCAACCAGACGGCACGGCCGAGCATTTGCCGACGACAAACACTGGGCCACAGATCTCATGCACGACCACGATCCCTGGGGCAGATCGCAACATGCCCTGGGCACAGCAGTTTGGTGGCACTATCGCCAAACCTGCACCCACCCAGCCATGCTTCTTCCTACGCCATGCCATACCTCCTACACCATGCAATGCCATACCTCCTACACCATGCGATGCTCTAGTCCTACTAGTACGGAAGCCCCTCGTCCTTGCGCGGGCGCTTGTCCTGCTGCCGCCACTGCTCGTCGCCCGGCCGCTTGTTGCCTCCCGGGCCGCCACCGCCGCCAAAGGACGGGCCTGATGTCGGCCGCATGCCGCCCGCGAGGCGGAGGCCACCAGGTGGAGGTGGTAATCCGGGGCGCGCAGGCAGACCTGCCCCTCCGCCCGGCGCGAGCTTGAACGGTGGTGGTGGGGCACCGCCGCCCGGCCCACGGTTGCCTCCAGGCCCGCTGCCCAGTGGCGGGCGCGACTGGAAGCCTCCTGGTCCTGGTCCTGGCCCAGAAGGACGGAATGGAGGGCCGCCTGGACCACCAGGCCCTCCGGACCCACCGTAAGGTCGCACGCCGGGAGGTGGTCCACCGTGTGGCCCTCCATGCGGCCCGCCCGGCCCTCTTCCACCGCCATAGCCCATCCCAGGCGGTGGCCCGCGGTGTGGCTGGAACGCCCCCGGCGGCGGCTGCTGAGGCCGGGGCCCATTGCTCCATGCCGGTGGCTTGGAGGCCTGCGGAGGTGGGCCATCCGGGATCCCATCTCGCTGCCTCGTCGTCATCTCGTGCGAAGACTCGAGAGCGGGGAATCTGGCGCGTCAGTGATGGCCTCTAAAGTCCAACTCACGATCCAACCCTGGCGATAGCAGGACCCGTCCAGAACCAAACGTGGTCCAGCGCGTCACTCGCTGTGGGCCGCTTGGCCGGGTTGAGCACAAGCAGCTTGAGTAACAAGTCTGCGCCAGCGCGGTCCATCCTGCGCGTGTCAGTTCCTCCCGACACACCGCACCCACCCCCAATCCTTCGCGTGAAGTAACAGTGACTTGTGGTCCCGGTGGGTTTTCTCCCACGGCTGGTCCTGCTCGTGGCCCTTGCCGTTGAAGCCCGGCAGCTCCCTCCACCCCGGCCAGTTGGCCTCGGACGGCGGCCCGACACGTCCAAAGATTTTGAACAGCTGGTCCTCGTCCGTCTCGCCTGGGAAGATGGGGTTGCGGTTGTACATCTCACCCAGGATGCAGCCCATCGACCACATGTCGATCGCCGTGCCGTAGTTCTTCATGCCGAGCAGCAGTTCTGGAGCGCGGTACCAGCGCGTAACCACCAGATTCGTGTACTCGTACTCGCCGTGCTTTGGCAGAGGCTCGACACCCAGGGTACGCGCAAGGCCGAAGTCGGCGATCATGGCTTGGCCGTCCTTGCCGATCAGAATGTTGGCCGTTTTCAAGTCGCGGTGGATAATGTTGTTGCTGTGCATGTAGAACAGCCCCTCGAGGATCTGCTTGAAGATGAGCTTCTGCGTCGAGTGCAAGATCTTGAAGTCCTTGTTGAGAAGCAAACCACAAAGATCGTGCTCCATGAACGGGAAGACCATAAACACCTCGCTGCGATAGCTGCGGTCCTTGGCAGCTTCTGAACACGTTAGCAAGGCTCCCGAAACACCCACTCACTCCTCTCTACCACCATGTCAAGGATCGGCACAATGTTCTTGTGGTTCAACTCCTTGAGAATCTTAATCTCGCGCACGGTCGTAACAGATACGCCGTCACGAGGGTTGTGCGTAATGAGCTTCTTCAGCGCGACCGGGCGTTTCGTGGCAAGCTCAATGGCCTTTGTAACAACACTACACGTCAGCTAGGCCCCAACACCCAACCCACCCAAAGGTTCCCTCGCCAAGCTTGGTGCCAACATCGTACGCGGCCAGCGTTGTCGTGCCCACAAACTCGCGGTTGAACGCCGCAGACTCCTGCTCTGCAGTGGGGAAGCGAAACACCTTGGCCTCAGGACGGGATGGCGTCTCGCTTTCTCGGGCCACTGGGGTGGAGACGCGCGTGGCGGGCTCGATAAGATTGCGGTTCGGCGCCGACGGCCGGGGCACGTATGCGGGCGCCTTGGCGTCTAGGGCCTTTGGCTTTGGTGCGGGTGCCGGCTCGTTCTCTGCTGGCGGAGCAGGCGGGGGAGGTGGCGAGTCGGCAGGCGGCGGGGGCGGGGGAGGGGGAGACGCCGGGGGCGGAGGCGGAGGGGGGTCGTCGGCTGGCGGCGTCGGCGGTCGCTTGCTCTCCGCCTTGGGCGGAGGCGGAGGCGGGGGCGGCGCTTCGTCGCCAATCTCGCCCTCTTCAGGCTCGTCGTTCTTCTTCGGGCTCGAGATACGCTGGGCCAGCGGTATCGGCTCCGGGGTCCGCCTGCGCCCGCGCGGCGGCTCGTCGCGGTACCCCCCTCCTCCGCCTCCCGGTCCTCCTGGGCCATCATACCCTCCCGGCCGGCGATCGTACCTCCGGTCGTCGTAGCGGTCGTCGTACCGTGGCTCCGGGCGCCGGTCACGGCTGTCGTATCGCCCGCGATCATCGTACCGGTCTCGGTCGTCATAGCGGTCCCGCTCGCCGTAGGGGGGGAACCCGCGCGGCCCACCATAGCCTCCTCCATGCCAGCGGTCGTCGTCCCTGCGGGGAGAGAACCGCCCGCCATGGCGCGGAGGCGAGCGGTATCCACCGCCGCCAGGCCGCATGTCCCGATCCCCTGATGGGCGCCACTCGTCGGCGTGATGGCGGTCGCGGGGCGGCTCGCGCGGTGGCTCTCGCCGGTTGTCCCACTCTGGCCGGCCGGGGTGTGGCCTGTCGCCGTGTGGCCGGTCATGCGGCGGCCTGTCGCCGTGCGGCCTGTCTTGTGGGTGTGCTGGCCGGTCCTGCGGGTGCGAGTGGAAGCGCCTTGGTGAGCGGCCGCTGCTGCTCGTGCTCGTGCTCGAGTTGGGTGGTGGCTCGCGACGGGGCTCGGAGGACGCAGGCGCCGACCACTCAGGCTTGGCGGGTAACGAAGCAGGTAATGGCGCTAGGCTCTTGGTGGGGGACGAGTAGGACCGTTTCGACGGGCTTGCGTCACGGCGCTCGCCTTTGCTCGGCCCGGCGTCGGGATGCCACTCTGTCCTCGACGGAGACATTGTGGTTGGGCAGAGGTGGGTTGGTCGTGAAGATGATGATGCTGGGGATCCCGGTGGCAAGACAAGATACGTGTGAGATAGGTGCGGCTTTTACGGTGCCCCAGGGAGGTGGAAGCGAGGAGGTGGCCGCGAGGTGGTATGGACAAAGGAGAGGACGAGGATGGTGATGGGGACGCTGCTGCCGAACGCAGAGAGCGAATCCGACGAGATTGTTGCAAGGTTGTGTCTGCGGTGAGGTGGAGGCTAATGGCAACGAGGGCGAGGCGCTGTAATCAAAAACCACGTGGCATTGAATTGGGGGGGGGCCGGCGCCCCATTAGAAGCCGAGAAGGGCTATTACAATGCAAAGGATGATTAGAACAAGCAGATCGGCGGCGAGTGCATCCGTGTGCGAGTCGTGTGTGGCTGCCATTGTGCCGCTCTCTCTCGCACCGCAGCACCACAGCAGGCGCAAACGACAACGCAACCGCCACAGTGGCATGGTACGCTGCCACACCTGGGCGGCGTACACGAGGTATAGTAACAGACAACATCTGCATTCACCGACGAAACACGTCGCTACAACAAACAAAAACAGTTTTACCACGGCTGCATAAGGCCGAACCCACGCGTCTCCCACGAGGCGGCGATCACGTCCTCGACCTCGGCCGTGTCGGCGTCGTCAGCCCACGCCGACGCTACAGCCTGGTCCTCGTCGCTGGGGGACACGGACCAGCCGTCGTCGCTGACGTCGCTGAAGCTGTCGGCGATGGAGGAGAGCAGCGAGGCGGGAACCGATGGCGAGCTGCTCCACGAGTCGAGCTCGAGGTGGTCGAAGTCTGCGGGTGTGGACGTGCCCGACGAGTTGGGGTACGACGCGGCCGACAGCGCCGGCGACGGCGGCCACGAGCCCTCGGACGCGCTGGGGATCACCGTGGGCACCATGGACAGGTCGAGGGTCGGCATGATGAGCTCGTGGACGGAGGACGCCGTCGAGTGGCGGGACGGGGCCGCAGGACGCTGCGGCGCGTCGTCCCATACCTCCATGATTTGGCTCTCCTCAGCCTGCGTGAGGGGCCGTGATGTCTTGCGCTCGGACAGCGCCCACCACATGCCGCCGTCGACTTCGAGCGTGTCGCCCAGCAGCGCGGTGATGTCGCTCGCAGCGCGGTCGACAAAGGTGATGCGCACGATGTCGAGGTTGCCGTGGTGGTCGGTCGTGATTTCGACCGTGACGCCCGGCCCGCCGTTCAGGGGGTCCATCACGCCCAGCGCTTCGAGGCGTGCAAGGAGCGGGATGACGCGGTTCGAGCCGTAGCGGTACGCCTCGTGCAGCGGGAGAATGCCGTGCGTCAGCCGCGCAAGGATCGCGACGCCGATCTCGGCGTCGGCGTACGGCACTGTCGGTGTCGGCGCAAGCAGCAGATTGAGGTTCTGTGCCAGTGGGAGCGCGAGCGTGCTCACAGTGCCGGGAGTCACGAGAGCCTCGGGGGTTGGGGGGAGCGGGGTCGCCTCGTCCTCGGCCACGATGGCCGCGAGGGGGAAGTAGTTGCCGAGCTCGCGGAGGATGGCGGAGCGGTCAGAGGCGGTGCTCGCTGTGCGGGCGTGCATGCGGCGGTCGGCACGGAGCGCGCGACGCGCGGTACGCTCGGCACGCTTCGGGCGCGCGTAGGGCATGTACCGCGTTCCACGCGGAAGCGTCATGTCAAACTCGTCGTCGAAGACGCTCGCGAAGGCGCGGAGCACGACGGGCACGTTGCCCGCGGCGCCGTTACCCGCGAACGCCCCGGCGGGGGGCACGGTGGAGAAGTTGCGGGCGGCGCCGAGGCCGGTGTGTGCGGGAATGGCGGGGCCGCGCGGGCTGCGCGCGTGCGGGCGGTAGCCTGCACGGCGGAAGGCGCCGTTGAAGGGCTGGTATGCGGGGTGCGGGGAGACGGAGACCAGGCGCACCGGGATGGCTTGGGACAAAGGGAGGGCGTGCGCCGGCGCTGAGAGCGACGGGAACGCCGTGTGCAGCGTGCGCGCGAGCGCGAGGCGAACCCGC
Source organism: Vanrija sp. TS_01 (assembly GCA_026725045.1). Taxonomy (NCBI): domain Eukaryota; kingdom Fungi; phylum Basidiomycota; class Tremellomycetes; order Trichosporonales; family Trichosporonaceae; genus Vanrija; species Vanrija sp. TS_01. The sequence goes on from JAPKIE010000009.1 coordinate 62,188, forward strand.
GCCGGCAGGGCCGCGGGGCGCGGCGCGCGCAGCGCCGACGCTGCTTTGCGGAGCAGCGTCGTGAGTGAGGTTGATGTGTGCCGGGCTATCATTTGGCGGGCATGGTGGGGGTGGGTCACAGAGTGGTGAGTGCTGCGGAGGAGGAGAGGCAAGCGGAGGGGGTTATGTAGTGCGATGGCAGAGCGCTGCCACTCGTGCCGAAGGACGCGCGTTTGCCACTCATTTGCATGCCGTGCTGCCGGCCGGCTGGCGGTGCCGACGATGACTGTGCGCCCGGCGAGAGCGGCATGACGTCAGCGCACGTGGGTGGAATGGGCGTGCAAGGCAAAGCCGACACGCCCGACGCGTGCAGACATGCCGCCGGACGCGCTGCTTATTCTTGTTTATGCATGCTTGAATGGCGGTCGCGAGCGCGTTCCGCCTTGTTTGCGCCGGTGATGTCGAGGATGAGTGCGGCGTCGACGGCCTGAATCAAGGCCACGCCACACCGACGTGTGGCTTGCCGTCCGCCTTCCGCGCCGCCGCCTCACCATGCACACGAAACAAACCTGCATAAACCCTGTAACAGTACACCGAGTGTCCGATCCCCCTACCCCATCCTATCCGGCATCTTGCGCCGCACGCGCCGGCGGACGAGGTACTCTGCCAGCCCGTACGTCAGCGCGTCAATCAGCCCGACCGCCATCGTCATCCAGCTGGACAGGATCGAGAGCACGGGGTCGGTGCGGTGGTGCACCATGTCGTAGATTAACCGCGCGAGCGAGATGGAAAACACGAGCATGTACGCGAGCGGGAAGTAGAGCATGAGCAGCGACGCCTGGCGGTTGAAGTAGGCCGCCGCGCTCATCTGCTGCGGGGCGGACGCGGAGGCGTCGGCCTCGGCGCCTTTTGGCAGCCCGGCGCCTGAGGCGAGCTGGTTGGCCTGGAAGAACTCGACGAGGCTCGGCCCGGCGTCCTCGTCCTCGTCGGGCGCGAAGCCGCCGCCCTTCTCGGTGTCGAAATCCGCCGGGACGCTGCCCCGCGTGACGGTCTGCGAGCCGAGCGAGAATGGCAGCGATGCGATGCGCGCCAGCGGCGCGCTGTCCCCCTCGGCGGTTGCGCGCACCGGGCTCGGCGCAGCCAGGTCGTAGTCGGGCGAGAAGAACGGCTTGCTGGGCGTCACTTTCGCCGACGTGCTAGCGCTGTTGACCGCCGTCTCTGCGTCCTCTTCCCCGCCCTCAGCGATGGACTGCACGCCAAACCCGAGCGACATGACGCTCGGCTTGCGCCCGCCGCGCGCGGCGCGGTCGCCGAAGCCCACAAAGCTGAACCTCCGCTCGGGGTCGACGAGTGTCGTGCTCCCGCTGAGCTTGCGGTCCGGCTCGCCGTCGTCTTCGATGTCCTTGAGCCACGACTGCTCGCCGCCGACGTGGATGAACTCCATCGCCTCCCACGGCGCGTCGGGGTTGGGCAGCGGCACGGAGGGATCGCGGAGGCACGAGACCAGCGGCGTCTTCGCGCGCGGTGGCTTCGCCTTGGGCACTGGCGCCGCGCCCACGCTCGTCGCGTGCACTGACGCGCCGGTCGAGCTGAGCGAAATCGTGTCCGGGCGCCGCAGGAAGCTGAACAGCCGCGTGTACAGCCCGCAGATGACGACAAACACAAACGCCCGCGGGATGAACTGCATGAGGTCGCGGTCGAGCGACGGCGTCGCGCTCTTCGTGCCGTAGTAGCACTGCGAGCCGGACTGCACGAAGCCCACCGTCGCCATCCACACGCCCGAGTGGAGCGCCGAGAGGCCCCAGACGGTCGGCCACGCGAGCCACGCCCAGCGCTCGAGGTGCGTCGTCGCCGGGTGGAGGGGGTATTTCTACTGTAAGCTTGGGCGCAAGTCGTCGCAACTCACCAGCAGCATGAAGGTCGCGATGGCGATGCATAGCGTCCACAGGTGCTGCGAGAACAGCGCAGTGGTAAACAGGAACCCCTGGGCGTTGCACCCACGGCTGCCGGTGCCCATTTTCCCGCCGGACAGCAACAACGCCTGCGCGGGCAGCGCGACGAGCCCGACGGACAGGTCGCTGACCACGATGCCGATGAGCAGCCGCACGCGCAGCTTTCCGCGCCCGTGGGACACAAGCGAGAAGAGGAGGTAGAGCGCCGCCAGGATGGTCAACGACGAGATGGTCAGCCCGCCGATGGTCGAGATGAGCGTGTAGTTTGTCATGGTCGGTGTCGCCGAGCGGGCCGCGCCCGGCTGAAGAGGATGGAACGGACAACGATAGCGGCGGTGGTGATGACGACGACGACGACGACGGCGATGTCGACGACAGCGACGACGAAATTATTCTCCAGACGAGACCACACCGGGCCCGCGGCCCATGTCCGAGGGAATGTGCGCCCCGCCGGCGTTTGGGCTCAGGTATCGGCCTCGGCGGCTGATGGACGGGACGGACCGATCGACAGCGAGCTGGCCACCGGCCTGGGGTGGTACGGCGGCGTGAACTGGTGCACAGGAGTGGTAGTGAACAAGAACAAGCAAGCAACGGAAGACCTCGCTCGCTCTCGTCGCTGCTCGCAGTTGTCTCCGTAAGCCTAGCGCACTAGTCTGCCTCAACAAACTGACAACTGCCTCGCCTGCCTCACGCCACTCCGATCGCCAATTGGTGCCGACCGACCGATCCATCCGGGGGCCTGAGTGAGTGCTTCGGGCCGCGCCACACGCCACCGGGGAGCTCGGGGGCGTCCACCAGCGCGCAGCGCGATGTGGTAACTACGTGTTGTCCTTGCCTTGACCCTTGAGCTGCCTGCCTGCCCTGTAAATACCGGCAATCGCGGTGACGGCGACTGGGTTTACTTTGGCTTGCCGATTACCCACAGCACACGCCGTGACGTCGCGCTGGCCTGAATGTTAGGCCTCCCGCGCTTCAAAGTCAATTGCGCTTCCTGAGCTTGTTGCGCGCTACGTCACGCGGCCAGACCGGCCGGCCGGCTTGTTCTTATGCTTGAGTATGGGGTAGGTACAAAACAAATGCTATTACGGTGCGCTGTGGCGGTATGCTAAGAGGCCGGCGTGGCCGTTGAGCTCACGCCCGCCGACGCGAGCAGGCCGGCAAGCCAGCGCGCCTCGTCCTCCATCTCGCTCGCGGAGCGCGGCTTGCGCTCCGAGTCGGGCGGCACATCCCACCCGCCGATGTCGTCGTGCGTCGCGCTCGGCGTGAACGGGGCGCCGGGTGCGCCGTCGCCCGGCCCAGCGGCCAGGTCGCCCCCGAGCCCGGCCTCGCTGCGCTCGAGCAGCGGGTAGATCTTGTCCGTGTCCTTGCCGCCGAAATCTGTGCGCAGCCGCGGGATAATGTGGACATGGACGTGGGGTACCGACTGGCCTGCTGCGGTTCCGTCCTGCGGGGTCAGTCGCCGCAACTCATGTCTCGGTTTATGGCGGAGGGGGCAGGGGGGTCGGCATCATGTAGTCTCGGACTACGACGGCACGCGGTGGACGACATAGGCGGACAGTCCTCCCCATGACGAGGGGTCTCAGCCCTGCCCACATCCGAGTAGGCTTCCAGCCAGTTTTGCGACATCGCATTAAAGCTCAAGGCAAAGAGGCTTGGTGACACCGCGAGCGGTGAGTAGCGAGATCCAACCCGTCCCAGGGCAAGACAAGGCTGGCTGGATCACATTCCAAGCAACGAGATCAAGCCTTCCGGGCTAGACGGATGTACACTTCCGCGTCACGTCCCGAAGAGAGTCTCCAGCAGCCGACCAGACTGTTGGTGTGGAGATAACACGGCTACTCCGACTGCGCCGCACTTGCGGCCTTGCGGGCCAGACGAGCCAGCTCCAGCCGACACCTCACCCATCCCAAGAGCCCCTCTCCACACAACCCTCCACACAACCCTCCACACAACCCTCCACACACGATCTCGACCAACCCCCGACAACCCCCCGCGCCCACCCACCTGCAACGCAACGTTGAGCGCTTCGGCCTTGTACGCCGACTCGATGACCCGCCCGACCCGCTGCACCGTCTGGAACAGGTCGGACACCTCGCGCGGCTCGAGGTCCGCGAGGCGCGGTACGACGCGCTTGCTGATGATCAGCACGTCTAGGTAGGTCAGCTTCGCCACGGGACGGGTGGACGTGGACGTACGGCCCGGCCGCAGCGGCTTGAGGTTGACGATGCCGAGCGACAACGGCGTCTCGATGAAGACTGCGGCGTGTGAGCTTGCTGCGCGGCCGCTGCACCCACCCTGGCGCGTGATGTCGAACACGGAGAAGAGGTAGCGCGACGCGCCGCCCATGGTTGTGGCTATGCTTGTGGTGTGTCTGGGTCGTCACGAGACGATTGTGCGACGAGCGATGTGACGGCCTCCACTTGTTGTTGGGTGTGTGGCCGTCCTTGTTGATCCCGAGGGGGTGCATTAGAAATGACGATTTACCCGTCTGGGCCTGGGTTTGTTATTATTGCCGTTGTGTCAACGCCGCTCGGGCGCCTGGCCGCCACACCGCCAGCCGCCACCCATCTTAGACCATTTGTGTCTCGCTCGCTCGCTTGATGCACACTCTCTCACATTACGAGACACACACGCACCCACTCGCTCGCCCCGTATCGTCCAAACAGCCGTCCTTTGCCGCATACGGACACTGGCCCAGCGCCAGCCGCACCAGCGGCGAGCGCGCCAAGCGCGCCCTTATAACCTCGCCCTCGACGCCATTGCTTCACTCTCCACTCATCCAACATCAACAACATGATCACTTACTCGAGCTCCGAGGCCGAGTCGTCCCCGCGCCGCTCGCCTACGCAGGCGCTGTCGAGTGTCGCCAGCCCGGCGCTCTCGTCCACCGACCTCGTGTCAGAGTTTGAGCTCCTGTCTGTCTCGACGACAGGGTCGACCTCGGCGCCGGGCTCGGCGCGCCGCGACAGCGTATCGAGCACGGACACGGACGGATTCGTCCCGGTTTTTCCTACCCTCTCGCGCCTATCGAGCTCGTCCTCGGTCCTCACGGAGGAGTACGAGATCATTGTGTTGGCACCCTCGGACGAGGCGCAGGGCGTGCCCGGCTCTACCTCGGGCGCATCGACCACGGATGGGGCCAGCTTGCTCGACGACGGCGACAACAGCGACGAGGACGACGACGACGAAGACGACGACCCTGACGAGGCGGCCACCGTCTCGGGCGCGAGCTCAAGCCGCGGGACGCGCACGGGCCCGGCACGGCGCCGCACCTCGGCGGACAGCGACCACAGCTACGACGACGACTTTGACGTGTCGAGTGACGGAGCGACGGAGCGCTCTGCGGGGCGCACGATTACGGGCGACGACACCGTCTCGAGCGCCTCGGAGGCGAGAGAGTCGATTGACAGGTGAGTGTGGCCGCACACTCCACCCCTGACGCCACAGCTTCTTCGAAGACTCGACGGCCTTCATGAGCGACAAGGCGAACAAGTTACGCCTCTGGCAGGCGCTGTGCATCGAGGTGGGTTGGGTGCTGTGTGTATGGCTGACGGCAGCTCGGGCTCGTCGACCTGGACGAGGAGCCGATGATGCTGCCCGACCTGCCGTCGACGGCGCCCGTCGCGCCGCCCGCGTCGCGCACACCGCTGCCGACGTCTCTGACGCAGGCGCGCCTGCTGCTCAAGAACCGCGGGCACGTCAACATCGCCGACTACCTCGAGGCGCGCGCCGACCCCGCCCGCGCAGAGGTGCCAGACCGTGTAGGCAAGTACGCCGACCTGGTGTACCCCACGGCGTCGGCCATGATTCGCGACACCAAGAAGCACCGCAAGTATGTCAAGGCCTCAATGGCCAGGAGCGAGTGGCTTGAGCCGCTGCTCAAGGACTTTGGCTACCGCAGGCACCACTGAGTGGCGGCGCCGTTGGCAGACGCCCTCATGGCCCCAGTGGAGCTACATCATCACTGTCATACCACCAGCCCCCTGTTTGTCTAGTTGTATCATTGGCCCGGTAGCCTTATGCTATACACCCCTCAATTGTGCCCATATCACCATGCATTTGTTTCTGCCGAACTGGAGGTGCGTTGTGTCGCCGGAGAGGAGAGCCACCAAGTCGACCCGTAAGACCCAGGGTGGAGGCCACGTGTTGTGGTCCACCCACTCTGCCACTCGGCCACCACAGCCAACGTCAACGCTCTCCTTCGCCCACACCCAACCATCCACCCACAAAGCAATGAAGCTCGCGACGCTTCTCCTCCTCTCGTGAGCTGGGGCATGGTGTGTCGAATACCGCTGACGCCGCAGCGCGACCGCCCTCGCGGCTGACCTGCGCGGCCGGCTGGTCGGCAACGCCGTCCTCAGTGAGCTGTTCTCCACCGAAAGGATGCAGCTAACTCCCATCAGACGCGACTGATATCCCGCTCGAGGCGCGTGTCGTGCTCGACTATGGGGCACGGAGCGCGCTCTTCCTTGCTGACGGGTCATTTGAGATGTGAGCGGACAGGAGGGCGGCGCAGCGCGGGGTCACGTCACCACCGTTGCCGTGCCGATACTCTCGGCGGCCATCTTCCCCAGCGGCGAGGGCGTGCTGACCACCCAGCACCGGCGTCGCATCAGGCCAGCATGTCCTCGAGCCCCTCGTCCCCGGATACCGCATCCAGCCGGTACGTCGCGCGCGCGGCACCACTAACCCCCAGGTCCTCGTCACGGTCCCAGAAGAAGGCGACGTCCATGTGCAGAAGTACGACCCGGCCGCGGCGCCCCTCGCCGTGTCGGCCGTCCCGAGCCTCGCGTACCCCGTCGAGTTGGTCGCGGGCGGCAAGGACGAGTACTACACCGTGCCGCCGGGCATGAACCTGCTGGCGATGCTCAAGTCGCCCATGATCCTGCTGCTGCTCGCGAGTCTGGGCATGGCGTTTGCCCTGCCGAAGATCACTGTGGGTGTGGAGAGCCGAAAGGAAGCTCACGCGGCAGGAAATGCTCGACGCCGACCCCGAGATGGCCAAGCAGATGCTCGAGCAGCGCCAGGGGTGGCAGCGTAACCTGGACTGGAGCGAGAAGTGAGCTTGCAGCAGGCGTTGCGGAGATAGCTGATGCCCCAGCCTCTCGAACAAGCTTGCAGGCGGAGGCGCTGCTGCCTCCAACGCCGACGCGCAAGCAGGATCCGCAGCCCCGGCGGCCGGCCCACCTGTCGGCAAGACTCCTGTGCGCGCCGCGCAGGGCAGTGGGAAGCGCGGTGGTAAGCGAAAGTAGGAGGCAGATTGGAGAGCGGCGGCGGTGGTCACGAGGCCAGGGCCATGGCAGTGCAGGCGGAGCAGGAACTGCATGGAGGTGGAGTAGCAGCGGCGGCGGATACCGCAGTTCCACTATTAGCATTCATCTCACGATGGTACGATGATTAGATCGATGTAGACTCTGTCTGCGGCCGCCTTGCGCCGCCCGGCACGACGGCCGCGATCGCTGATAGGGCTGTCCCTCTGTGCTGGCCCGATCGCGAGGGACAGGTGCTGTCGTCGTCATTGAAAAACGAGGACGAGAGCGGTGCTGCTTGCACCAGAGGTTGCTGGCACCGCCGCCGCCACTGCCGACGCGGGTCGGGGCCAGCCTACGTACTCACTGCCTTGTGGATTTGCTTCCGTGCCTCTCGATCTCTCTCTGGACTGGGCTGGGCGAGAGTCGGTCCCGTTTGGGCGCGCTGCAAAAAAGTCGGGTATTATACGACGCGTTTGTAATGCGCATTAGGAAACGTGCGTTTGGTAATACAGCAGTAAGTGCGGCACTGGCTGACTGGCCCGCCGCGGCGCGCCCACGACGTGACGAGACTGAACATACGCAGCGCATCGTCACTACCCACCCACCCACCCACACCTACCCAGCCCACCACACTCGTTGCGCTCCTTGTCCTCTTTCTCGTCGTCGTCGTCACTCACTCTTGCATTGTTGTTGATCGCATCGACGATACTGGAATCTTTTGGACGGCAAGCACAAACAACCAAGCACGCCCAACCGGCCAAGCCAATACATCCCATCTATTCCCCTGGCTGTGTCACCCTCTGCGACACTACTCCCGCCGCGTCCCCCGCCCTCCCGCCGCCGCCGCCGCCGCCGCCAGCGCCAGCCTACACCGCGTTGTGTCTTTTGCAACCACACCGCCCCTAGCTACCGCGTCACATCTCGTGGTCGTCGATTCCAACACCTCTTCATTCCCCTCACCCGTTCACCAACTCGCCCACTAGGCTTCATCCCAAGTCATGGCCCGTAACAGGTTGCAGCAGGCTGTACGTATCTGTCCCCCCAGATGCGCCATCGCATCCATCCATCCGGCAGGCAGCACCCTCCGTTGTTGTGACGAGCGACATCTGCTAACGTGCTTCTCTGCAGGGTGTCAACCAGGCGTATGGGTGCGTATGGACGAGAGGCCGCAAGAGGGCAGCGCTCGAGCCATCCCAATTGGTGCAGGCGCACCCTCCTTCGCGTCTGGACGCGCTAACACCGCCCGCAGAGACCAGAGCGTCCCCACCCCTGGCAACCCCTACGCCCAGATGCCTGAAGCGCATTACGAGCCTCAGCCTGCATACGGCACCCCCGGTGGCTACAGTGTTACCACCCCCGGCTACGGCCTCAGCACCCCCAAGGGTGGTAGTGGCAAGGCCGGCTTCTGGGACCAGCTGAGCTCGACCAACTCGCTCCTCACCGAGCTTGAGCAGAAGATTCAGGCCGTCAGGCAGGCCCAGCAGGCCAGTTTGGTGAGTTGGATGCTGGTGGGGGGTGTTCTTTTTTTTTTGGAGGCGCCGTCGGTCAGCGGTGATGTGGACCACGCATCCCGAGCGCCGCTGGCGCCGAAATCTCGCACGCGGGCCGTTGACGTGTCCGAATGAGCGCGGCGGCCACGGTGGAGCCGGGAACGACCTTACCGTGTGCTATGGTGGTGGGCGTGACGATGATACCCTTGGAACGTTGCTGGCGGTGTCACACGGCCAGGTGGCTGGTCCTTTGCACCTATATCGTTCTCGAAAGCACCGCTAACGCGCTCAGAACTCGACCGACCCGAACGCTGTTGGATATGCCGACCAGCTCAGCGACGATGCCCGGAAGCTCCGCAACGACGCAAAGTCGGCCATCAAGTCCCTGTTCCAGAATATCCATGGCGACAAGAGTGCGAAGGCCCAGGCCGAGGCCGCCAAGACGCGTTTCACTCGCGCGCTTCAGGAGCACCAGCAGGTCGAGCAGGCCTACCGCAAGGCCACCAAAGACCGCGTTGGGCGCCAGTACAAGATTGTTAAGCCGGAAGCTTCCCAGGCGGAGGTTGATCAGTTTGTCGAAAGCGGCAACACCCAGGTCTTCTCTCAGGCGCTGCTCAACTCCAACAAGTATGGCGCTGCCCGCGGTGCCCTCCACGAGGTTCAGCAGCGTCACCAGGAGCTGCAGAAGATTGAAAAGACTATGACCGAGCTCGCCCAGATGTTTAGCGAGATGGGGATGCTCGTCGAGCAGCAGGATGAGGCTATTGCCACAATCGAGGATCAAACGCTCGGGGTTCACACCGACATTGAACAGAGGTGGGCCCACCGACGATTGACCGCTTTGCTTGTGCTAACGAACGCAGCAACAAGCAGCTCGCAGAGGCTACCAGGAAGGCCATCGCCGCGAGGAGGAAGAAGTGGATCTGCTTCTGGATTTGTAGTGAGTGTCCATCTGAGCTTCGCTGTGGAGTACGGCTGACGCGCGACAGTCGTTATCCTCATCATTGTGGGTATCGCGCTCGGCATTGGAATCTGGCAGGGTACCAAGTAGAAGACAGCGGTACCGCATTCGTCACACGAGCGCCGTGTCTCTCTTGTCCCTCATCGCACAGATACCCCATCCCCTTTCCCCTGCTTCCACCTTATGTTCCACCATGGTCTACCTCTACGGTGCCCTAATTGCAGTGGTGTTTTTGTACCGACTCCACTGGCGCGTGCGATTCACCGTAGGGTGTACGGGCGTCATTCAGGTCTAGTTTCTGGCTTTGGCTCCGTAGACGGCGGGCTCGTCGCAGCAACCATAACCCATGCAGATATCCGACGACGGTGTAACTGTCGTGGCCGAGAGTCCGATGCTGTTTTGTGTTGCAGGAGATGTGATGCCGAGAGCGCGAGAGCTGGCGGACCGAGCAGCGGCGGCGGTGGGTGGTGGTGGCGGCTGAGCTGGCTGGCTTGCTGGCTGACTGACCGCTGATTGCCGCCGCTATGACGCAACGCGCGTCTGTCCGTCTTGTTCTCGTTCGGACACGGCGCCGCCCGCCGTCGTCCCCGCTTTAAACATGAGGGACAACTAGCGCTCACTCACTACAACCCATACACCTACCTACATACCTACCCATACACTCTCCCTCGTCTGACCGGCACCGCACAGCGGGCAAGGTGCGTTTACTGTTCGCGCGCAAGCTGACCAAGACCCCAGCCACCATGCCCACGGCCCTCGAACTAATCCACCTCATCACCCCCGCCGTCCTCTCCCTCCCCGTCCTCTCCCTCCTGCCTGCGCCGCGCGCGCCGCCGCCAGATCCCGACGGCATACGAGCCGTCACAGTCAAGACGGTGACCCCGCGCCGCGGCTGGATCCTGCTCGTGCTCGTCCTGCTCGCCGCCACGAGTGCCGCCGAAGCCGTCGTCCTCACCGCCGACCTGCTGACCGCGAACGCGCGCGGCGTGACCCACTCGAAATGGTTCATCTACTCATCGGCCGCGCACGCCATCGGCGGCCTCACTGTCTACTTCCTCGCCGCTATCATCGCCGAGTGGCGTACAAGATGGGGCGACAAGGCCATCGTCCTCCTCGGCCTGCTGGCCTTCGGCCTCGAGGTGCCCAACCTCGTCCTCTCGGTCATCGCCGAGATCCACAGCGGTGAGTAGGCCAGGCCAAACCTGGGTGTGGGAGCGGTAGATCGCACCGCATCGCTGCTGGCAAATCTGCAGCAGCCCACGACCTGCCCATCACCCGCTGTCCTGGTGGCGTCGGGCCAGTGCTCACACCTACCTCGCAGAACCCGCACAGCAAATCTTCAACATCCTGCTCCTGCCGCCGTCGGCCCTGCGCCTCCTCCTGCTGCCCGCACTTGTGGCTCTCGTTCTTAATCCCATCATCCGCTTTGAGGCCGCAGACGAGCGCACAGGCTTGCTGCCCCCTGCTACGGCCGAGCCGGCCGGGCTCGGCGTGTACGGCACGTTTGGCGATGCCGAGGCTACCATCACCGGCGGTACCTCGGCCAGCCGTGACCCGTCTATCGCACCGCGCACCGCCCTCGCGACACCGACAATCCAGGGCGGCGGCGCGCCGGGTGGTACAGCCTCCCCCTCTGGCGTGCAGAAGCAGGTCGTCATCCCGAAGAAGCTCGGCGTCAAGAAGGACGAGATTCAAGGTATCTCGTGGAAGGCATTCTGGAGCCGGCTGTGGAAGCTGCGACGCTACCTCTGGCCCTCGACCAGCTGGGCGCTCCAGGTCTGCTGCCTCCTCTGCGTCCTCATCCTCGTCACCGGCCGCCTCGTCAACATCGCCGTGCCCAACATGCTTGGCCAGCTCGTGACGGCCCTCATTGCCAACTCGCCCAGCGGGCGGTCAAAGGACCCGTCTGCCCCGCCTCCGCCATCGCCATGGCCGTATCTCGCCGGATATGTTGGCCTTCGTGCTATCCAGGGCGGTGGCTTCCTCGGCTTCTTTCAGAACCTCCTCTGGGTCCCCGTTCAGCAGTATGCCGATCGCGAGATGCAGCTCCTGCTCTTCAACCACCTCCTTGACCTCTCTCTGGCGTTCCACACCAAGCGCAACACTGGCGAGGTCCTCAAGATTATCGACCGCGGATCGGCAATCAACAACCTCCTCCAGGTCCTCCTCTTTTCGGCTGCCCCGACAATCGTCGACATCATCCTCGCATTCCTGTACTTCTACTTCTTCATCGATAGGACTCTTGGCACCCTCCTCGGCGTTGTCATGTTCTGCTACGTCACCTTCTCAATCGTCTTCACCAGCTACCGCACCAAGCTCCGTCGCCAGATGATCGACCGGGACATCAAGACCCGCGGCATTGCGTCCGACGTCTTGACAAACTGGGAGAGCGTCAAGTACTTCACTGCCGAGAGGCGCGAGTCGGAGCGCTTCCGCACTGCAATCCTTGCATACCAGGAGACCGAGTCCAAGGTCCTCGTCAGCTTCAACCTGCTAAACCTCTGCCAGAGCTTCCTCATGTCCCTGGGTGTGCTGGCCGGCTCCATCATTATGTCGGAGCGCATCCTCAGCGGCGAGTCCAAGCCAGGAGAGTTTGTCACATTCATTGCCTACCTCCAGCAGCTCTACTCGCCTCTGGACCGTCTCGGTACACTCTACCGCCAGCTCAACCAGAACTCGACCGACGCCGAGAAGCTATTTAGCCTCCTGGCCCAGCCCACTGAAATCAAGGACAAGCCCGGAGCCAAGGATCTCGTCGTGACTGACGGTGTCATCGAGTTCGAGGACGTGCACTTCTCATATGATGGAGAGACGCCTGCCCTCCGTGGGGTGTCGTTCAAGATTGGCAAGGGAGAGAGCATGGCGCTTGTGGGCGAGTCGGGGTCCGGCAAATCGACCATCCTCCGCCTCCTCTATCGGTTCTACGACATCAACTCGGGCCGCATTCTCATTGACGGGCAGGACATTTCTGAGGTCACCCAGCTGAGTCTTCGCCGCGCCATCGGTATTGTCCCCCAGGACAGCGTGCTCTGGAACGACACTATCGGAGCCAACATTGCGTACGGCAAGGAGGGTGCGACCGACGACGAGATCATCACGGCCGCCAAGGCAGCCAAGCTGCACGACCGTATTCTGACCTTCCCGGAAGACTACTCTACGATTGTTGGCGAGCGTGGTGTGCGGCTCTCTGGCGGAGAGAAGCAGCGCGTTAGCCTCGCCCGCATGTTTCTCAAGTCCCCGGCTATCCTTGTTCTCGACGAGGCGACCTCTGCCCTCGATACCGAAACAGAACGCGAAATCCAGAAGGCGCTCGCAGATCTTGCAAAGAACCGCTCGAGCCTGTCCATTGCCCACCGCCTCTCGACCATCATCAACTCGGACCAGATCGTCGTCATGAAGGATGGCAGGGTGCTGGAGCACGGCACGTACCACCACCTCATCGACCTCAACGGTCAGTTTGCTGTCATGTGGAAAAAGCAGATCTTCACAGAGGCTGAGATGCTCTCTGGTGCTGGCGAGCCCTCGGCGATCACCGCGCCTGTCGCCGATGCCGTCGAGAAGGGCCGCGAGGGTGTGGCTGCGGCTCTGGAGAAGGAGGCCGATGAGGCAGCCGAGCAGGTTCACATCCATCGTGCAAGCCCGCCCAGCACGGTCAATGAGCATTCTGAGGCGGAACCAGAGCCTGCCGAGCCCTCGCCAGTCGCTCCACACGACAGCACTGTCGTCCCTGGCGTGTCGTATGCGCAGGCCGTGGCTGAGCCCGAGCTCGTCCTTGAGGCCGCCCACCCCGAGTCGTCGCCAGAAACAGGCACTTCCACGCCAGCGCCCAAGGGCCCGTCCGTCTCCTTCCCTACCGAGGCGGAGGGCTACGACGCGTCGGCACCAGGCATGTCGCGCTCGTCGAGCAAGACGGGCGAGCGGCGCCGCTCGATCGACTTTGCCGCCGCCACCGCGGGGTCCTCGGCCGCGATCCAACGGTCGCAGTCGCAGCGCTCCGCGGGCGAGGGGACAGCCGAAACCGACAGCAAGGGTAGCCGCCGCAAGCGCCTGTCGAGCATCAAGGGCTTTGTGCGCCGCATCTCGGACCAGGGCAAGGTCGTCGCGCCCAGCATGGCCCGCTCGACGAGTAACGGCGGCAGCAGCAGAGGCTCGCTCGAGGCTCAGCGCGAGGCCACGCCCCCGCCCGAGGACAAGGACGACAAGGAGGGCAAGAAGCGTAACCGCAAGTCGTCGATTTTCTAGATGTAATGCATGCATGTTTGCTGGCCGCAGCATGGGGCGTAGCGGCGCGCTATCGCGACTGCACGAGGCGTGGCGACTGCGCAAATAGATGACCAGCAGGTACATCCGTGCCTCAAGCGGCACCTTTCGACACTCTCAACCCAACCACAAGAACACTGCATCCTGTCTCCGACCCTTTTGACCCACTACACACTACGTGTTACTACTGCCGCACACTGCCCACCGCTGCCACACACTGCCACTACCACACACACATACACAGCCTAGAGAGAGTAGATAAACTCGGGGTTCTCGAGATCGGTAAGGTCCGAGAAGGCGAGGTTGTGGTCGTTGCGCACGTTGCCGTCGACGTCCTTGAGCGCGGCCTTGCGCTGCTTGTTGCGGCGGGCGAGGAGCGTGCGGGTCGAGAGACAGACGAAGATGAACCACGCGTAGAGGCCGAAGTGGATCTGACGGGGTCAGCACAAGCCGTAGATGCCCATCAGTCCCACAATCACTCACCTTCAGCGACGTCTTGTAACGAGGTGCCCACTTCTTCTGGAAGATCTGGGGCGCGATGGCGTTGCCGCCCGCCCAGCCGATGTAGGTGACTGCGTAGGTAATGGAGCGCTTTGTCTGTCCGGCCGAGTTGCGCGAGAGCATGGCGAAGATGGCGGGGTTGCAGGCCTGGAAGAACTGCATCATGTACCACGCGACGAGGAGGCCGCCGCGCGTGTGGCCCGAGGGCGTGACGATGAGCACGACGATCGAGCCGATGATGTTGGGGATGGCGAACGCGCACATCATGAGACACGTCTCGCCTGTGATCTTGATGAAGAACGCCATGAGGTAGTACGTGATGATGCCGAGACACGCCCCGGGGATGCCGAGGAGCTGGCTCTGGAGGACCGAGAAGCCAAAGGCGCGGTTGAGCAGCAGGCCGGCGAAGACGTTGATGCCGCCCACGATGAGCGTCTGCGAAAAGGCGAGCAGGAAGAGGCAGTACGTGAACGGGTCCTTCGCCGCCTCCCACGCCTGCTCCTTCTTGAAGACCTTCTGCTTGAGCGACTGGTTGTTGCCGCGGACGCGCTCGACAAACTTGACCTTGTCCTCCTCGGACGCCCAGCGCGCCTTGGTCGGCGAGTCGGGGAGGAAGATGAGGATGATGAAGCCGCACGCGAACGAGAAGAGCGCGATCGTGATCGACATCCACTGCCAGCCGTACAGGCCCCGGGGCTTGTTCTGGATGTGGTAGAAGCCGTAGCCGAGGAGCGAAGAGATGATGCCGTTACCGCCCAGCATGGACTGCCATGCCGCGCCGATGGTCGGCTGCTCAGCGGTGGTGAACCACTGGACAGTAAGAGCGAGGAGCTGCGTCCGGCGTTAGATTTGACTTTGAATTGTGCCGCCGCCGGCGGCCACTCACACCGGGGCCAACGATGGACTCGCCGAAACCGAGGATGACACGAAGAGCGAAGACGACCTTGATGTTCAAGGAGAACGCGAGACCCATGAGCAGAGCCGACCAGATGATGACGGCAACGCCCATGAGCTTGCCGAGGGGGAGGTAGCGGACGAGCTGGTTGGCGAGGGGCTCGCCTGCAATGAGACCGACCCAGTGGAGGGTCGAGGTCAGGCCGTAGTGGTTGGTGTCGGTGCCGACGTTCTCGATCCAGCCCATGATGCTGCACGGTCAGTGACGTCGCACGCACCGGGACTTACGAGGCAGTACCGATGGTCGACTTGTCGAGCGCCTGGCAGAGGTATGCGAGCATGAGCAGAGGGAGCACATGCTTGAGGGCCTTGTTGCGCAGACGCCTGTTCTCCTCGGGCGAGATGACGAGCGTCGAGTCGGTGTAGCCCGCGGCCTCGGTGTCGTCGACGACCGCGTCGAGCTTCTTGAGCTCGTCGTGGTCGATCTGGGGCTTGTCGTCGATGGCGTGTGTGCTTGCGGTAGACATGGTGATGGCGGCCTGGCTGGTGCAAGTCGAGGCGATGGAGGTGGTCAAGATCCCAGACGCGATCTTATAAACGCCAGACGACGACACTGACGACAACAATAGCCGCGGAAATCGCCTCTCGGCCCGGGGCACGGCCGCTCACCTCGATTCCTCGGAGTAGAGAGCGTCAAGTTAGCTGCGGTTGTTCATCGCGGCGTGAGTCAGTCGGTGAGGGGTGCGGTGAGGGGCCGAAGGCATCGGTTCAGTGGAGAGGGTGGGGGACCGAGGGGGGCCACCGGCCAATCGACTGCGGGATCTCGGGGTTGTTGTGGGTTGCCCGGCCCGGACGGTGTACTGTGCGGTAGTATGTCAAGAGACGTATCGCGTGCAAAGCTGGGCCAGCCTGCGCTGCGGGCAGCGCCGTGCATCTGGTGGCAAGGGTCGGTCGGGTGGGTGGGGAAACGCAAGAGAGCAACATCGGATCTTTGACCCGACCAGACGAGCGCTTGTGCGACAAGGAAGTACCCGCGGGGTATATCCCCGCACGTGGCCTCGCTCACCCTGACTCATGGCACGCCGCAACCCCATCAAGGCGGAGCGTCCGCGCGTGCGGGGAAGCAAGAGCGGCGAATGGACCGAATGGAATGGCCAGGTGATCGGGAAAAAAGGATGTAGCCGTAGAGTAGCGTTAGTCGGCCGGACACCACCGACGCGTTGCCACTCTGGCGACATGTACGAGGCGTCCATCAGCCAGCGCTACGTGGACTCGTCCGCGTGTTTCCCGCGCCTGGTGCACACAGCCGCGTGTACGGAACACCCGGTGAGCCTCAGGAGGGGCTGGCGGGCCGCTGAGCCGCCGCGGCCCGAGACCAACGAGTCGGGGTATGAGGTCACCGGCTGTGCTCGTGACTGTGGCTGCTGCTCGTCGGTGGCAAGATCGCGCCCCGGGGCACACCGTACCGCCGCTAAAATGTCGGGTCGTGCACACTCTGCGGCGCACAGAGCGGAGATGACGCTGATTGACGCTGGAGCGCGGTGGTGTTTGTGGATGTGGATGGATGCCGATTGGCGCCGGAGTGCCACTGTGCCACGGGCCGTTCCGAGCTCGCTCGGGAACGGCGCTGCTGCACGGACGTTTGGTGCGCTCGTCGTACGCCAAGAGTTCTGCGAGGCAGTTGTAATGTGCGGCAGAGACACTGATTGAGATGGACGTGTCATCGCCAGGATGAGGCACTATTCGTGGCACAGTCAACCTCATCCTCGACATGGGGACTTGTTGAGCTACTCGAGCTCCCACCATGCTGTTGCTCCAAACTTCACCCATCGGATACAGTCACGGCGCAAGGTATTGATGTGCATACGCTCCAGTGGTGAGGATACGAGGCGATCCCCGCTCGCCACTTTTCGCCCACGCCCTCCCAAACTCACAAGCAACTCATCTGCCACTCAAACGTGGTCCGTATGCTTCCTTTCGACTGGGAGAGGCCGCTGTTCCAATAATTCTTTCCAGCTGGCAATGTGGTAATAACTTGGGGAAGCAGCATCGAGCTCACCATTTTGCTCTTCACATCGCCTCGCTGTCGAGTGAGATTTGTCGATCAGTGTATAACAAGACGAGGTCTCATCAACCCTCCCAACGTTCTGCGACCACATACTCAGGTTGTCGTGGAGGGACGCCCACTGCTGGGTGGTGACGGGGGATCTCCCAGCCAGCCAATTTTTTGTGTAGGAGGAAGACGAGGAAGGAGGGAAGACGGGTGGCAACGCGAATTACATGCGGTCGCTATCCGTCTTCTCCTCACTCTCCATCTTCCTCTCCTCATCTCCCCATACCTCACTCTCTTGACATGGCCGACTATCTTGAAACCCCACGCGGCAAGTTGACACGCATCGGGGGTTGGATACTGGGGCAAACGCTCGGGCGGGGCGCTTACGGTCAGTGGAGCGGGCGATCAGTAGACTCTGGTGATTCTCTGTGGGGCACGGCTCTCGGTCGCTCTTGACCGAGGAAGGCTCAACACGTTTCCAACACCCACTTATCTCTTCTCTTCACTCTCTCTCGCAATACTTACCCCACCTCACAGCCCATGTGCGCCTCGCGACTCACATCGGGACTGGGCACAAAGCCGCCTGCAAGATCCTCCCCGCGTTGCCGAGCCCGAAGAGCTGGAACCAGACTCTCGACGCTATCGAAGCCCACAAGGAAGTGGTCCTCCTCAAGGCGTTTACTGGCGCCAAGATCCCCGGTGTGGTGGCCATTGAGGGTGTCATGGAAGAGGAGGGATGGACGTGAGTTGGAGTGTTTTGGCTTCGAGCTCACACTCAGCTACATCTTCCTGTCGCTGCACAGGGACTCACTCTCGACCACACGACTACCTAGCTCTCGTGAAGCCGTCGTCTTTTTCCGCCACCTCCTGCACACTTTCCACGCTCTGCACGAGCTCGGGATCTCCCACGAAGATGTAAAGCGCTCCAACATTCTCATCAAAGACTCACGCCCCATTTTGGCCGACTTTGGGTTCTCGCTCTTTGCGCCGGGCGGGGAGAGAGTCCGCTCTGCGGGTGGAACACCCGTTTACATGTCTCCGGAGAAGCTCAAAGACGGGAGCTATGACCCCCGTGCCAGCGACGTATGGTCCCTCGGACTTTTGTTCCTCAAGATGATGAACGTCAAGCATCCGTATTTCGCATTCGGGGATGACCAAGGAATGGCTGAGGTGGAGGCGGCTATCATTGGGGACCAAGCGGGATGGGAGTGGCTGCCCAAGAGCAGTCTGGGGGAACTCGCTCGAGGCATGCTCGCGTACGATCCGCGGGAGAGGTGGACTGTAAGTGCAGGAAATCCAAGAGCCTATTAGCTGAGAAACAGATTCCACAGATCCTCGAACATCGCTATCTCCGGACCCGCGCTGCCGATGACCAACCGATTCCCATTCCCTCGCGCCGGCTCAGCTCAAGAATCGTTCGCCCTGTGCCACAGTCCATTGTGGACGACCTGTGTTTCCTCGCATACCTCAACAAGTCGTTCTTCCTCTGTGAATCAAAAAAGAAAATCGAGGAGCAGCTGTACAACAAGGAGCGGACGTGGCAGAAGAGGTGGGCGACGATGCTGCATGGCTGGGAGCAGCGGGCTGAGATGGATTGGGAGGATGTGCCTGCCCTCCGGGCGAGCCCAACCGGTCAGTAGACGTCCAACATCTCCTTGCTGACAGCCTCAGGCCCGTCACAAAGACGCCGATACCTTTCAACCTTGAAAGAGATCCGTCTTTCGCCTGTTGTACGCAAGAATCTGTTCGTGTCCGTTCGCTGAGCTGACCACACCACCCAGCACAAGCCCAAGACTCCGCGCCGCCAATCTCCGAAGCACCCGCGCCACCGCAAGTACGGGTCTCCATCGCGGTCCAAGACTCCTGTGTTACTTCAACCATCCCCACCGCCCCAGAATCCCCCCGCTCCTCGGCCCAAGCCCATGCTGTGGCCTGCCAATGGCCTCTTCCAGGACTCGAACACTCCATCGCCGTCAGAGGGCTCGCTGGCCTCGCTGGCGTCACCCCTGGCCCTGCGAGACCGTGCCCTCCAGCAGAGCAACGTAAACACTAGGCCGAGGACTAGGGCGCAGAAGGCAATGAAAGCAGCGGCGGAGGGTACCGAGAACTTGGGCTTCACTCCCAAGAGGGTGCTTGGCCCGAGTGCGTTTGGCCGTGCTCGTCGCCCCCAGCTGGCGCACGACAAGAAGGTGATGCCCATGCGGGTGAGTTGAGGCTCGGCGTATCGGCGGCTGACACTGCAGGCCCTCACAACCTAGCCGCTGAAACCACCACACAAATACCCATCCCTCAGTCACATCGCAAAGAGACATTGGCTTTCATTCACTGTTTGTATATACAATTGTTATTTGTACATGTAATAAGCGTCAAAGGCGTGACGTTAGACTCGTAGCAAAAGGCATGACTCTGACTCTAAATGCAGGGTAGGGACTGGCGTGCAGACCGTAGTGTTTATAGTGTGTGCAGGGTGGGGTAGACGAGAAGTGGCAGCCTATGCCTGAGTGACAGACAGGATGGGGACTGGAATCGCGGGTGGTGGGGGCTCGTCGTCCGCCTCGTCTGGCGCGTTGACTTCGAGCGTGGGGACAAGGTAGCCGTCGGAGATGCTGGAGAACGTGAACGACGGCTCGTCGGTGTACGTGTGGCTTCTGTCCCAGTCGCCTGGGCCGTGGCTGGCGACTTCCGCCTTGCCCGGTTTTTCTTCTTCGATGGTCTCCGGCTCGTCCGAGAGCACCGGGAGCTCGGGGACGTTGATCTGGTGGTGCTTGGGGTTGAACACGTGCCGGAGCTCCTCCTCAACCAGCAGCCGCGTCTGCACAGCGATGGCCTCAAGCGCCTCGGGAACACTCCACACGCGGACAGACGGCTCCTCGACGCCGTCCTCGAGCTGGTACCCGAACACCAGCATCGTGACGTGCACCGACCGCCGCGTCTCCTTGACGAGCTTGGGGCTGCGAACGAGCGTGTCGCGTACCGCGATGCGGGTTGGGTCCACTGGCGGGCCACGGTTCTTGTCGTTCGACCCTGGGAAGCCGAGGTTGGCACTGGTAGCGCCAATAACCTGGGTCGCCGGTCCCAGAAGGTGCACAATGGCACCGCCCTTCTCGCCCTTGCCGCCGGGCGCGAGGGAGCGCACGCCCGCATTCGAAGGGAAGCGGAAGTGGCGCGGCCCGCCGTGGAACGCATCAAAGGTCGGCCGCGACGCACGGTGGGCGGAGAGGGCGGCAAACGTGGGGCGGTTGGTATTCGAACCGGCCTCGCCGCGGATGGAGACGGACGGAAGGCGCCGCAGGCCGGTTGGTGACGTGGACGAAGCGTTGCTGACCGAGCGCCCGTGGGTCAGTGAGTTGGCGTTCAGATACGAGGATGCGTTGCTGATGGAGCGGCCGTGGCTAGGCGAGTTGGGGTTGAGGTGTGATGATGCGTTGCTGACTGAACGACCATGAGCTGGCGAGTTGGGGTTAAGATGCGAGGAGGCGGAGCTGATGTTGCGGGCATGCGATGGGGACGTCGGCCCAAGCAGGCCCTGGGTCTCCGATGGCGACGATAGAACGGGGCTAGTGGGGGAGCTCATAGCCCCGCCCATCATTAACCGTGGCGAGGGTTTGGACATGCGCGACGACGGCTTTCGAACCAGCCCCGAGAAGCTTCGTTGAGGGGTGTGTGCAAACGGGGAGCGGACGGGTGTTGGGGGCAGGTCACTGCCTGGCGTGGATGGGCGAGAGGGGGCCTTGTTCTCCTGGATCGCACTGAGAGCCACCTGCATCCGCAGACGAAGGTCAATGTGCAGTGGGGTGGGGTGGAGGGCGAGTAGCTCGAACAGCGACCACATCATCCAGTCGACGATCCGCGGGGCAGTAGGAACGATACCACCCGGCTCGAGGAACTTGGCCTTGCCGTCCTGAATTACCTCGCGGAGGTACGTCGAGATGTACGTCCAGAGGCCACGTACGCGCGAAATGCAGGTGGGCGCGCGTACAGCAATGACTTTGATGATCTGCAGCGAAATGACGGCGGTGGCGACGAGCGCAGGAGGCGAGTCTGTCGCGTGCTGAGGGCGCGAGGTGCGTCGCTTCGACGCGCGAATCACGTAGCGCAGGATACGCACCCATGCGTCGCCGTACACCTCTGCACGGTCGATGTCAAGAGGCTGCTCCAGCACGAGGCAGAGGGGCAGAACCACACCCGCAAGGAAACCAGGGCTCGACGGCGACGCCTCGAGAGCGGCGATCACGTCCGTGTTGGCGAGGAAGACCGACGTGCCCAGGAGCTCTACCACCGCCTTGCGCATAGGCACGACAAAGCCCATGTGCTCCTCCGAGGCAGAAGCAAGCATGTCGATGGCAGGCTCCAGATACGCCGTGACGATCAGCTGCGTCATGCCGAGGTTGAGCTCGTATCTGTTCTGTCGGATCGTGTCGGCGATAGCAAGGAGCACGCCTGAGAAGTCGACGGTCACGATGAACTGTCGGAAGAGCGGGGCAATGTCCCGAAGGAACCCCAGCGGGTTACCGCCAGCGAGGTTGGTCCTCGCAAACTTGCCCATGATGCTCGAGGCTAGGTGGCCGGCCGTTTCGGGCTCCGAGTGGAGCAGGTTAACGACAATGTCAATCAAGCGACGCGTGGCGTTGATGCTCAGCTTGCCGCCGTTGCTGGCGTAGGCGTCGACGAGCGACAGATACTCGCGGTTCGCCGACGTCCAGTCTGCCGGTGCCTCCTCCTCGCCGGGCAGGAGGCGATGCATGCGTGCGTCGTCGCCGGCCTTGCCCTTGTGGACGAAGCGACCGATGGCGTCAACAGCGTCATACATGAGCTCCTTGCTCGGTTGGTCTGTGATGTGCGGCAGAATGGCAGTGAACAGTCGCAGGAACTTGATGGCACGAGGTGAAGCTGCATTGACCGAGATGACCGTGGCAATGAGGCGGATGATGTTTTCGCGCGGGAATACTGCCGGATACAGCGAGATGTTGGCGGCCTTGCGTGCTTGCCGTTCCGAGGCCTCAGAGCCAATCTCTGAGAAGTGCATCTCTCGCCCATCGCCGATCATTTGAAGCAGCGCTGTGATCTCGGCGTTTTCGTTGAGGCCACGGATGCCTGAAGCGAGGCCGGCCGACGGCTCGTCCTCGTTGGACAGCGATGAGACCAGGCGATAGGCCTGTTCCGGGTTGAATGGGCTCTCGGCGATACCGAGGCACATCTGGTAGACGAAAACCTCCTGATGGATGCGGAAGAAACTGCGACAAGCGTACTCGATGGCGTCCTTGATGGAAGGGTTGGCGTGGGCGTAGATGTAGTAAACTGCGGCCATGGTGTCCACGAATCCGATGGACGCGAACAGACGTCGAAAGCGAGCAGATGCAATCGTCAGAGCACGCAGAGCCTGGCCCACGACGATCATGTCGGTCGAGCCATGTACCCGCAGGATAGTCGAGATGTTCTTGAGCAGACGGTCAAGCTCTGTCCGGTCGTTATAGTTGTTGTTGAGGTACGAGAACAGCCTGACCACGAGCTCGAGCCACGCACGGGCGAATGGGATATGATGCACGGCACCCTCGACTCTGAGATTCACCAGCATCTTCTTGACAATATACACGTCTCGCCGGTTGACTCGCAGGACCTGGAAGAGGACCATGAGCTGGGCTGTTTGGACCTCGACGAGATTCTCGACCCAAGGCTGATGGGCTCTGAAGCCGGCTTCGTCGTCGAGGATGGAGGCCGGGAGAATGAGGTGCTCCGCCTTGAACTTGCGGAAATCGCGCAGTGAGATCTCGCTCACATAGGGGATGAGCCGCGCGACTGTGCCCACGATGACGGCCCAGTACTGTTGTGACAGGTTAATGCGGTATACCTTTTTCAGATAGCCGACGACTGCGTTAAGACCAGTGTATGCGAACCCCGGTGTCGGGTTCGTGATCACGGCGTTGAGGCGCTCGAGAGCATGAGGGAGATTGTTGTCGAGGTTGTCCATGACTGGTCGGACAAACCTCGCCGCGTCGTCGCGCTCCAACAGGCGAACGAGCTCATCCGACAATACTCGCACTGCCAAGTCGCCCGTGTATTGCAAATGAATTGCCTGTTCCACAGCAAGTGTGAGGAGGGCAGGAGGGACAATAGCATGCCGGACCCGGGTCGTCATCGACGTCGATGTCTGGGAGCTGTTTGAAAGCGTGCGTGTGAGGGGATTAGCGGACGGCGTTCCAGGCCGTTGAGCCTCATTTTGAGCGCCAGACTCGTCCGAGACCTCAACTGGGGGCAGCTTGGTAACGGGGACCAGCTCATTGTCACTGGCAGCCATGCTCGCGTCTTCCGACCACCCAAGCTCCATGAGTCGCTGTCTGAGCTCGAGCGGGAGGGCTCTGCCGTACTTTTCCAACGCGACATCCTGCGCGTCGCGGGGCAGCACCCACTGCGGAGAGCCGATCTCGGTAGGGACAAAGTCGAGTACACGGCGCGAGAACTTGAAGATGGGTGCGCGGCCGTCCGTGATGGTGGGCTGGGTTGTGACTTGGAATCGGTAGGCGTAGAGAAGGCCCAGCTTGAGGAGTGCGCGGCTGCGTACAACAGAGCTGGTGCTGTGATCGTTAGGTTCGTCATGCCCGGAACGGCGACATACCTTGACAGGTCAGCCATGACCAGCGTCTTCATGCGGTCGGGGACCATCTCTGCACACTTGAGGAGGAGGAAGGTCGTGACGTCCATGGGGTGCAACGGCTGGGTGTAAGACTCCCAGAGCACGGGCAGCATTCCACTCCACGACTCGACAGGCAGGCTTGCCTGTATGGTGATGAGGAAACTCGCTGTAGACGCTCCAAAGTGGAGGTCGATGACTGCCATCCTTGGCGTCGACCGGCTCCTACCTTCCGAAAAGTAGACCTGACGGAGAAAGGAGAGCTGTGCGCGGTCTAACACAGCTGCGGGCCCGGGGACTGCATTGTAGGTCTGCTCATACCACTTGGTGGCAAGCCGTGTTGCCGCTGTTCGCTTGATCCAGCGGGACGCGACCCGAAGCTTGTTGAACAGTTGACAGACTAGGGATCGATAACTGGCCGGCAACCCCTCACCTTCGGTCTCTTCGAGCTCGAGCATTGTGCCCAGCCTCGTCTCGAGCGTCGTGACGAAGGCTTTGAGCGCGTGTACGCCTTTGGTGTCGAGAAGCTGGAGAGAGACCAGAAGCTCAACAAGCACGGCATAGCGGCCAAGCTTGACAGGGACAACGCCTTGGGTGCCGTCTTTGCTCTTGCCCTTGGGCGTTCGCTGCACCACGGCTCCGATAAGGACAATCACCACCATCTGCGGGTCTGCCCTCGTCCAGAATGACTCGGCACCTATCTGCTCTTCAAGGGTCATTACGACGCGCAGCGGACCAGAAAGGGACGACGCCTGCGTGGCCGCCGCGAGGCTGAAGAGGGGTTTGTAGAATGCCTGTGGGTGCGTGGTCGACAGCCACTCGAGGAAGGGCTTGATTGCCTCGGACGGCGAGGATGCTGTAAGCCTCTCAAACACGGGCTGCACGCAGGCCTTGCCAAAGTCTGCGAGGTCCGACTCCATGAAGCCTCTGACAGCGCTGAGCACTTGAGGAAGGGGATAGGTGGTGACCATTGTGCCGATGATGCCATCCTGCACGCCCTTGCTGGCTCCGCGGAGGAGCTCTATCAGCTGTTTGCGCGGCTGCTGAGCGGCAGGTGGTAGGAGCCGAGCCTGGGTGTTTGCAAACGGGTCTGAAAACACCGGTGGGACTTCGTACTGGCTGACGGCGTGGTGGCGGAGTAGCAGGTCAATGAGGACTGTGGCGTACCCGGACGTGATGGCGCCGCTATCATCGGGAAGGGCCGAGCTGTCGATGTAGAGGTCCTCAGCCATGCGCGTGACTGACTCGACAAGGTGCTCGTCGTGCGTCGTGCGTATCAGGGTGGAAAAGGACGCGAAGAACTGCGTGGCGGCGATGACGCGGATCTTGAGCACGACCGGGGGTGTGGCATGCAAGATCGGCGGCGGGTGGTACCGCTTGAGCTCTTCTCCGTGCCGGTCCAGGAGCCACGCCGCGAGCTCGGGGTTGGCGGCGATGCCTCGGCCCGCAGCGAGCCACATGAGTTCTCTTTCAATGCCGTCTGCGGCCGCTGTCGAGTCGAGGTCACCAACCAGCTCGCCGAGCGACTCCTGCTGGACGTTGATGATGGAGCCCATGGTCAACTCATCGATGAACGCCGTCACGAGCTCCTGGTGCTCCTTGTTTGGTGCAGGCGACCTCTCGAGCACGTGTAGCAGCTCGAGGAGGCCGATCGCCAGCGGCTCAAAATCGTTGGCAGATTGGGGGTGCTGAAGACTCTCAGGCAAACTGGTGTCCCGATGGAGTGCCTTGCCCAGCATGTCCAGTCCACGGGCCTGCGCGGTCGTCAGCAACACCACCAACACCCTCCGCTCACCCTCAGCTGCTGGTCGTCAACAAGCATGGCCCTGCACAGCCAGAGCCAGCGGTCGAGCTCCTCGTCGGCGCTATCCGCCGCCCAGTTGCGAATCACGGTCCCGAACACCTCGAGCGCCTGAATACGCTCCGAGTCGGACGACGCCGCGTCCGCGAGCAGCGTGATGCCGAGCTCGGACAGAATCGCCGAGTGGTGCGGACATGTTCTCGACCAGAGTTTCTTCGCGCGCGCCGCAGGGATGTTGTTGTGCAGCACGGTGAGCAGCGGCGCAAACGCCGAGAACTCTGCGCGCGTGTGGATGGACCCCACGCCGGGCGTGCTGACCGTCGCCGTCTGCCCGCTGCTGCTGTTGTGCGACAGCAGCCACGGCTTGGACGGGTACGTCGTGGCCGCCGACACGCCGGGCGTCGCGGCCGCCGACTGCGGCCCGCTGCTGCCGCTGTGGTGGTGGTGCAGCGACCACGGGCGCGACGGCCCGCTGCCGCTACCTCCCCCTCCGCCGCCGCCGCCGCCTGCCGGCGCGGGCCCAAAGTCCTGGTGCGACCGCGCGCAGCGCTGCAGCCGCCTCCGGCTCTCTTCGAGCGCGCAGCCGTCGAGGCACGTCTTGATGTCGCGCGCAAAGCGGCGGCGCTCGCGCGCGACCTCCTCCCGCTCGGCCTCGGACAGCTCGGCGATCCCGTTCCACCCGCTGATCGACGACCGCGGGCCATGCTCGTACCCCATCACATGCTCGACAGCGTGGCGGAACCCGAGGCGCGCCGACGCCTTGGAGATGAAGTTGGGCCGCTTGTCAACCGCCATGGCCACGGGCTTCTCGGCGACTGGCGTCGGGCCGACGAGCACGTGCTGGCGCACCTGCTGCCAGTGTTTCAGGCCGGGGGATGACGGCTCGGGCGACTTGGGCCGCGCCGGCTCGGGGAGGTTGGTGTTGATGCTAAGCCGCGAGCCCTTGCGCGGTTGTGCTTTTGGCGTGCCGGGATCGGCGGTGGGGGGGAAGGAGAAGGTGTCGCGCGTCGTCGAGGCCGGGGACACGGGCAGCGGCTGGATCGTCTCGGCGGGCGACGCGAGGGTGTCGATCGCGCGCGGCGGAGATGCAAGCGTGTCGATCGCGTGCGGCGGCGATGCAAGCGTGTCGAGCGCGCGCGCCGTCTCCTCGAGCCCGAAGATGGTAGCGACAGGCAGCTCGGTCCGTCTGCGCGGCTCGGAACTGCTACTACTGTCGAGAGTTTCGACATCGTACGTGTTGTACGTGTCGTGCGGCGATGCAGGCGACGCTCCTGGCGACGGTGTTAGCATGGGTCTGCGCGCACAAGCACAAGAACCCCCTGGGGCCCGGCCTCCTGCGCACACCGCACCGCACAGGCGGATCGCCGGGGCCCGAGCTCGCAAGCACGACTCACCCCGTAGGTCTGCCAGCAGGCTGCCGCCAATGAGCTGGTGGCGCCTGTTCGCGCGGTGTGTCGTCGGCGTCGGCGTCGGCGTGTCCACGCCGCTACTGCCGCCGTCGACGACGGTAGACGCCGACGCCGACGACGGCTCGGACGGGCTGGGCGGCGCCAACACGCCCGCGCCCGCGCCCGCGCTCAAATCCAGCGTCGACTCCCAGTTCTCAATCGTGCTCGCGACGTCCGACTCGGCCGTCGTGTACGTCGACGTGGCGTACGGCCGCTCCGGCGAGTCGAGCGAGTCGCCGTCGTCGTCGCCCTCCAGCAGGGCGAGGTATGTCGTGCCGTTGCCGTTGCCTCCCGCCCACGCGCTCGGCGCGGACGCGTTGTGGTGGTTCAAAGGCTTGGCCCTCCGTCGCTGCGCCGCCCCCGCGTGCGGGTCGTCCTCTGTCGACGGGACCATGGGCGTGCTTCGCGCTGATAAGTGGATCGCGCTGGGTCTGATTTCTGCCTGCTCGTGGTATCGTTGCCTTTGACATCTTGGCATGGATCCGCGGTCGTGTTTCACCTCCATCACCCACCTCCACCGCCTCGACACGTGGCTGGCGGCACGCCGCGGCGCGCGCGCCGGCGCGTGGGTCCAGGCCTGGACTTCCGTGGCAGCTACATCACCACCTCTGTATCCATACACGATGCATGGTTTGTACGGTATACAACAGCCCCTGCCTGTACGATCTATACGCGATGAGATAGGAAGAAAGAGGAATGATAGGGAGCCCAAGAGGGACAAGAAGAGACAGGTATGGCTATGCGCCGCCGGCCTCAAGGCGCGGCTTCTTCGCCTCCGGCGCAACAGCTGCTGGTGTAGGGGGTGGAGCTGCTGCAGCTGACGCTGGAGGTGTCGGGGTGGGTGTCGGCGCAGCGAGTGGCTGCGCTGGCCGAGGTGGAGCCGGGGAAGCTGCCGCCGGTGTCGGCGCGACGCCCGGCCCATCGTCGAGCTTGCGCTTGAGTCCGTTGGCCTGCGCGGCTGCTGCCGCCGCCGGAGCGGGAGGGGGTGCAGGCGTTGCAGCTGGAACGGTGGCCGCAGCGGGGGCGGCGGGGGCAGCAGCAGGGACAGCGGCGGCGGTGGCAGGTGCAGGCGCGGGCGCGGGCGGTCGTGGCGCGGCCACCCCAGCCGTGGCAGGAGCAGCGGCAGCAGGTGCAGGCGGCCGAGGCACCGTCGCGCCGGCCACCGGCGCTGCGGCTGCTGGAGGTCGCGGGACAGTAGCTGCGGCAGCAGCAGCACCGGGCACAGCAGCAGGCACAGGCGGCCGGACGCCAGCGACGCCTGGAGGAGCCACGGGTGGTCGTACGCCAGCAGCGGCGGGCACGGCACCGGCGGGGCGGACCACGCCTGCGGCCGGCGCGGCGCCAGGGACGGGCGGCCGGACTCCCGCCACGCCGGGCACACCAGCGGGGCGGACAGCACCAGCCACACCGGCCGCACCGGGCACGGGCGGACGGACACCGGCAGCAGCAGGGACGCCAGGGCGAACAGCGCCAGCGACAGGAGGACGGACGCCCGCGGCGGCGGGCACGCCGGGCGGCCGCACACCGGGTACAGCTCCAGGCGGGCGCACGCCCGTCGCCGGCACGCCGGGAGGTCGAACACCAGCGGCGCCAGGCGTTCCGGGGGGCCGAACGCCGGCGGCTGCAACACCAGGCGGCCGGACACCAGGAGCACCGGCGACGGGAGGTCGAACGCCGGCTGCGGCGGGCGGTCGGGCGACCCCAGCCGCAGCGCCAGGTGGCCGCACAGCACCAGCGACCGGTGGCCGCACAGCGCCCGGGACGCCGGGTCTGACGGCACCCGGTGCGCCGGGCGCGCCTGGGCGGACAGCGGCGCCGGGCACGCCGGGCTTTGCGGCGCCGGGGGTGCCAGGCGCGCCAGGCTTGCCGTTGACGCCAACCTTCTTCGGCGGCAGCGGAGGGACGACACCCGTTGCCCAGATACGCTCAGCCACGCGCAGGTCGATGTCGACGCCGACGACGCGGATGTATCTCAGCAGCGCTGACGCGTTGGGGCCAACAGTGTTGACGTCGCCGCGCGCGTTGGCGACCTCGGCAATCATGCCGATAACCTTTGTGAGGTTGGCGCCTGGGGGCGCGGGGCCAGGGAGCGGCTTTGTCGGCCCGCCCGGGGCACCTGGTTTCGCTGCTGCCGTCGCTGGCGTGGCGACGCCAGGCTTGGCGACGCCCGCAGCAGCCGGTGTCCCAGCGACTGCCGGCTTGGCGACACCAGCAGCCGTCGCGGCAGGGGTACCTGGCGGCCGTGCAACAGTGGCGACGCCGGGACGGACGGCTCCAGCCAGGCCAGGCTTGTTGACGCCAGCCGCGGCAGCAGCCTTTGCCTGCGCCGCCCTCGCCGCCTGTGTCTTGTTCTTGTTCACGACCCAGGCGGAGAGCACGTCGACCGCGCCGGCGGCAC
The DNA here is from genome assembly GCA_026725045.1 of Vanrija sp. TS_01. Classification (NCBI taxonomy): domain Eukaryota; kingdom Fungi; phylum Basidiomycota; class Tremellomycetes; order Trichosporonales; family Trichosporonaceae; genus Vanrija; species Vanrija sp. TS_01. The sequence goes on from JAPKIE010000009.1 coordinate 91,805, forward strand.
CGAGGAGCTGGAGCTTGTCGACAATATCGCCGGTCAGGTGGCCGAAAGTCTGCTGGTCGAGAACCAGCGTCGTGCCGTCGCAGACAAACGGGAGCGGGTTGCCAGCAGCATCCGTCTTGTCGATGATAGACTTTGAGCGCATCACCGGCGTGACGGGCTGGATGACAACGATGATCTTGGCCTTGGGCTGCAGAACACCGCGGTTGGCAGACTGGATCGTCGAGCTGGTTGTAGCGGCTTGGGGAACAGGCCGCGCCATAGGGCGGACGGGCATCGCTCTGCCCATCATGTGGCCCATGTGCGAGCCGTGCAGCTGCTGGTGCTTGGCAGCATCGGCCATCTGCACCTCGCGCTCGCGCTGCTTGCGCGCTCGTTCCTCGGCCTTGAGGCGCTCCTTCATGCGCTTCTCCTCGGCGTTCTTGGCCTTGCCTTCCGACTTGAGTGCGTCGCGGCGTTGCTTCTCCTCGAAGATGGGGCCCTCTTCGGGATCCAGAATCCAGACCGAGCCCTTGCTCTCCGGGTCGTCCTCGGGAATACGGGGCACCTTCAAGAAGGCCTTGTTGAGCGAGAGGTTGTGTCTGATCGAGTTCTGCCACCCAGCCTCAGGGTTCAGGCGGAACCACTCCCATTCACCAGCGACCCAGTTGCACACCTCGCCGAGGGTACCGCGACCACGAGGAAGATGCACCAGAGCTCGGTGGATGATGGTCGCGAACGTCGCCGTCGGCTTGAGGGGCGATGGGCCAATGAACGGCAGGCCGTCGAGGCCGAGGACCTGTTGGGGCGGAGGGCGCGGGCCAGCACCCGAAGGCGGAATGGGGACACTGCAGAGGATGTGGCCCGGGCGTGTGGGGTTGTCCTTGAGCTCGGAGATGAAGTATGGCTTGGGCGGGCCTTCGGGCACTGGTGGAGGCGCGCCGCGTGCTGCCATTGGCGGACGGGCCATCGGGTGGCCTGGGGGAGGACGCACACCAGGGTGTGGCATGCCTGGTCGAACGACACCGGGGTGAGCACCGGGTACCCCTGGCACGCCTGGTGGCCGGACTTGGCCTGGGAGCGCAGCACCCGGCACGCCAGGTGGGCGTACGGCGCCTGGCGCGCCGGGCACACCAGGCGTTGGCGGGCGTACTACTCCTGGTGCGACACCCGGTGCCACACCTGGCACAACGCCTGGCACGGCACCGGGCACGGCACCGGGCACAGCACCGGGCACGGCTCCTGGCACGGCTCCGGGTACGGCTCCGGGAACTGCGGCCGGAGGCGGGGCACCTGGCGCTCCCGGCGCTGTGGCAGCAACGGCAGCGGCGGCCATCGCGGCGGGGGTCACAGCCGCGCCGGGACCAACAGCGACAGGAGCAACACCGGGGGCCGGAGGCGGGCGAACTGTCGGCGCGGCAGCAGGGGCTGTCGTAGCAGGCAAAGCTGGTGACGCTACCGCTGCCGGTGCTGGCACCGGAGTCGGGGGCGCAGTCATGGCCGCAGCCAATGTCGGCGCCGCGGGCGGCTGGACAGGCACCGCTGCCAGCGTCGGCGGTGGGGCAGTGGCCGCGACGGCAGCAGCGAGAGTCTCGGGAGCAAGGACCAGCGGGGCATCGGGAAGGGCGGTGGCGGCGATGGCGGCAGCGACCAGGGCGGCTGCCTTGTCATCTGCGGCTTTCTTGTCGGCCGCAGCCTTCTCCGCGGCCGCCTTTTCAGCAGCAGCAGCCTTCTCGGCCGCCTTCTGCTTCTTCTTGGACTCCTTCTTCGGCTTCTCCGGCTTATCAGCCTTGTCAGCCTTGTCGGTCTTGTCTGCCTTGTCTGCCTTCTCCTTGTCAGCCTTATCAGCCTTGGCCTTCTCCTTCTTGGGCTTGTCGGTCTTGGTCTTGTCCTTGGCCTTTTCCGGCTTGTCAGCAGCCTTGTCCTTGTCGGTCTTTTCCGTCTTGTCGGCCTTGTCCACTTCGGCCGGCTCAGTCTTGACCTGTTTGGGCTCGACGGATGTCCCGGCGCTGTCGGCAGGCTCGGTCTTGACGGCCTTGGCCTCCTTCTCCTTGGCTGCTGCCTTTGACTTGTCCTTGTCCTTGCCCTCCTTCTTCTTCTTGGACGGGCTGGCCAATGTGGTAGCGGCCACAGCTGCGGCGAGGGTTGCTGGCGTGTCGGGGGCCGGTGACGGGTCGACAGTCTGCGCGCGACTTGTCGGCTCCGAGTCGATATCCATGGCATCTTCGGCCTTGACCTTGACCGGCTTGTCTGCCTTGTCTGCCTTGTCTGCCTTGTCTGCCTTGTCTGCCTTGGCCGCCTTGGGAGGCTTGTCTGCCTTGGCAACCTTGTCCGGCTTATCTGCCTTATCTGCCTTGTCTGCCTTGTCTGCCTTGTCTGCCTTGTCTGCCTTGTCTGCCTTGCTTGCCTTGGCTGCCTTGTCCGGTTTGTCGGTTTTGTCCGCCTTGTCCGTCTTCTCAGTCTCCACCTTGTCGGCTTTGTCTTCCTTATCTGTCGAATCTGGCTTGTCGGCCTTCTTCTTCTTGGTCGACTTGCCACCCGTCGTCGCCGGCGTCGTCTCCCCGGGCACCTGCATCGCCAGAGCCGGCGACTTGAAGCCCTTGCCAGCGACCTTGGGCAGTTTTGATAATCCCTTGCCAGCTGTTCGAGGAGGTGGTGGGGGCGGTGGATCTGGCGAGGCGGCCTTTGAGCGTCGTGGCGGCTCTTCGTCGTCATCAACAACAACCTTGGCCTTGGGCTGCGGTGCTGGCTTGCTCTTCTTCTTGGCTGCTGCTGCTGCTTTTGCCGCGGCGGCCTTTTTGGACGGTGGTGAGGGTTCTGGCTCTGGCTCGGAAGATAATGACGACAACTCCGAGTCCTCCTCGACGGGCAACCTCCGTGCTCTTGCCTTGATCTTGATGACAGGCCGGCGCGCAGGCTGCTCATCCTCGTCCTCGTCATCGTCGTCCTCGTCGTCCTCGTCACTCTCGTCACTCTCATCGTCGCCGTCACTGCCCGACTCCCAGTCGTCGGCCCATTCGTGGTCGGCAAAGTTTCCAGCGCCGTCCAACAGACCGTACCCATCAGAAGCTGCGAACGCGTTGAAGGCGGGTACTCGCGCGGCCATTGTCGCAGCCGACGCTGGGCCTGGCCCTGGCTCGCCATAGAACTCTGCGTAGCCGACCTGCTCGGGCGGGAGGTTGTAAGGGTAGGGGAGGTTGTCGTACGAGTAGGACTCTGCTGCCAGCGTCTGCTCGGCGAACGACGGCGACGAGTCGGGGGAGGGAGGGAGGATGAACGAGAAGATGCGGGTCGCGATCTGGATCTGTGACCTAGACAGAGTCAGCACAGCTCACAACGGGTTCCTTACCCCTGGTGAAGCGGCACAATAGTGCCCTTGACGTAGTAGCGGTCGTCGACCCACGCGCCGTTGCGGCCAAAGATCTCGAGGCAGAACTGGCCGAGCTCTACGCGGTACTCGATCTTGGCGTGGTTTCGGGACACCGACTTCAACGGGCCGAGGTCGACGTCGACATGGTCGAGGGAGGAGGATGCTTTTGGTGGTGGGGGAGGGGGAGGGGCGGGGTCGTTGTTGTCTGGCGAGCCGTTGGCTTCGGCGGCCTCAGGGCTGGGGGACACGGGGTACATCTGCCCGGCGGGGGCAGCGGCAGCCGACTCGAGCTCGCCGAGGTCGACGCCGGCGAGGTCAAGCGCCTCGAGGTCGGGCTTGATGTCGTCAAGGGGATCGGCGGTGTCCACTGCCTGCTCCGCCATCTCAGCGTCGGCATCCAGGGCCGGTGCGTCGGGCACGACATCCGGTTTTGTCTCGTCTGCCATCTCGACATCCCCTGCGGCATCAACAGCAGCGTCTGCAAGAGCCGAGGGGTCTGCTGTTTCTCCGCCCTCTGCGCCCTCTCCAGCCCCTGCGTCGTCCGCGCCCGCTGCCGCAACCGCGCCTAGCGCCTCGACGTCGATCTCCTCGAGGGCCTGGTAATCAGCGGCCGAGATGCCCTCGAGCTCGGGGACCACGCCGCCGTCCGCTGCACTCTCGCGCGCGGCTTCGCGCGCCAGCACCTCGGCCGCGGCGGCAGCCACGTCCTCGGCGTTGGCGGGCACGGTCGGCAGCACGAGCAACGAGGGGTCGCCGAACGGAAAGTCGGGAACGGGTGGGGTACCGAGCGCGCTGCTCGGTAGCAGGGGGTCGGGCGCGAACGGGTTGTTCTCTTCTGCCGGGACGTGCTCGAGCAACGGAAGCGGCAGCTCGGGCTGGGGTATTGGCCGCTCCTGGGGTGTGATGTCAGTGGGCCGGCCGGACTCCCTCCAGCTCGTCGCCCTCCCACTCACGACATTGCGCCCGATAACAACAGTGAGCGTGCGCACATAGTACGAGAAGCCCGTGACGTCGTCGCCAAACTGCAGCTTGTAGTATGCGGGCTTGGGGTCCGTCTTGCTCCGGTCGACGGGGAGCGCGGCGAGGCTCGGCGCCGGCGGGTGCCACGGGCCCACGGCAACGGCGGCGGCGCTGGCGGCGGCATCGTGCGCGGCTGCCGCGCCGACCGCCGGCGAGCCCGACATGCGTGGCGGCTGGGCTGGCGGGGCTATCGTTGCCCTGCTGCCCGGTGCGGTGTGATGTGGGTGGAGGCGGCCGAGATAGTGGCGTCGGCGTGGGGGGGAGGGGGGAGGGGGGAGGTGAGGTCGAGCTGCTGGTGCCGCGGGGGTGCTGGTGCGGCGCGCCGGAGGGTCACGCGGTTCGAGGATGCGTGCTGCGGAGCTGTGTGCGGGCGTGTGTCGTGCGTGCGATGTCGATGTCGCGGGTGTTGGTCGGTGTAGGCTGTACGATACAAGGTCCACCACAACACACAAATCCAACTTCAACAACAGTAGGCGGCAAAGGTGAGTGGCACGCTGGTGGTGGTTGCGCTGCCTGGCTGCCTGCCTGGCTGCCTGCCGGTTGCTCCCGCCCCGCCGACCCTTCAGCCCTTACCACTCGCCCTGAAACCCAACCGGTCAAAAACTTCAGCCCAGCCTAGTAACTTTGATCCCGCTATCCAGTCCCCCACCTAATCCGATTAGACAACGGCCGTGGCACGTTTACTCGCCCCTGATGACGCTCATGACGCACGCGCGCAATCAACAACAACAGATGTTATGCATGCCGCGAGGCAGGGACAAAGTACATGTACATGATACGTTACAACCCGTGATGCCGAGTGGAGGTGGTCTAGCAGTCTAGTGAGGGTGAACAGTTGGGTAAGGGGATGTGTATGAGTCGTCGGTGGTGTCGGACAAACGACTTAGCGGCGCGGCTTCGGCTTCGGCTTCGGTGTCTTCGATGCAGCAGCATCCATGGCGTCAAAGTCGACTTGGTCCCACGGCAGCTCGCCGTAGTCTTGAGAGCTCTGCGGAGTAGGGGTGGTGCTGAGAAACCTGTGGTGCTGTGACGTCTGCGATTTCTTCACGTCCGGCGACACGGGAATCGGGCTCGATGCTTTCCCGGACCATTTACGCTGCGACGCGGAGGAGCGAGGGGCCTGTGACGAGGCGCGAGAGGCCTGGGACGCGGGTTTGGACAGGGGGCTAGACAGCTTGTCGCGCTTTGCATTCTTTGTACCGCGCTTCGAGGGCATCGGCGTGCGCTCGGGCGACGGCTCGCGCTTCTGGTCGCCAGAGACGGAGAAGTCGCTGTCGCTCGCGCTGCCGGCCGAGCTGGACACGTACATCGGCGCCATGCCGTCCTTCTCGCGCCCGATCCGGTCCCGGATCTCCGCCTCGTACGCGCTGCGCTCATTCTCCAGCCGCGCACGCTTGTCTTCGGCGGCCTGTTCGAGCTTGAGGAGCGTCCCGGGCCCAGCACCCAACGCAGCGCTGAACTTGGCCTGCCCGAACTCGCGGCTCGCTTTGCGTATCGCGTTGGCGGCCTTGCGCGCCGCCTTCCACTCGGCACCGCGGCACTCCTCGCTGGACCAGCCTTGGTCCTGCATGATGAGCAGGATTGCCGCCTCGGGAACCAGCACGCTGAGAATAAAGTCTGGCACGGTGATGGGCGCGACGTGTGTCGGTGTGAGAGACAGATGGCCCCAGCTGACGAGCTGCTGAAAGTGCTGGACAATCACCGCGCGTCCAAGGTCGCCGTAGCTGTGGATCAGAACCAACACAAACTCCACAACCCACTATCCCGCAGTGACTTGCTCTGCGAGCTTGGTCTGGTGCGCCGGGTCCATCCACTTGGCCAGCCCATGCTCCGAGATGGTAAGCTCGGCGTGAAGGAAGAACTTGGACGAGCTCGGCCTCCGCGCGATGCGGTGCAGGCGCGCACGCACAAAGCCATCCTGGAGCCGCCGGTCGAGATCGATAAAGTCAATTTCGTAGAGAAACCCGGCTTGCCGGCCGAGAGGGATGATGCGCGTCTCCGCTCGATGTTGGGAGCAGTATGAGCGGGTCTGCCGCCAGTTTGGCGGCTTCCCCGCCTTCTTCTCAGCCTCGCGCAGTGCCGCACCCATCTCCTTGAGATGGAGGGTGGGCTGCGCCGGCATCGGCTCTTCGCAGTACTGCGGTCAGCGAGGCCAGCGCGCCTACTCACAGGACAGGTGTTGGTTTCATGTCGATAGTGCCTGCAGATTTGTTCCTCCTCGTCCGTGAGAGAGGCCGCTGGCGGGTGATGTACTCGCGGCGCCGTCTGAACGACGCTCCCTGCCTCGGCGTCGGCACGCTCCAGCGCTGCAGTCACCTTCTCGAGTCGACGCTGCGCACCCGGCGAGGTGACCACAGCAAGGGAGTCGAAGAACTCGTTGCCGCTGCGGGTATCCATCGCCTTGCGTCCCCGCATCCGCTGGTCGTCCTCCCGCTGCAGCTCTCGGTCCTCCTCGGCCAGCCTGCGCTTCTCCTCGTCCAAATACTCCTGATCCGCTGGTGTGAGCCCGTTCTTCGCCTCGAAGAAGAAGGCCCTCGCCTCGTCGTCTTTCGTGGGCGAATCCTGATTGTAGTCCACCGCCTCGCCCTTCTTCTTGAATCTCATGCGGCTTAGCGTCTCTGTTCTTCTCGCCCGGTCGTCCGGCTTGGTCTTCTCCCGGTCCGTCGGCACAGCGGCGGTACTGGTACTGATCGTCTTGGTGCCGGCGAGGGGCAATAGGGCCCGGGGCGTGTCGTCGTTCGCATGTGCGTGGGCGTCGGGGCTCGGGCCGCCGGCGGACGCCGCAGGTATTGTTGTCTTCCCCGGCCAGTTGCTCGGCACTCCACGAGCCCCGCCCACCATCCCGGGGCCCGGGACGTACGAGCTCACCGGTGCGCGGGCCCTGGGCTTGGTCGGCGTGACGGGCTCGAAGTCGCCCACGTCATACGAGATGGAGCGGTCGAACGAGTCGTCGCCGTGCATCTCGGGTGTGTGATGGCGCGTGATGTGGGCGATAGGCGCCTTGCTCGTGACGTGATGGCTAGTCTTGCTCGCGGCGTGGTGGCTCGTCTTGCTCGCGGCCTGAAGGCCAGTCTTTCCTGCCGCGCCGGCAGCGCGCGTACTACGACTCATCCGCACCGTGTCCTCCGCGGAGCGGATACTACTACTCCCCGGCCTTTTCCCGGCGCGTTCGTCGCCCTTCTGGGGCCGCTTTCCGCCTGCCCGCGGCGGGGAGGACGACGGTGCGTGCACCTGGAATCCCTCCATCGCGCGTCGGTCGTGCGTCGAGTGTGTGTTGGGGCGAGTATTGTTGTTGTTGACAAAGTCAATCGCCTGCGGGTTGACGATGTTGGGCAGGGACTATGTGGGGGGCGGATGTGGAGGTGGAGGTCGTCCGGCCGCTTTGTTATGGCGGCGTGCGGCGTGGGCTGCCGGGCATCCTTTGTGCTTGCTCTTCGCAGCAACAACAACAACACGACCTCGACCAGGCGCTCAACGACGGAAGCAGGTCCGGCGCGAGCATTGTGCCGCTCGTCTGTCGCCCCTCCAGCTGGCCCGCCCGACCGCCGCGAGCCCCAGTCGCGTCTTGGGCAACGTGACGCCGGCGAGGAGGCGGCACGGCGCCTGGTGACGCCCTCGCCTCGCCCTCGACAGCGTGTGTGTACCATCCCCCCCGCGCCCTGTGTGCGCTACAGGGGCGACAGTCTGTCTCAGCCCTGCGACAAGAGAAGGTTCCGCCGCTTGCTGGACTGGACGCACGCTCCACGTCGATGGCGACAACATCCCCAACTCCTCGTTCTCTCTTCACCTCTCACCCACCACTCCTGCACCACCTGGCCGCTTTCACGTCCCACAAGTCACCAACCTCTACACCTACGACTCTACTCTACCTCTCCTCGTCTGAGGTGAACGCTCTTCGTTTCCTCGGCCGTCAGCGTGCATGCACTGGCTCTTTTGCCGCCGACATCGGGCACCCACCAGCAGCCGACATCCTGCAGCGCTTCTCAACCACCACCACTACCACACCACTACCACCATCGCCTTTCATCCCATGCACAACCCCACGACCTCGCTACCCCACTTGCTCACTCCCTCGCCACCACCCTACCTCACCCCGTCTCGGGCTTCGTCGCGCACGTTCACCCACACCCCACTCACCCATGCCCCTCACACAGCCCCCACACACGGCACCCACACGTCCACCCACACACCTCCACCCCACACAAGCCTCGTGCCCACCAACACACAATCGCCGGAACACCATGCACACACGCACTGACACACACTACGGCCCCGCCCACCATCACTCGACATCTACCTCTCCACCACAACCTCAACCTCAAGCATCCATCCTCAACTCAACCCAACCCGCCATGCACCCAAAAACTGTACGATATGTACGGAACTGAATCCGCCATGATGCGACTGGGGATCGAACCCAGGCCAATTACGACTGGTGTGCAGCTCAAGAATAACCTGAAACCAGCTCCTTAACCACTCGGACATCGCACCAAACCCGGTTTTCAAACAGAAATCCGTGCATCGGAGTTTCCGAGCCGCGTTTTTCAACCCCCCACGCCGGCCGGGTATGCAGTTGGGTGGCGGGTGGCGTCTGTCCTGTGAATTCTGGCGTTTCCGCGTCCGTCTCCGCAGCAGCGCAGTGAGTGCGGACGGGTAAGCGAGCACAAGCGAGCCCGACGGGCGCAGGCGCGATACGCGCGGACCGGATGGATGGACGGACGGAGCCTGCGCTCTGCGCGCTCTCTCTCTCAGCACCGCCGCAAAACCCAGTGCCTTGGTCAGCTGCCTCTGTTCCCCGCTTTTGCTGCCGCTCTGCGAGCTTGGGATCGCTGAATTGCAACGGCTCCCTCTTGGCCTTTCCCGCTGCGGCGGACTGCCCAGTTCCTGGCTAATTTAGTCGACGGCCAAGCCACGCAAGTGCCATTTGCAGAGCGGTTCTCACCGCGCGCCGGCTTGTCGCTCGCCTCGGCGGCGTACTCTTGGAACACAAGCGCCCGCCAAGACTAGTTTCCATGCCTCGCCGTCTACTCACATTACAACGATTTTCCATCATGCAGTGCTAGCGGCCGCGACACTGCTTCGTGCCCGCGCAAATGCCGCGCCAGAACTGCACCAGAACAGCGCAAGCCACAGTCAAAACTGCCACGCTCGTACACGCGCCCAGTTCGTAGTCGCAGATACAGAAATCTCATACATAACCATGAGTGATGGGCCGAGCCAATGCGATGACTTTCTATGCTGCGCGCATCATACAGATCCTAATACAGAGTGCAGGCAACATCTGCAAAACCAAGCAACCCAAAAGCAAAAATCAAGACTGGCCTCTTAAGATTAGGGCTCGTAAACGGGGAGATATCGGACGCCGTTGACGCCCAAGCTGTGATTACCGTGCCCATCGTCGGCGGGACTCTCCTCGTCCGCCTGCTCATCATGAGCATGCTGGGTCTGCCCGTCGTCGTCGTCAGCGTCGAGGGGTGGAGCCGAAGGCCGATGATCCTGTTCCTCCTCCTCTTCAATGTCCGACGAGGGAGGTGCTGACGGAGCGCTCGCCTCCATCTCTAGAGGCGGTGCCGACGGCAGGCTATCCGGTGTGTCGACCGGTGGTGCGGAAGGAAGCAGGTGCAACGGGCTGTTGGCCCCACCGTCTCCGAGGAACGAGCGCTGCTGGGTCGGTTGCGGTGGTGCCGGTAACCCAGGAGGAGCGCTTGGCCGGGTCGGCGGAGGAGCACTTGGGCCATCGTCATCCGTGTCGAGTGGCAGTGTTTCGAACCCACTCTCGTCCACGTCAAAGCTCGGCGCCGACGGGCCAGCCTCATCGTCGTCGACGCGGTTAACCGGAGGCGCAGACGCTCCATGGCGCAAGCGTTCAAGCTCGCGCTTATCGTCTGTGGCCACATGGCGCATGGCCTGTTCGCGCCGCTCCTCCTCGTCGGGCGGAACCACGATTGGTGCCTTGGCATCCGCACGGTGGGCTACCGCCTGGGCGGCCTCGGCATCCGCTGTAGCCGGGGCGGGGTAGTATCCAGCCGCTGCCACCTTCTCTGGCGACAGGATGTTTGGCGGATTCTCGTTCGGGGGAGCGCGCGACGTGGACGGGCCACTTGACGAACCAACCTGGACGCTGCGAACCGATGCAGGTCGGTAAGCAGGTGGCAGGTTGCCACCGGTCAGATTGATGGGTGGATCGTGGGCGCTCGTTTCGGGAGACGACTGAGCATCTGTGCGAGGAGACTGGTGCTCTGAAGACGAGGACGAGTCGGGCGGGCAATCCGAATGGTTTACGTCCGAGACATGGGCATCGCTGGCCTCTGTCGGTAGCGTCGGCGGTGAGTGTGAAGGGGTTGTGTCGTCGTGGTCGAGTGAGTGGCGTCTGGTTGGCGGTGACGATGGCGCAGAAGTGACCATGGAGGCCGTCGACTGTGTCGTTACGGACCCTTGGGACCGCTCACGACCAAGAACGTGGCCTGAAGTGTAGGCCACTCCATCCTTCTCGCCTTGTTGGTCGCTGTTCTTCGTGCCCCTATGCCTCACACCCTTGTGCCAGACGCGAACCTTTGTCCGCACAAACGACGAGTTATGCCGTCCTCCTCGTCTCTTGGCCTTGTGGGCCTTCTCAAACTCGGCCAGTTTTTGCGTGAACTGGCCGTGTACGTCCGAGCTTGCGTCCTGCACCGTGTCCTCGGTCAAGCCTGCCGCTGCAAGCGCTTTACGGCGCATTCTTGCTTCGTGGCGTTTGCGTCGTCGATTCGTCTTTCTCCGTTGCAATGCAAGGCTTACGGTCAGCACGAAGCTTGGGACAGGTTACTCACAAAATGATGGCAATGACGATCAAAACGGCCAGAATGACACTGCAGCTGACGATCAGGGGCGTCTTATAGAAAGACATTCGGACATTTGCCGAGCCCCAACCATTCGGGAGTGATGCAGAGACCGCATAGGATGGCAACGGTCTTGTTGTCGGGGTGCCCGAGACTGAGGCTGAAGGTGCGTCCGTGTTGCTGGGCTGCTGGGCATCAGCCAGGAGGCCGGCTTGGTCGAGGTCGGAACTCACGCCTTCGACGGCTCGCCCATACAACATCCATGCGTTTTCGACCTTGTACCACAGCCCATCAGACGACTTGGTGAGGTAGAATGGGAGCGCTGTCGAGGGAAGAATCGTGAGTGGTGCAGTCGAGAGGGTTTCTGGCGGGGTATACAGAGGGTCTGAAGCGAGTCGTCGCGGATCGTGCAAGACCAGTGATGGCGCGGGAGTCGGAGTCGTTGATATGCTTGGCAATGAGTCGACAGTCGCCGTAGGTGGTGGTATTGGTAATGGGCCAGCAGCTGCTAGTAATGGATGAAGGGAGAGGGACGCAACGAGGGCCGTGGCGAGGATGCGGCGGGGAGAGAAGTGTCGGGTGGGTTGTGGGAGTTGTGGGGGTTGTCGTGGTGGCGATGGTTGTGGTGGCCTGGCTTCTATCCGCAGCGGCGACGGTGGGTAAGGGGCCTGCACCGCGGTGGATTCGTACACCTCTGGGGCCCTGGATGGCAACGAGTGGTGTAGAGACCGTGGAGGACGAGCGTCGGCGTGGTCGAAGCAGAGTGGGAGCCGTGATGGGCCGGCGTCGATGCCGTCCTCACCGAAGTCGGTGATGGGACCGCCGACGGCCCACCGCCATGCTGATGATGGCGGTGGTATGCTTGGTGCACGTCGTCTTCGCTTCATTCCAACATCTGTTCAGATGATGGGCACCGTGATGAGAGCAGAGGGGGGGGGTGTTGCGCGAGGGCGCGCTTATGGCGCTCACGCCGCCACCTGTTTCCTGCTGCTGTTGCGCGGGGCGAGGTGTCTAAGGCTCGGTCTTACTATCGACTGCCTTGGTATTTTTAGCAAGCCAGTCGACCCGTGTTGGTGTGCGGCGTTACGACCGTGTCAAAGAGGCCGCTCACGACGCTGGATGGTGTCAATGAGGCTGGGTTCAAACCACTGTGCAGTTGCAGCGGAGGTGGGTTGAACGGCAGACGCGGGCCTCGCTTAAGTGTCGTCGGCGCACGCGAATCGGAGTCGGGCCGGGCACGGGGTTCAAAGAACGCCTACGAGCAAAGCTTAGTGATGGAGGGGGGGAGGGGGAGGGGGAAGGGCGTGTTGTTGTGATGCCGGAGATGGGCGTGGGGAGCGGGAGAAGGCGAGTCGGCGCGCAAGGCAAAAGCGGGTCGATGTGGAGAGAGATGTCACGCGGCGGAGAGGGGAGGGGGGCGGTGGTGAGATGGTGTGATAGGGTCCGCAATGCCGCGGGCGATGGTGGGCTCGTGTCGAGGTCGATGCGGATTGGGCACGGGGCGGTTGCGGCGGCGACGGCGACGGGGGGGTCGTGAGGTCGTCTGGCGGCGTCAAAGTGGAAATGGATGGGGGTGGAAACGAGACTTGTAAGTGTGTTGGTGTGGAATGTGTGCTTTGCAGTGGACGATGAGATGGGCGTGTGGGTGGTGGGTGCGGGTGCGGGTGCGGGTGCGGGTGCTGTGGTGGTGGTGGTGGTGGTGGGTGGGTGGGTAAGCGATAGGCTGGCTGGCTGCAGCAGCAGCTATGCAGGCAACGGTAAGCCGCCGCCGGCGGCGGCGGCGGCGGCGACCGTGGTGTGTGGTGGTACGGTGGGCGGGGCGGGGGGTGGACTGAGTGTCGATTGGGGCTGTACTGCCGCGGGCGGGGGACAAGTGGCCCAACGACGAGCGCGCAGGGTGTGGATTGGGGGGAGGAATGGATCCAGGGCACACCGAAGGGCGCCCGGCTGGCAAGGTCGCAAATACTGGGTCTGTCGCGGCCAGGTAAATCCGGCCCGTCCGCGGCGGGGGGGCGGGGGAGGCGGCAATGCATGCAGTGTATACTGTTGTAGTGTCTGCTGGTAATGCAAAGAATGTTGTCTCGAGCCAGGGCTGGAATCCCTTTGCTGGCGCCTGGCGCAGCGGGGCGTAAGCGCAAGCGCGGCAGAGCACGGCCGTCGGCCAGGCAGCCAGTCTGGGGTGGGTCCAGTCGTCGCTTTCGTGTTGTTGTGCGCAGCCACGCCGGCGCGCAGCACCGGCAGCAACAGCAGCCGCCAGCCGATCCCTCCCCCCTTGCTCTAATCCATTTTGCGTTGCCCAATTACCCGGGCGCATCAGCTGGGCCGCCGCTGCAAAAAGGCAAAAACAGCGGGGCACACGAGCAGAGGTGACACCGAGGACACAGGGCAGGGGCGTTCTCAGGGTCCGCTCGCTGTACAGAGGCGAAAAATTAGAAGAAGAAAAAACAGCCTGGCTCTCTCGTGATGCCCTGCCCGGTGCGCGCAGGGCGCAGTGGGCGGCAAGCCGCAAAGGTGGGTCGCGGCAGCTCGCGGCACATGGCCCGCGGCTGGCCCAAGGCCCCAGACGGCGGCGCGCACACCGCCCGTCCCTGGATAAACCCCGATCTCAGGGCGTGCCCTAGCGCCGCCGCCCTGGGAGCGTGGACGGGCGCTGGCGCTGCTGTCGGGCCCGCGCGCCGATGTCCCGACAGTCATCGGGCATCACGTGAGGGCCAGATCGTCACCTTGGACGATATTTTTAGAGCCGAGACTCAGCGCCGAGAATCGTTACAGTGGTGGCCGCACTCGCCCCGCCGATGCTGGCCTGCTCTCGCTCCCTCCTCCCTCGCCCCGCCCCTGTGCCTGCTCCACGTACGCATAGCGGCGTGCTATACCCGTCCTCGCGGCGCGCTCAATCCGGCCACCAGCCGAGCAGCTGATGTCACACCATGGCTATCTTGGACCAGTGTGCGGAGCGGGACGGCGGGCGGCAACAGCTGTGCGCTGCCTGCCACACGCGGCCGGCACGCACACGGCGCACGCCGCACGCCGCACGCCGCATGGCATGCATCTCATGTTTGCTCGCCATGTCGTCAGCTCGGCGGGACGTGAGCGCCGCGCGCTCCACTCCCGCTTGGGTGGCTGCGGACGCGGACGCACATGCTATTTTCTACCGCTTAGCATTCGCCGCGGCACAATTAACCCCCGCAACTGCTCTGTGCTCTGCGAGGGCGATGGCGGCGCGCGTGGCGCGTGGCGCCGCCGCCGCCGCCTCCGCAGCAGCCGTCGTCGTCTGTCCTGTATTCGGTCGTCAGTCGGTCGGCAGGTACGCGGACGCGCTGTTCCATGCTCGCCCGCAGCGCTGCGGCGCCGCCACGGAACATTGCGACAGAGTCCGTGCGTGCCACACACTGTCATCTCCGCCATGTCTCACCATGCGCCCGCCATAGCAGCAGCAGGAGCGTCAGCATGCACGCCTGTCGGCGCACACGGCCACGCAAGCGACGTTCGGCTCGGCCCGGCTAGGGGCGCGCGCAGGGTCGGCCACGCCGTCCTCCGGCGCCGTCCGCCGGCGTCTGCTCTGCCGCTGTGCTGCGCAATCGGCGTATTGCAACGTGCTGCGCGCGCCGTGACTGGCGGCCACGGCGCTGCGGCCGAGTTATCTCGGCGAGCGGTGACTGTGCTATAACGCGTTCGGGATTGTGCTCCGGGGACGTGGTCTGCCGGGCCTAGCTAAGCGCGGCACCGGAGCCTTGGGCGGTGACTGTGCTCTGTTTGGCTCGCGAGGGCCTTGCTGTCTTGCTTGGCGCGCACAGCGATCGGCGCGTGTGCTGCTGCCGCATGCGTGTTTGTGGCACACGCCAAGTGGCATGTCCATGCGCCGATGCCGACCGGCGATTTGCGCCTATGGCATTCGCGACATGCGCGGCTGCACACCACGACGCAACCCGTAGCGGCACGGCACACCACGACGCAACCCGTAGCAGCACGGCACACCACAGCCCGCAGCTTCGCATAAGATCCATCTGACTTCTACAATGCCGCCGTCGCCGCCGCCGTCGCCACCGCCGTCGCCTCGACGACGTAGTGCCGGCTCGAGCGCTCTGCACGCCGCTCAGTTACTGCTCGGCCTGGTCCCAGATGTGCTGCAGGAACTGACGGAAGAAGCGGCCCTTGCCCGCCTCGGCGATCTCGTTGAGCTCGGCGTCGCTGAGCGGCGCGACCTTGGTGAACGCCTCGACGTACTCCTTCTGGCGGGGGACGTTGCGGGAGGTGCTGGGGGGGGGGTGTTAGGACTGTGCCGTCGGGACTCCCTCCAAGCCGCGTCTACTCACGTCACGACGGTGCCGCCGCCGAACTGCTGAGCCCAACGGAGCAGCACCTGCGCCTCGGTGGCGTTGTGCTTCTCGGCGATCTTCTTGACGACGGGGTCGAGCGGGCCGCCGGTCGAGCGGGACAGCGACGACAGCGGGCCGTACGCCTGGAACTTGACGTCGTACTTCTTCTGCACGGCGGCGAGGCGCTCAATCTGCTTCGAGTGGTAGATGTAGGGCGAGTACTCGCTGGGGTGGGTGTGAGCGGGGGCCGGTATGAGCGCGTTCAGCGACGCGACGCCACGTACATCTGGTTCACAGCCGCGGGAATCTCCCACGTCTGCGCGAGCCCCTCGATATGCTCAGCGGCAAAGTTGCTCACGCCAATCGAGCGGGCAAGGCCATCGCGCTTGATCTGCTCGAACACACGCCACGTGTCGGCGAGCGGGCGGTCGGCCACCTTGGGGAAGTGGATGAGGTACAGGTCGACATAGTCGGTGCCGAGCTCCTTGAGCAGCCCCTCCAGCACCTTGCGCGGCTCGTTGACGTCCGAGCCGGGCTGCGACTTGCCCCACTTGGTGAGAATGTACACGTCCTCGCGCTTGCCGCCCCAGCGCTTGAGCGCGTCGCCCACGCTGTCCGTGTTGGCGTACACCTCGGCCGTGTCGAGCGAGACGAAGCCGGACTCGAGCGCCGAGACGACGAGGTCGGACGCGTCCTTCTGGTACAGCGCCGAGCCGGTGCCTGTGTGTGTGTTAGCTGGGTCGGTGAGCGGGAGAACAGGTCGCCGTACCGAAGCCGAGGACGGGGTACTTGTTGCCGTCGTTGAGGGTGACAGTCGGGAAGGCAGTCATGCTGTTGTCGTTGCTGTTGTGGTGGTGGTGGCGGTGGCGAATGTGGGAGATGGGCAAGACGCAGTAGCAGCACGCCGCGCTATATATCTCGTTCCTACGCGCGCAGACGACACCCGGAATGTCGCAAACGGTGGTGATTATCGCCCTCCTCGCTCGTTGTCGCCATCGGACGGACATCGTCATCGCTTAGTGGCGGCTGTCGGCAGCACGCGATCGGCTACCTCCGGTCGTCGTCTACTCCACAAATATCGACTGCTTGATCATGCACGCTGCTGCAAACGATACAAAAGCATGCAGTGACACTCGCATGTAGCCTCCACGTCCACCGTCCACTGATGGCCAGTGTGGACGCGATATGCAAGCGTCCACTGTTCGTCGGCGCCGAACACCTCGATAACCTCGTCGTCCACCGCCCTCTCCCACGGTCGCCGGCCGATGCCGGCGCCAACCGGCCGATCCGGCACGAGCAATCCAACCTCCACCACAAAGTCCTCGTCGCCCATCACACCGCACACAACCCGGCCAACATGCTCGCGCGCAGAATATTACAACAGCGGGCACCGCTCTTGTCCCCAGTGCTGTCGCGCGCGCCGCTTGCGCCGCGCATGATTCAGCTGCGGACGCTACACGGGCTGTCGGTCCCGCCCCGTCCACTTGCGACGACCGTCCCCCCTCGCCGGCGCCGGGACGCTCGCGCGCCGCCGCACACCCGCGCGCTCGCGTCAGCGTCCGCGGGCCCCAACGAGGCAGGCGGCCTGCGCATCTCGCACCTCTTCGGCGGGCTCGTCGTCCTCGGCCTCTTCGTCACGATCTACGGCCTGCTCGAGTGGTACTACTCGCTGCAGGCGTTCCCCGAGCCCATCCGCACCCCGCTCAAGAAGGCCCTCAAGGCAAAGTACCAGGGCGAGCATGAGCGCGCCGACGGCTTCTTCCGCGAGGCCATTGCCGCCGCGCTCTCGGTCCCACCGTCCGTGCTCGAGCCCCACCCGCTCATCAAGCTCTCGGGCATCTACATCTCGCAGGCGGCGATGCTCGAGTCCGCCGGCAACCCGCTCAAGGCGTACGCCGTGCTGCGGGACGCGTTCCGCCTGTTCGGGGACGCGCCGCTCGCGGCCAAGCCGCCGCGCGTGATGACCTGGGCCGGGTCCGAGGAGGAGGCGCAGGGTGGCCACGCGCTCGACGAGGAGGAGGTGACGCGCGCCATTGGGCTCGCGCAGAAGCTCGGCCAGCTCGCCGCGCGCATGGGCGGCATGGCGTCGCCACCGCCGCTGCGCCGCACGAACGAGGATGGCACCGTGGCGTGGGGCGCGGACGCGTCCGCCCGCGGCGCTGAGTGGGACGAGGCGGCGGTCGCGTTCCTCGAGCCCGCCCTCGCGGCCATGCTGCGCCTCGGGCTGCAGCGCAAGGCGGACGCCTCAGGCCCCGTCGTGGTCGGGCGCGACGTCAAGCTGCCCCAGGATGCGAGCCAGGCGACGGACCCCGAGGATGCAGGCCGTGTCAACACGCGCGGGCTGGGCATCACCATGGAGACGCTGGCAGAGGTGTACGCCCGCCAGGGCAAGTACGAGCTCGCGGGCCACCTCCTCATCCAGGCGGTGAGCACGCTGCTGCCGCCTGGGGCCGAGAACCCGCCGGTAATGGACAGGTGTCAGGGTGAGTGAGCCTGCTGTTGCTGTTGCTGACGCCAGCGTCGCTGCTCATGACGTCCATCTCGTCGCACGCGCTCGAGCCGCGCACCGAGAAGGCGGTCAAGGCGTCGCGCTCGTGGTCGCTGCGCGCGCTCCAGATCATCGACGGCGCAGCCAAGGACGCGGGGTGGGAGACTGGCGCCGCGCCCGCCGACGCTGCGGCCGCCGTGTGCGCCAACGCGAAGAGCGTGGCGCAGTACAACCTGGGCATGCTGTCCGAGGTGGGTTAGGCGAGCTGGGGCGTGCTGACTGACGGCAGATCGAGAAGCAGCCGGCCGACGCCGCGCGCCACTTCGCCGACGCGCTCGCGACCGCCCGCGACGCCGGCTTCCGCGAGGGCAAGCGCGAGGCCGGGGAGGCGCTGCGCCGCGTCCGCGTCGCGCTAGGCGAGCCCGCGAACCCGGAGCCCCAGCCGCGTAGGTTCTAGGCGGCGAGAGGGAGGAGGAGAGACAGACCATAGCATCACTCAGTACCATGCACACATGACTACGCCGAGGCTTCGGCGTCGCGCGACCCGGGCCAAGACAGCCCGATGCAAGTTGGGGTCGAGGTATCGCGGTGCCAAGGCACTCTCGGATGGTGGTCGTGCCGGCGGGAGAGCCGAGATTGCGGGGTGCCGATATACCGGCACCATCGCGGAGCTGGACTATCCGGCGAACGACGCCATATATCTAGCAGCTGGTGCTGGGCCCCGGTGCTGGGAACCACACAAGACACAGACACGCATCGCATCGCAGCCATGACGCTCCAGCTGCCGCGCACCGACGAGGGGGAGCGTATCTGCCAGGTGGTCAGGCTCAAGCCCGAGCACGCGGACGAGTACATCCGGGTAGGTGGGGGCGGGGCGCGGGCCGGCAGCAGGGGAGGGCACCTAACAAACAGCTGCACGCCGACGTCTGGCCCGCCGTGCTCGATGCGCTGCGCAAAGCCAACTTTGTCGGTGAGTAGGGGCCTAGGGGACCGAACTGGGGACCAACGCACGCCGCAGACTACTCGGTGCACTACTTTGCCGAGCTGGGCCTCCTGATCGCGCACATGCGCTACCTCGGCACCGACCTGGCAGCGGACGCGGCTGGTATCCGAGAAAGCGAGGACACGCGCCGGTGGTGGAAGGTGGGTACGTGGGCGTGGATTGTGGCTCACGCCGACGCCAGATCACCGACGCGATGCAGGAGACGTTCGTGGCCGGCTCGGACGGGAGCACGTCGCCGCTGGGGTGGTGGCTCAATGTTCCGGAGGTGTTCCGGATGGAGGGGTAGGGGGGGTATAGTGGGCGGGGGAGGGACGCAAGCCTGGAGAATGGAGGGGAGACTCGGGAAGGGAGATCTGGGGCGTGTGGTGGCACGACCGAGCGGTGGCGCGCCGCCGCCGCCGCCGCCGCCACTTGTGCGCGGTCATTGTTGGCGTTGTAGAGTATGCAGGTGTCGTGCTTCGTTCAGCGCGGGCAGGGGGACCAGACGAAAATGGCCGTGTTTGTGCCCCCTAGGCCCGCCGCCGGACGAAGAAGAAGACTGCGATGGGTTGTTCCAGGTGGCAGCTTGCAGCCAAGTGTCACCTCGACGCCCTTGGCTGACCTTGTCGTGTCGGCACTGCTCGGGCTCAGCGTTGAGCTGCTTCATGTCAACGACATGCACTCCTACATCGCTGCCATGTCAAGCAGTCGGGGCTCGAGTGCTTGGCACCCCGCCGCCGCCTCTTTTCATCTTGTTCGCTGCTGGTCTGTGCGTCCGCGGCGTCCTGGTCTGGGCACCGTTTCTTGACCTTTGTTGCACCACGGCCAGAGATCAGCCCATGAGGCAACCAGGACGGACGGCCTGTCACGGACCACGGCCAGCCAGTCTACACATCCTTCCCTTTCCTCCCATCCTTTCTCCCACTCACACTCTCACCATGGCACTTGTTCTCCAGCAGCATCAGCAGCACTACAAGCCGCCACCGAGCCTTCACTCGGTCCTGGAAGAAGCCGAGGCCGAGGCCGACGACGACGACGAGGCCGACGCGCTCCCGCCCCCGCCGTCTCCCTTTCCGCAGAGCTTCCACACGCTGTCCGAGGCCTCGGGCGACGGCGACGACACTACCGTGTGTGCTTTGTGGTTCTGGATTACTGACGTGCAGGAGACCAACGACGCCTCCGACCTCGGCCTGCTCCAGTCGTCATCGGCGGCGTCGGAGATCGAGCTCGACCTCGTCGGGCTGCAGCGCGCATGTGTCGACGCGCTCGAGGCCCTGCTGCCGCACAGCGCGGCCGAATCGATCCACGAGGACGATCGTCGGATCGCCGCGGCCCTCAGCGAGCTGCTGGAAGCCAGCTACGAGTTCGAGGCGTTCCACGCCGAGGATGCGATCCTTTCTCCTACCCACTCGTGCGACACGAGCTTCGTGTCCGAGTCGCCGTTCCCCGCGCTCGTCAAGGTCCTACGTACCGTCCAGATGGCCGCCGAGGCAAGATCAATCAAGTCGGCGTCGACGACTGAAGAGCTAGTATCCACGCCAGAGGCGGTGGCACGGGCGCGGGAAGACGCGGCGTGGGGCCGCCTCCAGAACCTGAGCCAGGCGATCGTCGCCCTTGTACACGAGCGCGATCCGCCCACACCGACGGCGCAACACGTCCTCCCGCCCGGGTACACGACCGACTTGTCATCAGAGGCCGGTGAGTCCGAGTCCCTGCCCTCCTACCACGGCCACCAAGGTGAAGCTGCCAGGTCGTCGGCGAGCCAAGAGGGTGTATACACCCACGACGGCGCGTACACCCTCAAGACGGACGAGGGCAAGGTCGACCTCAAGAGCGGCGACGAGACGGTGCGCGCGCGGCACTCGCGCGTGACGATCGGTGTGCTTAACGACATCGACACGGTCACCAACGCCATCGAGCGCCTCCAGACTGTTGCGCCGCAGATGCAGAACCAGCGCGTCGAGCTCCGTCCAGGGCAGAAGGCGCGCCGGATACAACACTCGCCGATGGCGTCCGAGACTGAGCCCGTTGCTGCCGAGTACGTCAAGATGCGCGAGCTCGAGGATATATGGGACAAGATTGAGAGATCATGTGGCCCTGGCAGATCGCACAGTGGGGATGACCAGAGGGTAGATGCGAATGGGTGGGCGGCCAGACGGGCCGCGAGGGTGAGTGGGGGCTGCGGGGTCGTCTGACGGGCCTCAGAGACTGCTGCTACAGGGGGCGATCCGACATTCCCACCAGACATCATTGGAGGATGCGCTGCCGGATTCGCCAGAAGCAAGCCTACAGCGTGCAAGACAGCTGAGGGAGGTATGGCGCGTGCACCGGCAATGGCTGATGGCCCAGCGTGGCAACATCCTCAAGCGGCTATCCAACTCACACGAGCAACGCCTGTCTAACCAGGACATGCCTCTTCGCAGAGGGGAAGAACAGGTTGATTTGATGACTGCCGATATGTTGCTGACCCCAGCGGAGCTCATTCATCGAGGGCGTTCTTGAAAAGTCTCGCGACGGTCGGCTGCGCGACCAAGAGGCGCCACCTCCCACGCCCAAGTCCGCCAAGTTTTCTCTCCGGTCGCCGTCCATTCGCAGCCGCCTCACAGATGAGCGGCGAAATGTCAAGTCTGCCGAAGCCTTCAGGGCCGACACCACCGACACCGAGGACGCGACGGACGACAGCGAGTACGAGGACGAGGACGACTTTGACGAGGACGCCATCATCGCCGGTTACGCATTCCCGCGTACGCCGCGCAGCACCAACCCGCGTGAGCTCCAGGAAGAAGCCATGGATCAGGTTCTCGAGCGCATGCCTTCTCGCCTCAGCCGGCAGGACTGCCCACCCCCGACGCCGATGTCGTTCCAGGACAAGCAGCACGGCTTCTACGAGGCGCTCGTCGCTTCCTCCCGCGTTGGCCGTTTGCACAACCAGGACTCGCTCCCTCCAACACCGCGCTCTCCCGCCCGCTCAACCTTCGGCCCAGGTACCCCACGCTCGCCTGCGCGGTCTACGTTCGCAGCTGCCGGCACGCCACGCTCACCGGCCCGATCGACGTTCGCAGATTCGCCACACTTCGCCGAAAGACCAACTTTCAGTCGCCGAAGTTCTTTGGCCCCCACCATTAAGGAACCGCATTCACGGTCAACATCTTCGACGACCATCCGGTCTCCGCTTCCCAACACCTCCAACAACACCCGCGGTATCCGAAAGATCTCGCAAATTGTCAAGCGGGGGAGCATGGCCCTCAGCCGGGCCGACCCACAGCCCACTCACCACGAGTTTGACGCCGCTGATATCGGGTACATTATTGAGCACCAGGAGGCGCTGCGAATCGTCATCGTCATGATCTACGGCATCAACTTGGACTCGGCGCCGTACCTCCAGCTCGAGGTGACTTCGGCCAACGACGCGGTTCTTACGTGCAAGCGGGACGCGAGCCTGCGTGTGGTTGTATCGCTCCCGACGCCAGTGGTGCAGGGACAGGTCGTGCCGGTTGTCACGGCCGGCGACGTCTACTTTGAGGCCAAGCTCGCGGCGATGCCAACACAGCTCCTTACCCTGTCGCTGAACACGACGATTGCTCACCCTCTATCAGCACCGAATTTGCGTTCAATGGCTCCGCGGAGCCTCTGCTGCACGTCGTGTGACCGCGAGATTGCCCGCTTCCCAACGGGCATCAACTTCAAGGACCTGCCGTCCGAGCACTGGGCCGAGATGCTCGAGGTGTGGATGTGCCATGCGGACCCGGCATTCACCGCCCATCTCGCACGCCACACCAAGGACGGTTTCTGGCCCACGGACGGGACCGTGCTCGTAGGCGGGAGCTACTTGCTCGTGGCCAGCGAGCATATCTGCGAGGACACGCTCAGCGTCACCGAGTCTACCGAGGTGAGTTGCGTTGCGTTTTCTCCCCCCCCCCCTCCCCACCCGGGCTATAAGAAGGCCGTCGCCACATACCTACTGGCGGCTGTGCGGACACCTGGATGCCAGACTCTGAAGCTCGTGCAAGTTTCATTCGACGGCTACAGTGCTGCCACGCAGCAGGGAAACCTATGGTCGATACAAGAGCCCCAGAGCAACATCACAGCCGCATGTCCCGCGGCGAACCAGACAAACAATCCATCGGCTCTAGAGTGCCATGGGCCGGTGGCTACTACTGGTCCCACAGACCGTGTTTCCTTTGGGTTCATGCTGACTCTGCAGCCCGATGACTGGCACATTGTTGCGTGTCCGTGCGGCGAGGTGCTCGGCAAGGAGAGACCAAAGAACGGCCGGCCAGGCGAGGGCACTGTGCGGCTGTCCAAGTGGGCGATCGCGTTGCTGCGTGGCAAGGGTGCCGGCGAGGTCGAGTGAGTGGGCCTTGGAACGAAGGAGACGGACAGAATCTGACCACCCAGGCCCGTGCGGTTCCCCGTGTCCACCTTTGTCGTGTCCGACATGCTCGAACTGGCGCAGGCTCACGCCGCGCACCGGTTCATCATCTCTGACGAGCAGACTGGCGACCGGAGAATAGCCGTGTGGCTCTTCAACCCGTCAATACGGGTGAGCTACCGGCGGCCTGCCAACTCGTTCCCCCTCAGCCCGAGCCACCACGGCCCGACAAAGGGGCGGAACAAGCTGCGGCGGTTCTCCAACAGCTCCAAGGCGCCGAGAAAGTTGTCTGCTGAGGGGCTGCCGTTTGGCCGCGAGTTCAGAGCCGCAAAGATCATGTACAAGGTGCTCGAGCCGTTCTCGCCTGACGAGCCGTACGAGCACCTGCCGGGCTTCGGCCCGCTCGGCCAGGTCGAGCAGCTGCGCTACTCGGCCAAGGTGTGCGTTACGCTCATTGAGGCGCTGCGGGCCAGCACGAGCCTGTACCCCGAGCCTCGGCGGACGATGGGGTCGTTTGCCATTGGGTTTCTGGAGCGGGCATAGCGTTGTACCACAATACACGGGGGGGGCTACTAGTCGTGTGTGCATGGTATAATCAGTGTGGCGGTGTGCGGTCAAGGAACCTTGTGGAAGCGCCGGCCGAGCACGGCGCTGTGTGCACCGACCTCCGAGCAGCGCCGCGGTCGTGAATCGATCGCTGACTGATGTGGTGGACGCGGAGACGCCGAGAGTGCAGGGTCGCGTTGGCGTTGGCGTGTGCCGAATACGGCCGCATGCCAGGCACGCGACGTCATGTGCAGCAGCAGCTCCGTGTTGATGACTCCACGGCTCGCTTGGCGACATTGAAAGCAAAGGCGGGCGAGACGGGCGCGCGAGGATGCATTAAAATCTCGAGCGTTGATTTCTCGGCTTCGACTCGCCTGACAGCGCTACACTAACCATGGCGACCAAAACAGAGACAAAAGCCGACGAGATCGAGCTCGGCGCGTACCCCGACCCGGCAGCGGCGCTTGCACCTGGCCCCTCGGTGCCCGCGACGCCGGGGAGCACGTCGACCGCGTCGCTCGACACAGCGACCGCGACGGGACGCGAGGTGCCCTCCCTCCCCCCGGTGGACGGGGGGCGCGCGGCGTGGTCGTTCCTCATCGCGGCGACGATCATCGAGACGGTCGTCTTCGGCATCCCGTTCTCCATCGGCGTGCTGCACAACTACTGGGCGACGCACATGTTCCCCGGGCACGAGGGGACGCTCACGCTGGCTGCGACGCTGCAGACGGGCCTGATCTACATGAGCATTGCGGTGCTCGGGCCGTGGGTGCTGCGGTGTGCTGGGGGGAAGTTACGCTGACACTCTGCCTCCGCCGCAGCGTGCTCACCGCGTTCCCGCACCTAGCGCGGCCGTCCCAGATTGTTGGTCTGATCGTCTCCACAGCCGCCTTCATCTGCTCGGCGTTCGTGACCTCTGCACCGCAGCTCATCGGGACGATGGGCGTGCTCTTCCCGTTTGCTTCGGCGCTGTACCTGCCCTGCGCGACGCTCCTGTTCGAGTGGTTCCAGAAACGCCGCGGCATGGCCGGCGGCATCCTGTACTCTGGCACCGGGGTCGGCGGGACCGTCATGCCGTTCATCATGGACGCGCTGCTCACCCACCTGGGGTACAAGGCGACGATGATCTCCGTCGGCGTCGCGTACGGCGCGATCAACGCCGCCGCGCTCGTGTTCATCCGCCGCCGCATCCCCCTGCCCTCGCGCGCGGACGCCGTCGGCCCCGCCCGCCGCCGCATCGACTGGGCCGTCGCGCGTACCTGGGCGTTCTGGTCCGGCGTGCTCGTCCTCTTCCTGTCCTCGCTGGGTAACTTCAACCCCACGCTCTGGATGCCGAGTGGGTACGGTCGCTGAGTCACAGCTGACGCCAGCGTTCGCCGACACGGTCGGCGCGAAGAAGCCCGGCGGTGTGGCCCTCGTGTCCATCATGAACGGTATGTCGCATGGCCGATGGTCAGCAGCGCGGCTGACGACACGCCCAGCCGCATCCGTCCCCGGCCTCCTCATGACCGGCTGGCTGTCGGACCGCCTGCCGACCAAGCTCATCGTCTTCCTCAACTGCCTTGTCGGCGCGCTGGCCGCCGCCCTCCCCTGGGGGCTGGGGACGTCGACGGCCCCGCTGATTGTGTTTTCCGTCGTATGGGGCCTCACCGCGCTTTCGTTCTCGTCCCTCTGGACGCCGATCATCACGCGTATCTGCCAGGACGACCCGGCGCTCCCGACGCTCGTCTTCGGCACGTTCTGCTTCCTCCGCGGCATTGGCAACTTTACTTCAGGCCCCATATCCACCCAGCTGCTCAAGAGCAGTAGCTTCAAGGGCGCCGTCGGGGCATATGGTTCGACCAACTTTGTGAGTGCTGTCGGTGGCCAAACTGACGCGGCAGGGGCCCGTGCTGGTGTACACTGCTGCGACCGTGTTCGCGGCCGCGGTCGCCGGCGCCTTCTTCCCGGCATAGCATAGACATGCATCGTATGGTATATCAGCCTCGCCCGTGAACTTGACTCCGTAGCGCTATCCACACGCATCTGCAATCTTGCGTGAATTTGGCACAACTTGTGGCGCCCCTCCCCTGCCCGGCCGTGGCGTGATGTGTCCGCAAGGGCACTCAACCCTTCCGCCACTATGCCTCGCACCGCCGCATCTTCAAGCCATACTACATTCCACTGTCTTTCCTCTTTCCTCGTCTCGCAGCCTTCGACCCCCCCACACCCGTCCTAGGGGTACTGACTCGTCAGCGGGCGCCCTGCTGCCCCAGTAACCCACCGGACCCTTCAGCGGCGGACCCGCAAACTTCCCTCTCGAGCAGCAGCAGCTCCACTTGCCGTTCGCACAGCGCGTCATGTAGCTGATGCCCATGGTGGGTAGACAGAAGTTCTTGCACGCCAGCATGGAGTTCAGGCTGCAGCGCGTACCATCGAGGTAACAATCGGGCCTCGATGGGACGAAAGGGTCGTCGGTCAAGGGGGTGGCGGCCGTGCCGACGGCCAGCAGAGTGATGATGACGGCGAGCTTCATTGCAATGGGCTGCGTGTGCGAGAGGGGGGGGGGGGGGGGGGGTTGCAGTGTGTGCGTGCCTTTATGCCGCTGAGTTGGGCTGCCTCATCCCCATCCCCGTGCGCGCTGGCTAGAAGAACAAAGTGTCCGTCCCGAAATCACATGCATGCCAATGCCGTACGTGACGGCGAGCAGTGTCCGAGTCCACCACACTGCCTCGTCCGCGCCGGGCATATCTGGCCGCTGGGTTCAAGAAGCCTCCTATCTCGGGGTGCTGTCAGCCGCATGACTCATACCGCCATATCTCCAGGCCAGAATGCATTTGTACAGTACAACTGTGTTTCTTTGTCTCGCAGCCCCCGCTCATCGCCCCGGAACTAATGGCCAGCCCCAGATCAGCTAACTGTTCAGCTAGGCGTTCGCCTAACTCGTCAGCACGCGCCCTGGCCCCTCACCCACCGAGTCGAGCATCGGCGGACCGGCAAAGTCCAATCTCGAGCAACAGACGCTCCACCTGCCGTTCGCGCAGCGCGAGACCCGCACAGCGTGCAAGTCCGGGGCGCAGTAGTCCCTGCACGCCTGGAGGGAGGGAAGGCTGCAGTCCTTGCCGGTGGTGCAATAACCCTTCGAGGAGTCGAAGGGTTCGGGCACGGGGGTGGCGGCGGCGCCGGTGGCCAGGATAGCGACGATGATGGCGAGCTTCATTGTTTGGGCGTGGGCGTGAGTGTGAGTGGGGGGTGCGCGGGGCGCCTCACAGTGTGCTTGCGCTTTTATCCCACTGGGTATGTTGCCCCATCCCAGTGCGTGCTGGTCGTCAAGAAGGGAGAAACAAAGTATCCGTCCGAATCTAGAGCAAGTCACCTGCACGCCGATGTCGTACTACTGTATGTGACGGCGAAGAGTGTTTCAAGTCCCTCGGTGCCTCGTACCGCGGGCGGCATATCAGGCCGCTAGGTCCAAAAAGACTCCTATCTCGCGGCCACCGCCACATCTCCAAGCTACATAGAATACATGCAACAGTGTACGTTTCGTTGTCTCGCTGTCCATCGCGACGGCCAACCCCTTCCACACATCTTTCATCCTCCACAATGACCAGTCCCGGATAAGCTAAGTATTTGACTATTCAGTCAGCACGAGCCCGGCCCTCTAACCCACTGAGTCGAGCATAGGCGGATCGATGTAGCTCCTCTTCGTGCAGCAGCAGTCATACTTGCCGTTCTTGCAGGGGAAGGCCAAGCTGCCGTCCAAGCCGGGGCCGCAGAAGTCCCAGCACCCCTTGACGGAGGGCACGCTGCATCGTTTGCCCTTGATACATCCGGGGGACGATGGGTCGACGTAGAAGTCGTAGGGGTTCTCGGGCGAGATGGGGGTCTTGGGCGTGGGGGTGGCGGTGGCGCCGATTGCCAGTAGAGTGGTGACGAGGGCTAGGGCAAGCTTCATTGCGTTGGGTGCGTGGTGGGGGGGAGGGCGCGGGCCATGTCAGTCTGCGCCTTTATACCCTGCGTTATGTCCCTCCCTCCCAAGTTTATGCACATACACTGGACAAAGTGTCCGTCTCGGGACAAGAGAGCAGTCACATGCTGTGTCGATGCGGTCTTACGGAGAGGGGAGGGAGTTTCGATTGAACGGTGCCTTGTATCACGCCGGGCATATCAGGCCGCCGTCTGGTTCAACAACGCGGCGCTGTCGCCACATCCTTTCCGAGAATGCATACAAACGGTGTTTCTTTGCGCCGCGCCCCGCGCCGCGGCCGCGAAGCCTCCCCACGCTGCTCTCATTCTCTCTGATATCAGCTCCTCCTAGTACGGCTGACTCGTCAGCGTGCCTTCCTTTCCAACTACCGCCCGACAAAACAAAACCCACCGAGTTGGTTACTGGTGGATCGATATAGCTCCTTCGACTGCAGCAGCAGCGCCATTTGCCGTTCTCGCAGCGCGACGAACTGCTGGCGTCAAAATAGGGCCACCAGCACTCGTCATAGCACGCTTTTTCGGAGAGGCTGTAGCACTTCGGGCTGCACCCGCCATCTGATGATGGGGTGAAGGGCGGCTTCGGCTTCGGTACAGGGCCTGCGGTGGCGCCGACGGCCAGGAGGGTGATGACGAGGGCGAGCTTCATTGTTTGGTTGTGGAGAGGGAAGGGGTCTCGGGCGGGTCGCGCTGCTCAAGGGCCCGCTTTTATCTTGCTCAAGAACGTGCAGGTCACCAGAGAAACAAAGTATCCGTCCCGGAACAAGAGACAGTCACATGCATGACGATGCCGTATGTGACGGTACGGAGACCAGTGTTTCGAGTTGAACGGTGCCTTGTGTCGCGCCGGGCATATCAGCCCGCTGTGTGGTTCATATCTCGCCACCACCAAGAGTTACAGCCTCCGGCACCAGTCTGTGTGTGGACGAACTGTTGAGAGTCTGAAGGGCGTACTGCTGTGCGGGGTAGACAGAGCGGGCGCTCGTGGGTACCGTGGAGAACGGCTCAGGTGCCACACCGGATCTGGACAGGGGGTGTACGCGTTGGTGCAGCTACGAAGGCCAGCGCTGCCAGAGGGAGCAGAGCTCTGTGGTGAACGCCAGCGTTTCGGGACCATGCATGCGCTCCCGCTCTGAGAAGCGTACGTAGCGCTCTCTAAGAGTGCGTATGTCGTCGAAGCGAGTGACTGGGATGGTGGTCACAAGCACTGGCGGGTGCTCGGTGCTTGTTTCACGTGCCCGCGCAGACCAACCCTAATCTTTGAGCCACTTGTCCGCGTCACACACGACGAAAGCTTGGCAAAGTATATCTGTCCGTCTGTCCCGGCGTTCCGTTCCTTCCCCAGATAGACGGCACCCTCCAACGGCATGACGCGGTGCATGTGATCGCGTACAAACCATCACTGCAGGTCTATCTTGTCTGGCACCGACTCATGCGTCACAGCGGCGGGCGGCCGCCGGGCCCGTCGATCACCGGGTGCTTGGGCTTCGTCTTCGTGCAGCAGCAGTACGCACCCGCGCCCGGCCCGATGGGGCATCCGCGCGGGCTGCCGTTGTCGAACAGGCCGAGCGACTTGCACCACCTCTTGCACTGGATCGGATTGAAGCTCCGTGAACAGGTCGTGTACCGCACGCACCCGTGCTCGTTGGTGCGCGCGCCGAGGCGCGTGTCTTCCACCAGCTCGGGGTCGGCGTCGGGGTTGGGGTTGGGGGCTGCAGTGGCGGCAGCGGCGAGGAGGGCGACGACGGCGAGGACGAGCTTCATTGTGTGCTGTGTGCGAGGTTGTGTGTGGCTGTGGCGCGGTGGGGGGGGGGGGGGGAGGGCGGCGGCGGGCCGTGTCGTGTCCTCGCCTTTGTATGTACCCTGCGCCCGCTGCTTGCTCGAGCCAGAAGTGCTCCCACACGCACGGCATCCCGAAGCCCAAGCCCGCTACACCGCCGCCGTCGTTACGTGACAGCTCTTTAGGTTCGCGGCGTGGGACGGACGGACCGACGACTGATGCCAATTGCCCCTGGTGTGGTCTGTGCCTTGCCATTGATGTCTGGCATGGCCATTCTCATTGTGCCGGTGGGAGAATGCACCTCGGCACAGGAGGCATGCGAGGGATGCAACGGAGACGGCTGCTGCGACCTGCCAGCCGCGGCCACCGCCGCGACCCTGCCTTAAGAGTAAAGTTACATTACAGGTGAACAAGCCACCAGCGTACAACACATGCCCAAAGATCGTCAAGAGATCAATCATCTGAGTTGATGTTTTTCACGGCCGCGCCTGGCCACCACCCCCGTCGCCCCAGCTCACGCTGTGCGACGCCGCCTCGAACTCGTCCCCGACCACATCGTCGTCATCGGCAGGCGGCGCACCTACAGTGACGCTCCGCGTCGGATTGACAGCCGCCTGGGCCGCCGCCGCTTCGCCCTCCGAGTCCTCGGCGACGCGGCCCATGGCACCAGGGAGCCCGTGGCGCGACGACCGCGCAAAGGTCACGCCCGACTCGGTGCCTGAGCCATTGCCCGAGCCTCGTCGGCCCGAGCTCGACCCAGAGCCCCAGTTCGAACCGTTCCAGCCCGACTCGTCGGTCGAGAAGCTCTGCTGCGCCCACTCGCCGTTGCCGGGCATCGTGTCGACAGTGCGTGCAGACCCAACTGTGACCGTGTGGACGGCGTCCTCGTACAGCGGAGATGGGAGGATCTTGAATGATCCATCCGAGCGAGAAATGTCGTTGGGCCGATTCGACGACGCGTGCAGCGTCGAGTCGAGGTCAATCTCAACACCCGTTTGCCATTTTGTCAGAGCACGGATAGGGCCAGAGTAGTGCTTGGCGCCGTACAGCTTCCAGGTGATAAAGCACAGAATCAGCATGCACGTAATGACGACGGGTTGCCAGCTCATGTTGGCTGTGGGGTGTCAGTGCATCACTACGACTACAGTCAAGTGTTACTCACAAGCCTTGACCGGACTCTTCGGCGGGATGACCTGGACGACGATGACAACGAAACAAAACACGGCGCCAATGAAGGCAAACGGCTTGCTCATCTTGCGCATCGACCACAACGATCTTCCCTCGTTCTGCAGGTCCATGCCCGAGACGAGGTAAAGGAAGACGGGCACAAAGTATCCGAGCATGCTGAGAGACGCCGCTGCCGTCGTCACCACCGAGTACATGACCTGAAAGTTGCCGACAAACAGCAGGCAAGAGAACGGCGCCCACATGGCAACGACAACCCAGTTGGCGAAGACGGGGTTCTTGCTCGAGTTGGTGCGCTGAATGCGGTCCGAAAACGGCACGGCGCGGTCGCGGGCGAGGGCGAACATGAATCGTGACGAGGCTTGGAGCTGCGCCTGCATCTGCAGGCACAGGGCGACGATCAGCAACACACAGATGCCGATCGCGCCGTGCATAGAAATGGCCTTCTCGAGGATGTGGCCAACGGGAAATGATTGTGTCGAGATGTACCTTGCGTCATCGGGGTTGACAGAGATGAACAAGAGGATGATCGAGATGTAGGCCAGCCCGTATGTGAGCACGACCGACGCGGTCATGGCCATGGGCACGTTGCGCGACGGGCGCTGTGTCTCCTCGGACATGTGAGCCGAGGCATCCGAGCCGCTGGCAATGGTCGTGTACTGCCACCCCAAGATGTAAACAAGGCCGCGCTTGTTCCAGCCGGTCGAGTTGTAGAACTTTGTGGAAATCGGAGGCGAGTAGTTGCTGCCAAGAGTCAGTGGTGTACCCGGTACTTCAAGGCCGGCCGTAACTCACCGTCTGCTGACCCCTGTTGCGAGGAGCGAGACACAGAGCACGACCCAAACCGACAGGCCGTAGCCAAACGCTATCAGCCAGTAGCGGGGGCTGCGACCAAATGATGTAGATCCGACCGAGCCCACGACGAGCACTAGTGCGAGGAAGAACAGCACCCCTTGCCATGGCTTTGGAGTAAAGTCGAACCCCAAGCCCATGGTTCCTTCAATGACATTGACAGTCTCCCACGCAAGGAGAATAAGCTTTGAGCGAGGTTAGCTTGCGCTGGCTTGGTCGGCAGACCCGATACTCACAGTTGCAACATGTCCGCCAAGAACGATACCGCCCATGGCCCAGCCCCAGTAGCGCTCACCGCCGACACCGCCGCGCGCGAGCTTCCACGACCACGAGGCCATGGCGCCGGCGACGGGGTAGGCGGATGCAAGCTCCGAGAGGACAAAGACGAGGCACACGCTGAGGACAGCGGAAATGGGCCAGGCGACGAGCTGTGACGGGTCAGGGAGAGCACTCGTCAACACACTCACCATCATTGTCGGTCCGCCATAACGATAAGCGCCTGGCACGGCAAATATTGTCCCCTGGAATTCCATGTCAGCACTGCGAAGCCATGGACCACGCAGGTCGCGCCGCATACCTGTAAGCAGCCGATATTAAGCCATGAGATGGCTAAACTCGACCAGAAGTTGTAGTCTCTTCCGAGGACAGCGTCGTATCCTAGCTGCTGTAGCCTCTGGGTATCCCTGTCGATCTCTTTCGGGGGCTGCGCGGAACTCCGCCGCCTGAAACGGGCTGCGAGGCGATTTGTGCTCGTGGTAGCGTCGGAGATGTACGCCGCCGAGCTGGGTGTTGTTGAGATGACGGAAGTGAGGCCCAAGTCGGTACCGCCGTGGGAGAATGTAGACGAGACGGCCGCCGGCGGCGCCGGGACGGGCCGGTCGCTGCGGGGGATGTAGTCGCCTGTGGACGTCTTGGAGGCGTAGGGGAGAAGGCGGATGCGGGACGGCGTGGCCGACTGCTCGGACGTGAGGCCGTCCGCGATCGACGACGGGCGGCGGCGCGACGACACGGGCGACAGTGTGGGGCCGATGCTGATGTCGCCGTCGTGGACGGGCTCGTACAGGATCTCGGCGTCCGACACGGATGCCGACGACAGGCCAATGTCGTGGTCACCGCCGTAGCCTGTTGTCGTGCCGCCGATATGCGACGCCGTGTCGTACGCCGACGGGTCGCACACCGTGTTGTAGGGGGTGGGCGCCGCCATGAAGGATGCGGTCGACGACATGGTGGACGCCTGGGTCATGGTTCCGCCGCTCGAGGACGATGTCGACACTGGCGAGGTTAGCACGCAACAGGGGGTGGTGGGTGGGTGGCTTGGGCCTCGCTGTGCCGAATACCCGAAAGCCAACTCACCCTGCTCCTGTGTCGACCTGCTGCTCGCAAGGCCGGGTGGGGACGCGGCCCCCGGCGGCGACGGCATGAGCGGTGCGGTCGTGTGCGAGCGGGGTGTGGGGGTTCGCTGGGCGGGATGAACGATCTAGTGGTGGTATGATCCGGCGCGCGGGGCTATGTTGGCATGGAGTGGAAGGAGAGAAAAGGATGCGATGCGCGAGGTGGGTGGGTCGGCGTTCACTCGAGGTCAAGGATGTGCCGAGTGGATGCGATAGCGGGGGATGGGCGGGGGGACGGAGGGAGGATCACTGGTGCGTGCTTGGCAGGAGGGAGAGGCTTGGCGGGGATGTCGTGGGCGCGCCGAGGTGGGGGCCGAGATGGTCGGGGCGAGGATGATAGGTGGGAGGGGCAGGGTTGGGTGTGCCGTGCGTGCCTTTGATGCGGAGTGGGTGGGTGTGTGGGTGTGGGTGTGATGTGATGTGATGTGATGTGATGGCTGATGTGATGGAGAGCAGCAGCGATGCAGTGATATGGAGTGGGCGCAGTGGGCGCGGCGGAGGCGGCGGCGGCGGCAAGCAAGTGGGCAAGTGAGCGTGAGCAGCTGGGTGTGGGTGGGTCGATCGGCTTGCCGTTGTGGCCGAGCGAGCTAGCGAGGGGCAGTCGAGCACGACACGGCAGCGGGGGGGGAGGGGGGGGCGGTATTCTCGGTGCGTTTTGTCGGCGCGATAAACTTGTTATTAAAAGTTGTTGGTGTGTTCGCAGCAGCGAGCGCAATGCAGCAAGCACCCAAGTCGGTGGCGACGAGCGACGAGGAATGCGGCCACGCGTCTATGTGCAGCTAAAAAGTGCCTGTGGACGGTAAAAATCGACGTATCGACTGGGCGATGCCATGTGCTTCTGCAAGAGCACGACGCCGGCGGCGCAACAGCAAGCAGCGGCCGACAGACGGACGGCGGACGGGACGGCGGACGGGCGGTCGCGGTCGCGGGCGCGCAGCAGGTGGTGCGCTCGATTAAGCGTGTCGGAGAGTCGAGTCGAGCAAGATGTAGCACAGGACGAGCGAGACAACGACAGCAACGGCGGCGACGATAGCACAAGTCGCTCATACACAGCAGCAGCAGCAGCCGCGCCGGTGCAAAACTCGCTCGCTCGCCGTCGCCGCCGCGCAACCGACATCTCGCAGCGACCCGGGCTTGGCAGACTGCGCCGGCGAGCCAGTCTGGCCATGGCAGCGAGGTGTGCACGGCGCACGGCCTGCAGCGGCGACGCGCCGCGCCGCCGACCGCCGACCGCCGAGCGTGCCGCGCCGCCGTGCCGCGCCGCCGCGCCGCTGCTGTACCCTGCGATTAGAGCCCCTGCCTCCTGCTGGTTATTGCGACGCCTAGGCCCCCTCTCCGCCCGCCGCGGTGCCCTGTCCGTGTGCGACTGATCACTGAGCAATCGCTCGCTCGCTCTCGCTCG
The DNA here is from genome assembly GCA_026725045.1 of Vanrija sp. TS_01. Lineage (NCBI taxonomy): Eukaryota > Fungi > Basidiomycota > Tremellomycetes > Trichosporonales > Trichosporonaceae > Vanrija > Vanrija sp. TS_01. The sequence continues at coordinate 126,266 of JAPKIE010000009.1, forward strand.
CCCTTGCGCCTATTCATTGGCTCCGCGTAGCGACGCTGCGCTAGCAATGCTAGCTGCTAGCTGCTAGCTGTTAGCTGCCTGCTCGCTCGGCGGATGCAGCTGTGCCGGGCGGTGGCTAGAGCGCGGTGCAGATTGCAGCAGCAGGCGCCGCCCGCCAGCCGCGGCACGCACGCCGCCACCACCATCCTCCAGCCGAAGTTTGCCGGCGCCGACCTGACGCCATCGGCATTCGCATACCACCACCATTCGCCGCCTGCCGCCCAATCTCAATATCAATGCATAGACTTGACGAGTTCGGCCCCCGGGCCTGGCCCTGCCGCCTACGGTGCACTCATAGCCGAGAAAGCCTGCACGCACAGTGCTGCTTATCAGTCGCCCGGCGGCCATGTCCCTTGTCTACCCAAGCCCAAGCCAGCCCAAGCCCAGTCTGTCTCTACTGCTCGACCCCCACCACGCCGCCGTCCCCCCCGTGCGCCCATCCGCGCAGCATCGACGATGCTGACGACGTCGGCACCGTCGCACTGCGCTCATGTGGCAGCCCGGCTGCCGAGTGCTTTGGCGGCGCCGCAAAGCTCACGGCTGGTCGTCCTCGTGCCGTGTTGGCTGCTGGCGCGGACTGCTGCTGCTGGTCGGTCCCTCGCCGAGGCACAGAGGATGACCGGATGACAGGGTTGTGCGTCGATGGGGCTGGTGTCGTCGGGGCTGTGGACGACGGCTGAGGCGGGACCGAGCTCGATCCCGCCGAGGCCGTCGAGTTGCGGGGCCGTGGCGCCGCCTCGTCCACATCCATTGGCGTGTGCGTCGATGCCCGCTCGCTCTCTCGCCGCTCCTTTGACCTATGCCGCGCGCGCTCGCGCTCACGCTCCCTTTCCCGCTGCTCGCGTTCGGCCTGTCGTGCTCGGTGCTCGTCGCCAGGCAGGACCGAGTCGACGCCGGCCTCGTGCTCCCGTCCCTGCCAGTAGGCGAGCAGGCGGTCGCCGTAGCGCTGCATCTCCTCTGGGGGGATCATGAGGGTGAAGTTGTTGAGCAGGAGGAACTGCAGCTCGAGCTGGTTCAATTCGTGTGGTGGCAGGCCGCCGACCTTTGCGTAGCGCGAGTTTGTGTAGAACACGTCTGATGTGGTTAGTCACTGGCACGTCGGGAGAACCGCGATGGCACCGTACAGCCGAATCACAGCCCACGTCGCACTCCCCCGCGGCACACTAACCAGAGAAGAACTTGCTCGCGACCGTAACACCAGCGATGAGCAGACGATGCACATTGTAAGAGTCGATAGCAAACCCTCTTGGGCCAACAGCTGCACTGGTCCCGCCCACGCCGCTGGGCGTGCCGAGCTTGCTCATGCGGTCAAAGTACACGAGCAGGCCGAGGAACACCTCGTTGGTGGTCGGGCAGTACTTGAGGATACGCAGGAGGTACGCCTCGATCGAGATGGACGGGACATGGCGCGCATGGAAGCTGAGGATCGACGACGGATGCGACAGCGACACCTTTGACGCCGTGAACAGTCTGTCTCCTGCTGCGAGGTCGGGCGGCGGCTCGTCGTGGAACAGCTCGGTCGTCGGGGACGGGTGGGCGATGCTCGAGCGCGACTGTGCACTCCCGGTGCCCGCGGTCGCGGTTGAGCTGCTCTCGTCGTGCTCGTGCGCCGCCTGCGGCTGGGGCGGTGCCTCGGCGCCGGCCTTGTCCTCGGCGCCGTCCTTTTCGTCCTCCTGCTCGGCACGCAGCTGATCGTTGGCCGTCGCGATCTGCTGCAGCAGCGCCGCGAGCAGGCGGAGCAGCGTCGGGGTTGGGTACGACGCGAGGTCGAGGTGCGGGCCGGCGGCTTCGCCGCGCGCGGGCGACGCGGCGCGCTTGTCGAGCGTCGTATCGGGCGAGTGGTTGCGCTGGCGCGGCGTCCGGCTCCCGCTGTCGCCGCCCTCACCTGCGCTTGGCCGCCGCTCAAACGCGGACCGGTACCCTGCTGTCTGCTGGGCGCGGGGGCGGCTCGGGCCCGCGTCGGCACCGCCGGCGGCGGCGGCGGCGGAGGCGCCGTTGGCCGCTGCCTGGGCTGATGGCGACGCGGCGGTGAAGACGCCCGTCGCGGCCACTGCAATATCGGCGGCGAGCTCGGCTCTGGGGTCTGACGACATGTGCTGGGGGGTGGGTGGGACGCCGCTCGGTGGGGTGTCTAGAGTCTAGTGACGGCGGAAGGAGGGAGGGAAGGGAGGCGGGTGTCGGCGCGTCGGGTGTGTTGTCGATGGGAGCGTGTTGATGTCTAGGCGGCGAGCGAGCGAGGTGATGAATGCTGTAGTGTGGAGTGTGGTGTAGGTGTAGGTGTGATGTGCGATGTGTTGTGCGTGCTGCGTGCTGTGGTGTGCTGTGGTGTGCTGTGGTGTGGTGTATTATGAGTAGCGTGGGCTGATGATAGCAGCAGCAGCAGCAGATGCAGTGTGTTGGTTGCAGTTGCAGTCAATGACGGCGGCGGAGATGGTGGTGGGCCGGTGAGGCAAGGGGCAAACACACCGGAGGCAGCCAGCCAGCCAGCCAGCCAGCCAGGCAACGCGCAGCCTCCAACCAGCCAGCCAGTGGGTGGCGCCGCGCCGGCAGGTTCATGAACGTGTGTTGTCCGTGTGGCCACCGACCGCATGTGCTACCTCCACCCAGACGGGACCAAAACCCCTCCCCTTGTGTCCTCCTTCCACCAAGCCACCAAGCATCGCCGCCCTAATCCTAATCATCAACAGGGGCTAATCTGCTAAGCCAATGACATCACCCAATGCTAATCCGCAACAGAGTATTACAGCGACGACGCAGCCGCATCATCCGCCCTCGCCCGCCACACGAGCCACAGGTTACCCTTGGGCATGTCGGCGCGCAGCACCTCGTCAAAGCCCCACTTGCTCGCCAGCGCGCTGACCGAGCGGGGCGTGCGGAGGCCAAGCGACGGGTGTGTGCCTTTTATGTGTTCGGCGTCGAACTGCGCGCAGCGGGTCAGCCATGATCGTCGCGGTGCAAAAAGCAGACACCGGCAAGGCGTGCTCGTGCCGGCGGTACGCTGTACGCTGTACGCTGTACGCTGTGCCCTGTGCAGCACGAGCGCCGGCCCATCGCACACCCCACGCACCTTTGCGTCCGCCTCAGATCGGAAGCTGCCGTCGTCCTTGAGATACGCGCCATACGCGGCCACCCACCCACCGGGGGCGAGCAGCGCCCGCCCAGCCGGGGTCATCGGGCTGAGGTTACGGAACACGTCTTCCGCCGTGCCGTCGGGCATGCAGTGGACGAGGTTGACTGTGTCGGCGTCAGCGGGCGTCCCCGCACGCGCGCTCATGCGCGCTCACGCATAATGACCCCGTCGTACGCCTCTGCCGTCTTGTCCCGCAGCCGCGCCCAGTCCTCGTCGACAGCGACATCAAGCAGCGCGGGCGGCGCGACGTTCCCGGGCAGGCCGTCGTCGGCGCCGACGCCGGCCGCCTCGGCGGCGTCGCGCACCGTGCCGGCGAAATGCACGTCGGGCCACGTTGTCGCGTACGCGCGGATATGCTCGTACGGATAGCTCGCGAGCTCGAGCACGCGGCGCGCGGGCGGGTCGCCGGCAGGGCGGATGAGCGGCGCGAGCGCGCCCAGCACCGGCTCGAGGTTGCGCGCCGCCGAGCCTGCCAGCCGTCAGCGGTGAACGAACGGCGTACCCGTACCCTTCTGGCTGATCACGGAGGGGTAGGGCATCGTGTTGTTCCCGAGTACAGAGCGGTCGACGGAGGGGGGGGGGGGGGGGGGGGGGGGGGGGGGGGGGGGGGGTCGAGTTGCCCCGACTTTTTGGCCACCCGGTCACTCGCGGTGGACGGCGTCCGTCGGAGCGTTGGAAATCCCGGTGCGGGGCGTGAGCGAGCGGCGATGACGGCCTCGGGGTTGTCCTGCCGCGCTTCTTATACAGCTGCGATGCACCGCGGATAGGAACGCGTCTCAAGTGTTCGATTCGGCTCGGGTGGGCAACAACAAACGTCGCGACTCATCCGTCGGTCGTTACGTCACGGCCGCAAACGTGTCGCCCGAGATTTAAGACCCGATAAAGCGTGTTGTTGTCAGACCTCCACCATCCAATCTCCAACTCTACGGCCGCGTACACGCCGCCGTCGGGTCAGGCTTCACGACACCCACACCCTCGACTACCCCCCCCCCCTCGCTCTATCACGTATGCATGCCAATCGTGAACATCCATCATCCATTCATCTATGCTTACACGGCAGCGACAATCGCCTCGGCAGAGTTGAGCGCCGCAACCATCTTGACACACTCTCGCCTCCTGGCAACAACATCGGGCGACTCCTTGAGCAGCTCGTCGAGCACCTCGGGCTTGTACAGCTGCTCGAGCAGCTCCCGCTGCAGGTTCTCCTTGGCAAAGTTGACCAGGTTGAGCGTAATGGCCTTGGGCACCATGTCGATGAGCGTGATCTTTGTAATGCTCATGTACGAGTTGATCAGCAGCTTGATCACCTCGGTCTCCATCAGCTCGCGGTCGCTCAGCTGAGCCACTGGCTTGATCATCGAGGGTGGTGCGTCCATCGCCGCCGCACCCTTGCGCTTGGGCGCCTTGTCCTTGGCGAAGAACGAGCCGAAGAAGCTCTCCTGGTTGTTCTTGGTCTCAAAGTCAAGGTCCTTGTGAGCCTGCGGCTTCTTGGGGTCAATCTTCTCAGGAGGCTTGTTGGCGTTGAGACGCTCCTGAACAATGGCCATGGCCTTGTGGCCGTTGAGGAAGTCGGGGTGTGTCGTGTTGATGTAGCACGCCTCCATCGACACCATGTCCGATACCAGCTTGTTGGTGGGCGTCATGCAGCTCTTGAAGAAGTTGATGACGACAAGGTTGAAGCGCTCCTTGAGCTCGGGGTACCGCTTGAACGTCGAAGTCTTGGTCAACAGCTGGCCGAGGATGCGGATCAGCTCGTCGTAGACGAGGGCAACACAGCGGAGCGAGGGGTCCTCGAGACGGCGGATCTGCTGCTTGACAATGATCTCAAACGCGCCAGTGCCGACGAAAAGCGAGGGGGTCGAACCTGACGAGTTGTAGAGAATCGTGCGGATGTCGCCGTCCTTGACCTGGTCGAAGGGGTCGATGCTCTTGACACCGTTGTTGTACAGCTCGTGGAAGACAAAGCTGATACGGGCACCGCCAGAGAGCTCGTTGAGCGAGACGTCGTTGTTGTTTCCGTCAATCGACGAGCGGAACTCGTTGCAGAACTCGGTGATGGTCGACAGGACAACGCTACCAGGGTTGGTCTCGCCCATGGCACCGCCGAGCGACGCCAGCTCGGTCTGGTACTTGACGAGCTGCTGGCTGATACGGGCCTTGATGTCGGGGAGCGTGTTGCGAATGTGGTGCATGAGGATGATGTTGAGCTTGCGAGCGAGCCAGGGGGTACCGCAGTACTGGGCCTTGCTGGCGTAGCTGGGGTGGTTCTCGAAGAACTTCTTCTCGTTCTCGAGGGCCGAGGCGATCGACTTGGACTGGTCAATGTCACGCTGGCCACGGTTGACGACGGGGACGTAGCCGAGGCGGAGAGGGATGACACGGCCGGCAAGAATGTCGACAACGTCGGTTCCCTGGTCCATGAGGTCGACCTTTGTGAGGACACCAATGGTACGGGTTCCCTCGGGGTCGACCTCGCGCGCGAGCTTGAGACCGTCCGAGTTGGCCAAGTCGGTGTTGGCAGCCGTAACCGCAAGGATGATGGCATTGGGCTTGGAGATGTAGCGGAAGAGCATGTCGCGGATCTGCTTCTCAATGTCACGGGGCTGGTCACCAACGGGCACCTTGGTCAGACCGGGCAAGTCGACCAGGGTCAGGGTGAGGACGTTGGGCGAGAAGATACGGAGGTTGATGGGGTTGGGCGAGATGCCTGTGGGGGTGGTGAGCTCGTGCACGGCCTCGTCGCCACTCACCAGCGTTCTTGCCGGTCATCTTCTCCGTGTCCCTCACAATCTCGTCGCGAATCTTGTTGAAGTCGAAGAACTTCTGGCCGGGGAGGTGGAGGAACTCTCCCCACTCGTCGGGGTTGTTCTCGTTGACCCTAAGCTTGGAAAGGGCCTCCTCTGAGTCTGGGTCAGTCTCGCTGGAGTCGGGGATGCTCACCCGGCTTGTCGCCGTCTGTCTTTTTCTCACTATCATCCTTCTTCTCTCCCTCCTTATCGCCGTTAGCCGCCTTGGACGACGCGGGGCGGTTGATGAGTTGGAGCACCTGGGGGGCGTGTTAGTGTGGCGATCGTTGGCTGTATAGCTCACCAATGGACGACGGGTAACGATACCGGTACCACGGGGCAGGAAGTCGCGGCCGACAATGTTCTATGACGTTAGCGGATTTGGGCTGGGCGGCGCTCACCTCGAGGACGGACGACTTGCCACTCGACTGGGAGCCGATGACGGTGATCTGAGGCAGATCCTGTGGATGGTAAGCAGCTGCCTCGCATGGTTGTCGCAGCAACATACGATGTTGTTCTGGACACCGATCGACGCAAAGACGTCCTGGAGCTGTGCGGGGTGTTAGCTGTGCTCGGCGGCGTGGTGGGCGGGGGAGCCACGAACCTTGTTGACGAGGTTGATGAGTTGCTGGTCCATCTTGGGCGGTCTAGCTGTCCCGTACTTTGCGTGAGGTTACTGGCAGGTGTGAGCTCGAGTTGCGTGGAATGTGATGGTGGTGGTGGTGGTGGTGGTGGTGGTGGTGGTCCGACGACAATGGGGTGGTTTGTGCGCCGTCGGGGCTGGCCAAGGCGGGGTTGGGGTGCGGCGTGCAAGCACACGTACTAGGGTATAGGTCTGTCGCGCAGTTGCTGTAGGCTTTGCTGACTGCGATTAAAAGTAAGAGATGATGATGTTGACTACGATGGGTTGCGAGAATGAAGCGATGGAGTGAGAGAGTGTAGAGTGCACCCAACTTGTTGCCTGTCGCCGTGGACACGCCGCCACCCACGACGCGCAACTACTGTATGGCCACGAAATTGCCAAAAGGGGAAATCCCCCCTGCAACAAGCGTCATGGCCACTGCAGCCACCCCGGCAGCAGCGCGCGTGGAGGCCACCCACCAGCGCAACCTCCACTGATCATTTCCACCACCAGCGTCCTGCTGTTACCCAACCACACCATGCCCTACATCTCCACAGAGGCGCTCGTCGGCACCGCACTCGTGGCGGTCCTCGCCATCGGGTACCACTTCATGCCCAAGGGCGCCGAGGCGAGCGGCGGCAGCGGCGGCGGCAAGAAGAAGAACAAAAAGTCGAAAAGGAAGACGGCAGCGGTAAAGAGCGGTGCAGCGGCAGGCAACAGTGACGAAGCGCCTTCGGCAGCGACTACCGAGGTCGAGTCGGACGTGCCATCCAAGACGAAAAAGGGCAAGGCCAAGGCCAAGGCCAAGGCGTCGCCAGCTCCGAAGCCCGCGCCGGCGCCGGCGCCCGCCGCCGTTGCCGACAGCGCACGCGACCAGCCCAAGCCGGCGTCCTTCGCCGCTGCCGCCGGCGGGTCCAGCACACCCCCGGCGCCGGCCAAGCCCAAGATGCTCGCGGAAAAGATCCTGCCCAAGCCGCGCAAGACCAAGGTCGACGAGTGAGTGTGCCGATTCTGTCACAGCTGACAGCAGCATGCTCGAGCCCGAGGACCGCGCGCCGCAGCTCGCGCGCGTGATGAAGATCACGTCGGGGCAGCCTTCGCGGCCCGAGCCCGCGCGCCGCCTGTCTGCCGCGGACAAGGTGCCGACCTTTGAGGACGACTATACCGAGTCGACGAGCGACTCGGGCGACGAGGCGCCGGCGCCGGCGCCGGCCGAGGCGGCGTGGAACGTCGTCGCGTCGAAGAAGAGTGAGCCGGCGTGCTGCATGCAAGCTGACGACCCAGAGCCTGTGTCGCTGTCCATTGGGGGCGCGCCAAAGCCGTACAAGCACTCGGCGGACACGTCGGACGGGCTCACCAAGATCCAGCGCAAGAACGTCAAGAAGGCAGACGCGAAGAAGGCGCAGAAGGCCGCCGACGAGGCGGACCGTCTGCGCCGCCTCGCGCAGCACAAGAAGACGCTCGAGCGGTGGGTGTGGGCTGAGGGTTCATGGCTGACGACGCAGCGAGCGCATCAACGAGATCTACCAGATCAACAAGAAGGTCGAGCGGACGAACGGCAAGGTGCTCTCCGGCGGGCAGAAGGCGACCGTGGAGAACGGCGCGCTGGTGTGGGACTAGGCGGCGGCAGGGGGCGGGGGGAGGCGAGTAATGGCACGTAGTTGCAGCAGCATAGCACGCACACATCATGTAGAATGCATTGTGATCGATCACCGTGGCCACTGCGGCCGCGGCAAGTGACGGCACGGCATCACACCTCCACCCCGTACGGCCGTTTCATCGTCACTCCATCCACCATGACTAACAAACCGGCGCCAGCGACATCGCTCACAGCAGCGCAGGAGGGCGCGCTCCGCGTCCACCTGGACGCCGAGCTGGCCCATCTCGAGCGCGACGCGCGGAAGCAGTGCGTCGTCGTTGTCTTTCCCCTTCATCCCCCCACTCACACACGCAGCACGCTCCCCTCGCTGGCGGATACGGTCGCCCGCCTGTCCGCAGTGCTCGAGACGATCCTGTGCATCCCCGCATCCGGGGCATGGGGCGCAATGCGGACCGCGTACCTCCTCGCGCTGACGCCCCGCGCGGTCGAGTACGTCGAGTCGCTGCCGCTTATCCCGCTCGAGCCGGAAGACGGCGTCAGCGACGAGGACGCGGCGGCGTGCGCGATGCGGTCGCTGCTGGACTTGCTGGCGTCGTTCGAGAGGGGATGGGTTGCCGTGCTGAGAGGCGAGGGGTGGGTTGACGGCGCGCCGGCACCGGCGGAGACGGAGGCGGGGGCGGCTGGCGCCGCACGCGCCGCACCGCCGGACCAGACAGCCCGCGTGCGCCTCCGCTCTGTGGTCGCACTGGCGCGCGAGAAGATGCTCGCCTGGGCGCGGCCGTACGGCGAGTTCCACGGCCTCGTGCTCGGCCCCGACGGCGTCGAGGGCGAGTTCGTCCCCGCCGCCGAGGAGAGCGGGTGGGAGGCGGAAATCGTGCACATGTGGGAGCGGGTCATCGCCGAGCTCGACGCCCTCGCGCCCGACGACGTCGGCACACCGTATGAATAGATACATGCTTCTGCTTCTGCTACTGCTACTAGAACACATCGTCGTCGAGCGCTGCGCGCTCCTCCTTCTTGCGCTGCAGAAACGCGCCGAGGTCGAGCCACGCGCCGCCGACGCGCACCATGCTCTTGATCTTCTTGCCCCCTGACCGGCTGGCAAGCTCGAGCAGCTTGACACTCGTGCTGCGCTCGCCTGCGCCAAACAAAAACTCGCCGGTCCACGCCTCGTCCTTGTTCTTCAGCTGCCCGCGCCGCAGCGGCTGGTCGATGCGCGCAATGATGATGCCGGGCTGGACCGCGTCGATCACCTTCTGCACCTCCTGGTCTAGCAGGTCGTACTTGCTCGGCACGAACGGGCGGTACGTTACCCCCGATAGCGAGCCTGCAGAGTGCTGCGACATGCGCGAGGAGGGGCGTGTCGGCGTCGGCGCCGGCGAAGAAGCATTCCGGTACGCGGAAGGTGCTGGCCCCCGGCCCAAGCTCGCACCGAGCGACGGCCGTGGAGCCGAAACCGACCGCACCGATCCGGGCATGGCTGGTACTGGCGGTGGCGCCGGCATGCTCTTGCGCGGGGTTTTGAACTCGGGCGACGAGACCCACGGACTTACCGGCCGGCGCACTGACGGTACCGGCGGTATCGACCCTTGCGAGCTGCTGCTCGGGCGCCGGATCGTGGGCGGCGGTGTCTGCTGTGGCGGGATGTTGAACGGCCGTGTGGACATGTTCCATCGTGGGCGTTCAGGCGGAGACATGGTGTTTAGCGACGACCCTAGCGACGGCCGTGATTGACTGCGGCGAAGAGTCTTTGTCGCGCTGGGCGTGATCGACCCGGGCCGGGCCGCAGACGGCGGGCCAAGGCGCGATGACGAGTGATGCCCCGGCGCAGGCGATGAGGCCCCGGCACTGAGGACACGCTGCAGAGGAGCGCCCATGCCCACGTTCATCTTAGGCGCTTCCATCTTGGACGCTGCGGTCGTCTTTGGCGAGGTGAGGAACAAGTGGTCATCCTCGAGCTCCTCGACATATTCGTGATGGTGCTCGTCCGGGTCGTGCTGCGACAAGCATAGTGCCACCTTGGCATCGAGCTGAGCCAGCTGCTTCTGGAGCATTGCCCATCGCGTGGTCATGTCGTTCAGGCGCCGCAGAGCCTCGCCGTTCTTGACCGAGCGATCAGTCACGCTCTTCTCCATCATCCTGAGAATCTTGTTGACGCTAGGGACGTAGGTTCTGCGGTATCAGCGACTCCATCTGACAATCCACCGACGTACGATTTCAACCGGCCATGCGCCACGGCCATGCTTCGCAGCCGCTCCATGCTCAGCCGGTCGTCAGCCGCGTGCTGGGGCACGATCCCCAAGCTCGAGAAGATGCGGCCCACGTATGACTGCAGTCAGCATACACCCCGCGCCCTCAACACTCACCGTCAGGTCGACCAGACTCGTCTGCAGGGGATCCATCATGCCTTCGGCCTGCTCGGCGGTACTGCCGGAACTAGTCAGCGTGTGCCTTACCGTAGACCTCCCGCATGTCGTAACTTACGTCCTGAATCGGACGAGCCATGGGTCCTCTTGCAGTTCCTGCTTAACGAGGTAGTGCTGCGCCGTAGCCTTGGCCCAGTCCGCGCGGAGAGCAGTGAGGAGGTCGGGAACCTGCGTGTCGCTGCCGATGAGATCGACGGCCGCGATACGGGGCGTGAGATTGTCGACGGCGGCGTCAGCCTCGGACAGAAGCGTGTCGAGGCGCGCAGCATGCGCCGAGCGTGCAGATGGCGAGTGGCGCAGTTCTTCGATCTCTGTTCTCTGTCAGTGACCGGCGGCGACCAGCACCCACCATAGATCTTGTCCAGCAGCGTGGCCACCTCGACCTGGAGGTTGTCAATCTCGAGCATCAGAGTCCTGGTCCGTGTCAGCGATGCTCGGGCCACATGAACCCACGTAAACTCGAGAGTGCCGCGCGGACGGCTTCCAGATCCCTGTCGGCTGCGCCGGAGAGGGGACCGAGGCGGCCGATTAGGCGTTGTCGACGACGAGCCTTCCGACTGGATGAGGGATGCGACCGACGAGATGGAGGCGTGGCTTGTGTGCCGGGGCGGTGCGGGCGACGGCGACGACGTGTCTGTGAGCACGGCGAGCTTGGCCGACGCGGGCGAGCGCTTCAGCTCGTCGTCATCGAGCGACAGGTTGATGATCTGCTCGGAGAGCGCGGTCGGCGCGGCCATCGTGGAGTGTGGTGGGGGTAAGGCCGAGGTAGCAGGGCACGACAGAACCGTTGCCGCTGAGACGCGCTAGTGCTGCGGTAATCACTGTCGGTGTGGAGGTCGGGCTCACGCTGCTTGCGTCCGCATGTCCGATACTCTGTCGAGTGTCGATGCTGGCCGTGGTCGTGGGAGTAAACGATAACCTGTCGCGCGCGCACAAAGATATTGAACAAGTAGGATTGTCAAGGGTTGATTGATCCTTTGCTGCCTGCCCGCCGTTCTAAACAGGAGCGTGCTGCTAGTTGGGACAAGGGACCGGAAGTCAGGCACGATAAACAGGGATTTGGCGTTGAACGCGTCAAACCTTGGCCGAAATGCGTATGGGGTAAGCGTATGATAGGATTGAGAGAGGTAGCGGCGAGTAGAGAACGATGAGAAAGAGGACAGCGAAGGGTATGATGCATGTTGAGAAGGCTACTCGTGTTCCATGTCTGCATTGATTCATGCGGCTGCGGCACTGCGACCTGCCAGTCCATGACACACACGCGCTGATCCCCTCCGCGCGCAGCTAGAAGCCGCCCCCAAGTTGGCAGTCCCTACACCGCCGGCCGGCATGTTGCACGCCCGTCAGTCGGAGACCATGATGCAGTCACGTGACTATAAATAACGTGGACTTTAACCCAGCCCTGGACATTTGTGATAATGGCCATCTTTGGGCGGGCGGAATCAAACCCCTCTGTCAGGGGCAATGACGCCAGAAGGATGTTCAACGCACAAGCGGCGCAGCGGCGGCACGGACGCCACGGCACGACGTAGAGAACGCCTTCAGGCAACGGCGGCTGCGGCGGCGATGGCCTCGACAATGGCAGACGCGGATGGTTGCTGCTGCTGCTGCAGTCGCTGGCTGGATCGGCCGCAGCAGCACGAGCGGCGGCGGCGGCGGCGGCGGCAGCATATGGGTACCGGCCACAGGCAGCCGACGACTAAGGACCCGTACTCGCCCACGCCCGCACACTCACACACACGACGCCCACCCGCTTGCACCAGGCAACAGCAGACAGAGCCAAGGAAGGCACGCCAACCGAAACTGGTCTACCACTTGTAGCAGTCGTTCCAATCAAGCCAGGCTCGGCACCCCTGGCTCCTGCTGCTTGCTGGTATGCGGCAGACAGACCGCAGGCTACAGCCTACACCATACATTATTGACGCCGCTGCCGCCCGCGCGCCCGCGGGCCAGTACCTCCCCGCCGACCGCCGACACCCCTCCGCTCTTGCTCCTTCCTCCCCCGCCCCCGTCGCCCCTCCCCCCATCGTCACCAGGATCATCCTCCATCCACAGCCGCCGCTCGCTCGCTACAGGGCCACCACCCACCTAGGTCCCTGCCTGCAGACACCAATGCATGCATCCACCTCTCCGTCACACCCCCACACTCCTCCATCCTCTTCTTAATCACATCGCACTCTTCAATCCTCTGCGTCTCCCCACATCAGGATAATCAGTTGGAGAGTACAATCCCCAGCTTGATCGTCCTACTCGACTACTCTCTCGACACGCCTGCCAACAGGTCCCCTCTGTCTTGCCTCCCTCCCTCCTTCTGCCCCGCACCCAGTAGCCGCAGCCGGGCCTACCGCCATCACCCCCGCGCTCGCTCAATTGTAACCCTCCTTCTTCCTTTCTTCCTTCTAGCCCTAGACCCGGGCCAGTGCATCTCACACGCCACCGTCTGAATTGGCACACCGTCACCCTAGCAGCCTCCCTCACACCGCTAGCTGGCACGGCGACCCACCCCGCTTTGCCCAATACCCGATCCATATCGTCGACCCATCACACCACCACCCACCACCTCTTACCGTCGCCATCATGTCTGCCGGATCAAACCCACAGTACAATTCGATCCTCAACGATCTCAACCGCGACGTGTCGCGTGAAAGTCCAAAGGACATCCTCCAGTTCTGCGCCGACTGGTTCCAAGACCGCCTGCGGGAGGAGGTAGGTCACCTTGCAGCCGGTTCCAGCCGTTCACTTCACTGACATGTCCCCGCAGAGGTCTGGTTCGAAGAACGGAGCAGCCTCACCAGCATCAAAGGGCCCCGGCAAGCTCGATACTACTGGAGCATCGTCGTCATTCGGCCAGTGGCAGTCGGGAGAGCTCTCACCGAAGCGTGGCCCAGGCGATGGCTCTCCCTTCGGTGGACCCACGGCTGGAGCGGCACTCGCAGCAGGCGCCGGTGGCGCTGCGACGGTTGGCGCCGCTTCGCTCTTCTCGTCGCCGTTTGGTGGATCAGCCAGGAACGTTCCCCCGCCTACAGATGACGCCGACCCCTTCGACACAAGCGCCCCGCCTCCTCCTGCCGGTGGACTCTTTGGCAACTCTAACACGTTCGGTGGATCACCCTTCGGTGCTTCCTCGAACGGCAACGGCGCGGCTCACAACGACGAGGAGGACCACGACGAGCCCGAGCCTGTGATCCCTTCATATGCTCTGGGGCGTCGTACTTCTGTCTCGGCCGAGTCACTCGTTCCCAAGACACGCTCGTTCGACCCGAGTGCCAACGCGTTCATCTCCGAGGAGGACGAGGAGACTCCTGACGCCAACAACAATGAGATGCCCGTGTTCCCCAAGACTGAGGAGCAGCTGAGACGTATCCGCGGCGCCATCAAGCCCAACTTCCTGTTCAGGAACCTGGATGACGAGCAGGAGGCTGACGTCCTTGCCGCCATGAAGGAAGTTACGGCCGTCCCTGGAGAGATTGTCATTGAGCAGGGCGCTTCCGGAGACTACTTCTACGTCGTCGAGTCGGGCGAGCTGGATATCTACGTCAAGCGCGACGGCCAAGTGCTTGAGCCGGAGAAGGGCGACCGCCCTGACCTCGGCAAGAAGGTCGCTACCAGCAAGGAAGGCGGTTCGTTTGGTGAACTCGCTCTCATGCACAAGTGAGTGTTGTGGGATGCGCAAGGCCAGCCCGACGAGCTAGTCGAGAGATGCGGCCGCCTCCTGGCTCTACTCCCTGGCGTAGCTTCCCCGCGCTTCTGCTTGCTACAACGCGCACGTTACTGACCCGCACAGCGCCCCTCGTGCCGCCTCGATTGTCGCCGTCACGCCCAGCACACTCTGGGCCCTTGACCGTGTGTCGTTCCGCACCATCCTGCTCGACCACACCTCTCGCAAGCGCAGACTGTATGAGTCGTTCTTGTCCTCGGTGGCCATCCTCACCTCGCTTCAGGCATCAGAGAGGGCCAAGATTGCCGATGTCCTCGAGTCACGCACCTTTGAGGCCGGACAGGACATCCTCAAGGAGGGTGAGGCTGGTGATGAGTTCTTCCTCATCGAGAGCGGCTCGGCCTCGGCTATCAAGACGATCGACGGCAAGGAGACTGTTGTCAAGAACATGGGCAAGGGCGACTACTTCGGAGGTGAGTTTGGTTGCATGGGATGCCAGTCGCGCCGCCACTGACCATCACGCAGAGTTGGCTCTCCTGAATCGCCAGACCCGTGCGGCCACTGTCCGTGCCAACGAGAAGCTGCGCGTCGCTGCCCTCGGCGAGCAGGCGTTCACGCGTCTCCTTGGCCCCGCCAAGGACATTATGGCGCGCAGTGCCGGCGAGCGCTACGGCTACGCTGTTGGCCGATAACGGTAGATACAAAGGCCGTGTAGTAGGATTACATTAAAGGGAAATATTCTCTCCGGAGCAGAAGTTGGAAGAAGAAGCATGTAACAATGAAGCCTGTGGTGGTGGGGAGGGGGGGGGGGGGGGCAAGGAGGCGAGGCGTACGAGCTGGAGGTATCTGGCGAGGCGAGAACAAGCTAAAGACATGCTGAGATGGTCAGCATGCCTTGAGCAATGACGAGCCGTGGCCATTTGCTCCCGCTGCGGGGGCCCATTCTCATCGTGCCAGTTGTCAGGCGGCTTCACGTAGATCGAGCACCTTGCAATCTCCCACCCCCCGCGCGCGCGACAATGTACTCGCTCCTCAAAGGTCTGCACGACTACCTGACACGCAAGGACGAGTACTCGGTGGTCATCATCGGGCTGGACAATGTGGGTGGCGGCGGTGACTGGAGCTGACATGCAGGCTGGAAAGACGGTGCGTAGGCCTGCCTGGCGGTGGAACTCTCGTCCGACATCGGCATGGCGAGGCTACAGCTTACACCCCGCAGACGGCGCTAGAGAAGATCAAGACGCTGTATAACCCCACGCCGGGGCTGCCGCCGGACCGTATCGGCCCGACGATTGGGCAGAACAGTGAGTCGGCGCGAGGTCTGGGGTGGTGCGGGAATGGTGGTGAGGCGAGTGGTGTGGAGGGCTGCGGGAGCTGCGGAAGCGGGCTGGGTGGTCTGGCGGAGAGGAGGGGCGTGTGGAATGAGCCAGGTGGGGAGGTGAAGTGAAGAGAGGTGAAAAGGGACTACAACGAGGGACCGCAGAAGAGAGCCTGCGGTCCACAGCCTGCGGTCCACCAGCGTGCGAGAACGTGTCTACAACAATAACAGGCGCAACTCCGACCGACTGACATACTAACCACGCTGCAGTCGGCAAGATATCGCTGCCGTCCACCACGCTCCACTTCTTCGACCTCGGCGGGCAGCGCGACATCCGGTCCATCTGGCCAAAGTACTACGACGAGTGCCATGCCGTCGTGTTTGTGCTCGACGCGTCCGATCAGGCGCGGCTGAGCGAGACGTGGGAGGTGTTTGGTGAGTATGTGCGGGGGTCTGGGTTGCGGGGTGGGGTGGGGTGGGGTGGGGAGAGATACGGGGAAGGAGACACCGCTGGCTGGACGCTGAGAGGGTCGGTGGGTGCTGGTCGATGCCGGCTGCTATCTCACGCCAGTGCTGCCCTGGGCTGCGGTGTTGGCACCTTGTGCTCCGACGGGGTCTCTTATGGCCTTCGGCTCAACAGCTTCATCCGTTCTCTGCGTTGTTCTCTGCTTTGCGAAGCAATAGAGGGGACTAAGCCCGCACGGAAGGCTGGGAGAGACCGAACGATCAGTCTGACGACTGGATGTTGTTTGCAACTTGCTCCATTTTGGACAAAGGCGACGGCCTCTCTCATTTTGGTCCTCCGTTTCACATGTTTCATCCACGGGTAGCATTACGTCGCCTCAAGGAGCACAACGCGAGGACAGCGGTCTACGCGGAGAAAGTTGCTCCCCCGCTGGACTCTCGGGGCCAGCCTTTTTCTCCTCGCCGACCTAGAATTAGTCACAACCTCCCCGCAACCGACACCCGACTCCACGCTGACCGCTCTGCAGACGAGGTCATCCACTCGCCACGCCTGCTGCACCTGCCGCTACTGCTCCTCGCCAACAAACAGGACAAAGCTTCGTCCCTCTCTGTTGCCGAGATCCGCGAGTCGTTTGACGCCTGGCAGCGCTCACGGCCACGGGAAGCAGCCGAGGGCGAGCCAGAATCGCCCACTGACGAGACGGGTGGAAGCCGTGCCGTGGCTGGGCTCGACGGCGAGGCGCAGGCGCAGGCGGAGCGTATGGCGAGTCTTGACGTTATGGGCGTGTCGGCTCTCGAGGGGTGAGTCGACGCCCAACCGACTGCATGATGGGAATTGAAAGCTGACTTTGGTGTCAAGAACGGGAATACGGGAAGCTGTCAATTGGCTATACATCCGGGTGCAGAACTCTCGTCAGGTGTGAGTTGTTGTGTGTGTGGCGGCGCCAGTCGTCATGTCCGGCGAGCTGCGGCTTGTCTCAGTGACTGATAATATCTCGGCAGCAATGACCGGTTCTAGGAGTCGGTAACAGGATTGTTGTAGATCAACGTGATGAGACAATGTGTTTAATGCACCGCCATGCTGCAAGATGCCGCTCCCTTGGACGGTGTGACGGGCGGCCAAGACAACGGAAACCAGTCTTCATCGACGTGAACGTGAACCAGCGGCTGGATTCAGGAAAAGACGGCAGGGGTGCAAGCATGCCAGAGGCGGTGGCCGTGCCGTACAAGAAGTGGCGAGTGGGTGGACGACCGGGTGGTAAGAGGCAAGAGGAGCCCTGCGAATCGGTCGTCAGGCTGGTGGGCGAGCGGGCGTGTTTTCCGATGTTGGTCGCACAGCAACTCCCCGTCGCAAAAGTTCCCCATTGGTGCATGGCGACTGGGTGGCACGGGCCAGCGGCGTGTCGTGTCATGTCGTATCGGCGTGTCTCTCGACAGGAGGGACGTGTATCCTGACCCACCCAGCCTGCAGCAGCTCGTGGCGCCACTTTGACGGGAGGCTGCTTGCCATCTCACCTATCACCGCTCTTCCTGCTACCACACGCAAAGCCGCCGGTCGACAGACACGCAGGCCCAACCGACACTCGATGCGGTGCCAGAGGCGTGGAAACGGCGCCGGTGTGTCACGGATACTGAGCCGAAAACGGTACAGTGTGGCATAGGCACGGGCGGCTCGGGGCTCGACGACGGCACGACGACGGCGGGACGGGTTCTGGCGCGGCGGGCAGGTCCGGTGACATAAGAGCCCATATGATCGGTGCCGTCGGCCGGCGCGGTGGCGGGCTGGCACGCTCTTGCGGCGGCCAGGGCTCGGACACAGCGCACGCACGGCACGGCGCGCGCTACGAAAGTAAGTGCATGCACGGAAGGTAGGTAGGTACGCCGCCGCGTGGTGCTGGCCGTCAGCATCCACGACTGTGGGTCGCGGCGCACGCGGCTGTGTGCAGGGCGACGCGGGCGACATGCATGTTGTCGGCGGTAAGAGGCACGGCCAGCGGGACGCTGGGCCAGGAAAGCAAAGCAAAGCAAAGCAAAGCAAGCGGTGGGGCGGGGCGACACTTCGGCGACGCATGCAATGGTCTGTTTGACCGCGACGCGAGCGCACAGCCATCTGGCGGTGCGTGCACAGCAGCACGCCTCATCTCATGCAGCAGCACCTCATCATCGCTAGCCAGCCCACACCACGCATATCGCTTACCCCAAGGCTGTCTGTCCCGCGCTGCTGGACACACACCCACCCCAACCTGCCCGCCGCCCTGGCTCGGCGGAGCCAGGGCCACGGCTCCCACCAACCTAAACGAATGTCGTAACGTGAACGAGGGCGCGAGGGACGCAGCATATCTTTGCTGCTGGTGCGCTGACTCGCTGGCGCGCTGGCTGTCGGGCTGCGGGCGGCTGTTTGCCGATACAAGCACTGGTGGCGTGTGTGCATGCATGCATGCATGCATGCACCGTGAGCGCTGCGCTTGTCGGCGTATTTGCGCGCCGAGATGTACCCTGCACTGCAGGCCGGTGACGCTGGACAAGCAAGGGCCAAGGGCGACACCGCGTCGTAGGTGCGCGGCTGGAATCCGGCCAAGGTTCACTCACGTACGCGCGTATGCTGCTAGCCTGGCAGCCTAGCACGGCGGCAGAGGGACCGAGGGCGACGGACGGACGGAGCGAACGGAGCGAGAACGCTCGCGGACCTGGAATGGCAATGTCCTGGCGTAGCGTCCTGGGTGGGCCGGCCGTCTTCCGTCATCGGCGGGAACGAGGACGACGCCGTGGTGCTGGTGCTGCTGGTGTGGTACTGCATTCTGGCGCAGATGACACGGTCTCGTGTCGTGTCATTTGACTCTTGTGCATATTTGCGAGAACGAGATCGACAACAACAACAACAGCAGCAGCAGCATCGACATCGACCATCGACATCGACATCGACATCGACACCACTGTCACGCCGGCAGATCCTTACCTTCCCCCGTTTGGTTTGATCCTCGCGCGTCACCCCACCACTCCTCACTCCTTTTTGCCCTACCTCGACGCCACCCCTTGAGCCAGCTGCCCCTCGTCTCGTCTCGCGTCTTGTCTCGTCGCGCCGCGCCGCCCTCGCGACAGTCACTGTGCGATCGATCGATCGACCACATTCCCCGACAGTGGACACCGACGCGGTACAACATCCACCCCGGCCTTCCTCTAACGACCCAACATCCCTTATCACTCCGACTTTCCACAGCGCCAGCAGCAACAGCCTTATCGCTGCTGCTGCTCCACGCCCTTGACCCCCACCGGCATCCCCTTCCTCGCCACAAGGCCGCTCCTGGCGTGCGCCTGAGCCCACCAGCGACGACGTCGACTTTGGCTTGACCAACAACGACGACCGCCGCGGCGCGTTCAACCCGCTGACCCAGAAGCCAAAGAGGTACAGACGACCTTGGGGACACCTCAGGCGCAGGTTGCAGGACCTCCGGCCGGCGAGGAACCACAGGCGCAGTGCGGCGACGGGTCGATTCCCTGACTGCCATAACCACTCGACCCGTGTGCATCTCTCGAAACACGCCTGGAGCCGCCGCACGATTTGTTGTTGACTCGACCCCGTGCACACCTTCCGAACCGACACGCATCTGGCGTACTGCTATCAACCGATCACCTGGGGTACAGACGCCACCGCCTCCGCTGTTCGCGAGGTTGGTTCCAGAAGTTGGAGGTTGCGACGCCTTCTCGCCATTCCACGTGCACCGCAGGGTCTTGGACATTGCGAAGTGAGTAGCCTTGTTAAACGCTTTGTGGTTGTGAGGGGAAAGCCGCCCGATAGCCTGCCGCGCGCTGCATTGGGTGGGCCGGCTGGGGTGGCCCAAGGGTCCCAAATTACGGCCTGGTACCTGTTTCTGCCCGGTCCAGTTGGGCCATCTTGCTCGTGGCATGACCCGATTAAGGTTCGGGAGCAGCGGCCATGTCTTCGCCTTGTGCTGGTCGGTTGGGAAACCTGCGTGGCTGTACGTTGCAGGCTGGGCAAGCTCCCGGTCTTGCGTGATTTGTGTCCTGTGCGGTGAGGCTACCTTACCCCACCTGCTCCTGTCTCTCCGGGCGGAGCGGTGTTTACCTCAGGCGGTCACAAGCTTGTCTTTTCATTTCCGAGAGGTTCACCTAAGGAGTGGGCGACCCGAAACATTGTGTCGAGACCTGCCGGCGGCGGAACCAGGGGGGATTAAGCAGGACAAGTCGGAAGGTTGTGACGGAGGCCGCTGTCGCTGCAGTCACTCCCTGCTTCGACTGCCGGCTACGCGGCAGGCTGCTGCTGCTGCTGCTGCTGCTGCTGCTGCTGCTGCTGCTGCTGCTGCTGCTGCTGCTGCTGCTGCTGCTGCTGTCTTGTGGCTCCTCTCTCCTTCTGAGAGGATTACGACTCCCGCGGAAAGGGTGTTTTTCGTTCCAGGGACCGGGCTGGCGATCCAGGGTGAGGCCCTAGGGTTACTCAACGGCACGCCAGCAGCGCGCAGCCACCACAACCATCACCACCACCACCACCACCACCACCACCACACCTCCTCTCGAGCCAGAAACCAGCCCGGCAAATAGTGTTCGGCACGGCCGACGGCTCTGCTGCTTGGTGCATGGGGTGTTGAACCTTCATTGCAGATAGCGCAGTCAGTGTCAGCCCCAGCCTACCGGTCTAGGCCACCGCACACTCCTGCCATGTACCCTCAGCAGCCACCTTGAGCCCGACAGCACGTCCGGGAGGACCGAAACCAACAAACCTCCCCACACTACATTTGCTGTGCATCGGCAGCCAAGCCCCACCACCCCACATGGGCGCATCACATGTGAACGGTTGGACGCCGCACGCCGCGTCTGTCCAGTGTAACCGTCCTTGGCCTAAACAGGGTCGAGTATGGTGGCGGTGGCTTTGAATGATCAGCAGCAGCCTAAATGGCTGACGCTCATCATGCAATATCAGTAAAGGCTGGCTCCCGCTTGCTGACTGGCAGGCTGGTAGCTGGACTGGCTGACAGCCAGCCGGTCACACTGGTTCGCTCGGCGGCTAGGCTCATACCGTCTAGGGTCATTGGAATTCCAAGAGGCCAAGCATCCAATCGCTCCACACCCACCCACTACTTCCACGGTGCTGCTCGCATGCGCGCGCGCTTTTACTGGGCGACCTCGAGGCGGACGCACTCCTTGCTCTGCCGTGTCTCTCTGTCGCACTCGCGTCTCTCTGCTGTTCTGCTCCCTCTGCCCTAGCCCCCCTCCCCTCCTCTTGTTTCAATCCCCAACCCAACTTTTTTTCCTGTCCCTACCACCCTCTGCTTGCGCGCGCTGAGATCGCTGGTTCTTACCCCCTGGTTAGAACTAGCATCTCGGAATATAGCAAAACGCCCTTAGACTCTTCCCTAGCGATCTTCCCTTCTTTGGATTATTGTTGTTCCCAACCACCCGCACGCAAGTCACCGCTGACAAGCCTCTCCGCCATTTGTCAACCACTTGTCAACTCGCGCGCGTACACATCACAACTCGGACGACGCGCACAACACGCACTCGATGCCACTTCTTGACATCATCCACACATCCCCTTCATTCACTCGGCTCCAGCTTGAATACATCCGGCCTTCAACACCCGCCCGGCGCCGCAGCTCCGTCTCGTAACTGAGCCCCGGTGTGTGGGCGCTGTGAATACGTCGACGGCGGCTGGGCGCACAACCATCCCAACACTTCCAATGTCGACTCCCGGTGGCGCTCCAAGCCACGAAGCCCCAGAATCCAGCGCATCGGCTCATGAGCCATCCACACAGTCCCCGGCCGCCAAAAGCGAGCGACTTGGGCCGTCGGAGACGCCAACACCACGCAAGTCCGGTGCGGCCCAATGGACTGTTGACAAGTCGGCACCCCCAAATTTGTCTGGCGGTGACGAATTGAAACGCCCGCCACCAATGGACGACGACTCGGACCAGTCCAGCAATGATAGTGAAGATGACAGCGACGAGCTCGACGACGCCGGCGATGAGCACGACAGGGATCGTCAACTCTCCGACGGCGCCCGGCCAGGCGACCCCGAAGACTTGGACTTGACAGATAAGGAACTGTGCGTATTGACTTTTATTCTCCGCACCACTGGTGGTGATCCTAATGCGGCAGGGTCTATGTCCTGGAAGTCATTCAACAACCACAACGTGCAAGAGCATGTGGATTCGGCGACAAGGTCAGTGGGCAGTGGGCATGACCTTGGTCGATCGACTGCTAATTTGTCTGACAGGATCGTCGCCCGTTGTCGCCACCACCAATAATTCAGCTCAGGATAATGGACAAGATGGGCAAGGCCATCTCACCACAGTACGTTATTACACAATGCCCGACAATCATTTGTGGAGCAGCCGAGGCTAACTGCCGCCCTAGCTCTATCGATTTCCACCGGTTTGTCTTAATGGTTGATCTGTGGAACGGCGATCAGTCGCAACAACGAAGCATCGTTATGCACCCTGGAGCTCGCCAGGACCAGTATGCCTTGTTTACTCACACCACTTCACGTCCATCCTCATCACACCCCTATGACTCGGTGCCCCCCGCATTTGGTAGAGCACCACTCGGATCGGGCTCTGGGGCCTCAAATACTCCACCAGTCGGCTGGCCGGGCTCAGAGTGGCCGATGTATGGTAAGTAGTTGTTGATCGCCCAACCTCCGACGACTTGCTCACGGAACGCAGGCCGCCAGGCGTCCTACCCCTCCCCATCGCCGTCCTACTCCCACGGGCCGGGTTTCGCGTACGGTGGACCACCTCAACAACCCCCGCCAGTATCAGGGTGGCCACCAGCAGGACCGGAACATAGTGGTTCCCTTCCCCCTCACATCACCTCTTCGCCCGCGCCCACGGGTTACAGCTTGCCACCAGATGAAAGGTACGATGAAGTTCGACCTGAATCTTCTGCAGCGCGGTTTTCCGCCGAGCCTCAACACATGGGCAGTTCTCGACCTTCACATTCTCCACACGACACAACCCGAGGCTGGACCCCGGAAACCCCCCAAGCGGATTACAGTGCAGATCGCTCTTTTCGTCCGGCTACAAGTGGCGCAGCCGAAGGTGGCTGGCGACGAGAGCCAATGTATCCCGGGTCGGCCGACTCAGGTCGACCCCATACTGCCACTTACAGCGGGGACTGGGACCGAATGTACCCGGGCGGTTCGGCCGCCTCTTCTCGTCCTTGGTCCTCTGCAGGAGAGATGGATCGAAGACAGAGCTCGTTTTATTCGCAAGGCCGACCTTCAGTCACGCCGCAGTCATCTATGCCGTTGACAGCCTCACCGGTGGGGACCTCGGCGAGCCTTTACCCCGAGGCTTACGCAGAACGAGCAACACCCACGTCCCACTACAGCAGGGTGCTGGTCGGATCTATGGGCGCGGTCTGCCAGCGATTAAAGGGCTTGAATGGTGATTACGGTCTCTTTTTCTTCGCCCATGACTTAGGTATCCGCACCGAGGGCACCTTCTCACTACGGTTTACCCTCGTTGACATTACAACGTGAGCACTCTGCTAAGCAGCGTGGAGCGAGCGCCCTGCTAATACTATCTGAGTAGGTTGTCTGTGGGCAGTGCTGTGAAAGACGATTCAGCACCGATTCTGGCTAGAATATTTAGCCAGTCGTTCACTGTCTAGTGAGTATTTTTTGCTTGATTTCTGGTCGTCCTGAAGTCATTGCTGATGGTCGCAGCTCTGCGAAACGCTTCCCAGGTGTCCTGCCAACGACCGACCTGACGCAATGTTTTGCCGATCAAAGCGTGCGCCTTCCCACGCGACAAAAGCGCGCCCATAATGGCAGTAACAGCAGCAAGAGGAAAAAGTGAACGACATCGGGCGTCCTCGATGCGATCCAGAGGGATGCCAGCGCGCTCGCCTCATTCGACATTCTCGCCTGTTACCATCCAACTACTACAATCTTCTTTTCTCTTTATGTCACTTGCTGGCCCCAGATCACTATACATGCCTATAAATACTGCCTCAATCGCACCATCACGCCAGCAATATTGACGACACGTACATTGTCATACCTCACCATATGTATCCCAATGATTGGCCTGTGTGCGGGCTAAGACCATCAGTATCCGACTTCTGCGAGTTCTCATCGTCGAGCACTGACAGTGGTCATTCCCCTAGTAATATTCTTTGCGCTGGGGAAAAATGCGTGTGGATGAAATGAAATGCGGTGGGGCTCGGTGCCGTCACATAACTTGCCCATGCGTGGCACATTCGCGCAGCCGCAGCACGGCGATGACACAAACGCACCACTCCGAGCCACCAATCGCGACATCCACCAGCCAATGATTACGTAAATAATTATCACCTCAACGGGATCATTTTCCGCCACCTAACGACAACAACAACAATGCATCCATCACCCGAGCAACTGCAACAAGAAATCATTCACGCCCAGCACCATCACTGCCGCTCAACACACAATGTCTGCAACACCGCCAAAGCGCATAGCACGGAGGGAGCGCGTAGGCGGATACAGTCCGTCTTCAGCTGCAGCGGAAGACGAGGCCCCGGGCACGCCAGGACCCACGCGTGCTCGCATCAACCACCTCGAGAACCAGGTGCGCGAGCTCGTCCGCAAGACGCACGCAGCCGAGGTGAGCGGGCGCATGGTGGCTGATATAGCCAGTGCTCACACATTCAGAGGAAGCACCGTGCCGAGGTGACAACGCTCGAGGGGAAGCTTGCAGACCGAGACGCGAACCTTGCGACCGTTGCCCGTCGGGCGGACGACGAGACGCGGAAGAGTGCCAAGCTTGCCAGCGAGCTTGAGCGGTGCAAGACGGAGGGCGTGGGCATGCTTCAGGAGGTGAGTGTTCAGATAGGAGGGCGCTGACCCCCAGTTGAACCTCTACTCGCTGGTACAGCAGCAGAAGGCGGTGCTGGCGCTCGCCGACGAGCAGCTGCACATCGTCGAGCTAGAGCAGCGGCTCCTCAAGGCCGAGAGCGAGCGTGTGATGCGTGACCACAAGCTCGTCCTGTTCCAGTCGCGCGAGGATGACATGGTTGCCGAGGTGGAGGACAAGGAGGCGCGAATCGCCGAGCTCGAGGTGGGTAGCTGTCGGATCTGGAGCTAGCTGACGGACAGGCGGCGCTTGAGACGGCTAATACGTCGCTGGTGCACCAGCGCGCAGCGGAGCGCAAGGCTGCAGCTGTCGTGTCCAGCTCGAAGGACGAGTCCCGCGCCGAGGTTGAGGAACTGCAGGCCAAGCTCGAGGCACTGCAGGCCAAGCTCGTCGCCCTGGAGGAGGAGCACGCGAACGTGTGTGCGGTGAACACCAAGAACGTGGAGAAATACCAGAAGGTGAAAGAAAAGGAGAAGGAAGCACAGGCCGAGATCAAGCGTCTTATGAGCGAGGGACGGCCCGACCCCTCGGCAGACTCGGACAAGGCTGAGCTGAAGGCGCAGCTTCGTCTCGCAAAGGTGGAGGCGGTGAAGCGCGCGGAGGAGGTAGCAGATCTCGCAGAGGAGCTAGCGACACTGCAGGAAGCGAGCAAGGAGAGAGAAAAGGCGCTTAAAGCCAAGTACCGCGAGGCGCAAGAAGAGCGCAATCGGCTCGCAACCGTCGAGGTGGGGACCGTCTACCGGTCGGTGTACTGACTTGTTCAGGTGGAGCTCGAGGCGCTCAAGGCGGCGAATGCAAAGGCTGCAGCCAAGGCCAAGAAGGAGCCTGTCAAGAAGAAGGCTGCGGCGCGGCCAGCATCGCCAGTATCGAAAGCCAAGGCGAGAAAGGTGAGAAGCTGCCACAAAGCATTTCTGACGTGCAGACGAGCCCTGCGAGCGATTCAGACGATGAGCCACCCAAGAAGAAGGCGCCAAAAGCCAGTTCCCGCGCTAAATCAGTGCCGGCGGATAGCGACTCAGAAAACACGCCGCCAAAGGACAAGGACGCGGACTCGGACGTTGGTAACAAGTCGGCTGCCTCAGCGCCCGACAAGAAGAAGAAGCGCAAGCTCTTTGGCGTGCAGACTGCATTCCAATGGGACCCTGTCTTAAACGTGCGTTGGCGATACAAGTGCAGAGCTGAACAACACAGAGTGGTGACGGCGTTATTCCGACATTCCTCTCTCCCGTCAGACCAGCTGGAGCGGGCGGGACAATCCCCAGAGCGGGACTCGGAGGAATCAGTGCTCGAAACCTTTCTCGCTTCTAGACGTGTTCCAGACAACGCCTGGCGCAGTGCTTTTGACAGAAATCTGGCAGGCGGGGCCACGGTCGGGGAGATGATACCTTCTGCACATGGAGCCACAGGGGCAGTCGTCGTCGCCGTAGCGAACAACGGTCCCCAGCCTAGTGCCTTAATGACGTGCATTAATCCTTCTATTGCAGATGTCGATGTGATGCTATGCTATGCGGTCTCTTGTACAAGTGCCACTCTACTCTATCCTTCGAACAAGAAGCGCTCTCGTAATCGCCTGCCGTACTTGAACATGACCAATGGTGCCGGGACAGCAATAACGGCAACGAGGGCGAGGAGCGTGCCTCCCCACCCCCAACCCAGCGTGCCAAACATTTGTGGGCAAAAGATGGGCAGGACGCACGCGATGACCGAGCGAAGCTGTGGGGTCAGCGGCGTCGTTGAGCGGTCGTAATCCGCGTGCTGCGGATGCAGCAACAACTCACCGCAGTGGCCCCTGCGACCGCAGCGGCAGAGTAGGGGAAAAAGGCGTCGACGAGGTACGTCTGAATCGAATTGAAGGCGAGCATGAGCCCGAGGGCAATGATGGCCTGGCCTGCGAGCGGGCCGATCCAGTGTGTCTGGGCATGCGCTGTCCAGCCCTAGGAGGGAGTGAGCGCTGCGACACATTGCGGCACTTACAAAGACGAGAAGACCAATAGGCATGATAATCATGCCAGTCTGTGTGAGCACGAGCTGAGCAGGTCAGCGGTGAAGCGAGTGCTGGCGGCAACCCACGCGATACTCGGGCTGCCCGTCGTCCTTGTACTTTGCCGACAGGCGGCGGTAGATCCTGTCTTGTGTGGTCGCGGCAACCGTGGCAGAGGTCAAGAAGCCGACCGCGAGGCCGAGATACGACAGCGACAGCGTGCTCTGCGGCCATTCGTACGAAAACAGGCCGGGGTACTTGAACGGCGCGGCGCCGAAGAGCAGGGGCACCGTCACGAGGAAGAGGTAGATGATGCCGTAGATGTAGGCGTAGTACGCGGAAAAAATAAACGCGACGGGGTTGGTGAACAGCAGGCGCGGGGGGCGGGAGAATGCGCGCGCAAACACCTCGCGCGCATGCTCGGACGACACCATGGCGCGCATCCAGCCGAGGTTGTGAAGGATCCGGCGGGGACTCAGGCGGTCCCAGAAGCCCGTGGCGTCCGACAGCGGGTGCTTGATGCGGTACTGCAGCTTCTTGTGAATGACGGGCGCGAACGTCTCGTCGGTCAGGCTGATGAGCAGCGCCCAGTTGGCGACGGCCATGAAGGTCAACGACCAGAACAGCCAGCGCCAGCCGCCAAACAGGATCCAGTAGCCCAGCATGCTGCCCAGTACCGGGCCGGACATGGGGCCGAGCGCGTAGATGCTCACTGGGCGCCCGCGGTCCTTGGGCGCAAAGATCTGGCGGGGGTTAGCAGGCCACGGTAGTGAGCAAGTATGTCGGAGAAACGCACATCCGCGCACGTTGCCACACCGAGCGCGGGGCCGACCGAGCCAAACACGCCACACACGAACCGCATGGCGATGAGCCCGGCCATTCTGGGATTGGGTCAGTGATGTCCAGCGTCGGCGCTTACGTCGGCGCGAGCGCGGTGCCGATGCAGAAGAGCACGAAGAACGTCTGCGAGGTATGGTACGCCACCTGGCGGCCGTAGAGCTCGGATATCGGCGCGAAGATGAACGGGCCCGAGCTGGCGTCAGCGAACGCGGGCAACAGCCACAACGCACCCGAGGCCGAGGACGTAAAAGCTGGTGACGAGCACGCCGATCTTGGTGTTGTGCTCGCCGAACTCGGCCATGACGGCGTGCACGCCCGGCACGGCGATCGAGGACCCGCATGTCGAGATGAAGCCCGTTAGCGCGACTGTCAGCGTCGTGCGCCACTTGCGCGCGGGGGACCAGTTGCGCGGGTTCTCGGGGGAGCTCTCGAAGCTCTCGAGCGCGCGCGCGGCCTCGCGCGCGCTCCGGGTCGAGAGCACCGTTGAGCTCTGCTTCAGCGGCACGAGGGGCGGCGCGGCCTCGGGCTTGTGCTCGTCCAGCTCGTGGGCGGACACATTGTCGTCGTCGTCTGGCGGGTGAGGGAAACTGCGCATCGTCGGGCTGATTGCGCCCACGGGCGGCTCGGCGTCGCTGGCGGCGGGGGGCATGGCAGAGACGCGGGAGGGGATCAAGTTATCGCGGTGGTCGTTGGTGTTGTTGCGGCCTCGCCATCACGGGAGCGGCGTGCGCTTGTCACTGAGGAGTCTAACGTGCAAGTCAGTCGCGGTTAGTGCTCAGTCAAAGTATGCGCAGCGAGAGGGAGGCAAGAGCGGAGCACTTGCGCTCTGGTCGGCATGGCGGCGCAGTCGGAGGGTGGTCTGGCGACTTGTGCTCGGATCTGCCCGATAAAAACAGCAGCGCGACGGCGTACCGATGACTACGGCCGGCCGAGCTAGCCGAGGAGGTCAATGCTTGATGGAAAAGGCACGCCAATGCTATCGCAGGCCTAACGACACTGCCGTACCCTGTACCCTCCCCTCAGTGACGTTACCGGCCCACCATGTCCATCCATCATCTCGCCGTCGTCAGTGTCACCTCCGTCATACCCACCACATCCCGCCGCCATGTCGATGCTGGACGACTGTGAGTAGCCCTCGACGACACAGCTGACCGCAGTCGTCGAGCATGCCGCTGGGTCGTCGGACGCGCCGCGCGTCGCGGCCGCCGAGCGCCTCGCGCACGTCGAGTACGAGGGGTTCGAGCCCGACGCCAACGAGGCCGACGAGGTGCCGAGCCTTGTGCGGGCGGTGAGCTTCCCTGTTACTTGAGATCAAGCTGACTTGCAGCTCGAGACTGGCTTTGTGCCCTCTTCGCGCGCGACACAGGGCCTCGACCCCCTCTTCTCCCTTGCTGTCGTGCAGTACTCGCCCCCGTCCGACATCCTCGCCTTCGCCTCGGCGAACAACACCCTCTTCCTCGCCACACACCCCCTGTCTGTCGTCATCATTGACCTCAACAACCCGGCCGAGCTGCTCTCCGTCGACCTGCCCAGACCGCCGGCGGACAAGGGCGGCGCCGTGGCCGACGTGACTATCCGTGCGCTGTTCGCCGACCCCACTGCCCGCCATCTCATCATCACCACCACGACAGGCGATACCTTCTACCTCCCCATCACGCCAGGCAACCCCACGACCCAGTCGCGCAGGCCACGACCTCTGCGCCTCCGGCACAACATCACCGCTGTGGGATGGTCGCCGCTCCGCGGTATGAGCGCCGACGGAAGCGACGCTGCCAAGGGCGACGGCATCACCCCGCCTGCGACTGACGTGCTGCTGGGAACAGACAAAGGCATCGTGCTGTCGCTCCCGCTTCCTCCGACCGACGATATTTTCAAGACGGTCAATCTCGCGATGAGCAAGGGCGGCGAGCGCGACTTGCAGACGGTGTATACCCTGCCAGACGGCCAGGCAATCACCGGAATCGCGTTTGGCTTCTGGAACGCCAAGTCCAAGCGCGGTGACAAACGCGCTTGGACTGTCATCACCACCCAGGAGCGAATCTACGAGGTACAGGGCCCCGTGACGACGACTGTGGCGGGCGGGAAGGGCGGCGGCTGGCCAGAGGAAGTGTTCAAGCCAGTTCGCGAGAGTGCACCCAAGTTCCAGGAGCTGGCGGGCGACGTGCCAAGGTCAGAGCTGCGCGTCCACGTCCCTTCTGTCGTGGGACAGCCGGCGACTGCTCTCCCTGCGCCTGATGCCATTGCATGGCTCACCGCCGCTGGTCTGTATCACTCGGCTCTGTCCAATACGCCAACAAACGACATCCTCTTTAAGCCAACCCTGCTGCCTTATCCACCGGCTCCGGACCAGAACCCCACTCCCGTGTTTGGCCGGGGAAGTGGCAGGCAGACGCCTAGCAAGGCACCAATACCGCTGTCTGTGGCCATCACACAGTGGCACTATCTGCTGCTCTTCCCTGATCGTGTTGTTGCCATTGCACGCGAGAGCGACAAGGTGGTGTGGGACGAACCCCTTGCTCTGGCACCTGGCGATCAGGCGCTTGGGCTTGCCGCCGACCCCGTGTCGCGCACTTTCTGGGTGTACTCCGCCCACGCGATCATTGAGGTCGTCGTCTCGCACGAAGACCGCGATGTGTGGCGCGCGAAGCTGGACAAGGGGGCGTTCACGTCAGCTCTGGAATACGCCCGTACCCCGGCGCAGAAGGACATTATCCGGTCACGCCAAGGAGACGCGCTGTATGAGGAGGGCAAGTTCATGGCTGCCGCGCAGGCTTATGCCGAGTCAACGAGGAGTTTTGAGCATGTCTCCTTGCGGTTCGTGGATGCCAACGAGCTCGACGCGCTGAGGGTGTATCTCGCTGGCCGCCTGAGCAAGCTGGACAAGAAGGTGGGTTTGAGAGTGTAGAAACGAGTTTGACACTTGCCAGGATCTCACGCAACGCATGATGCTGGCAACATGGTTGCTTGAGATATACCTCAGCAAGTGCAACACACTCGAGGACCTGATCGCTGCCGAGTCCGCCACGTCGGATGTGGAGAATCTGCAGATGGAGCGGGCGATGGTGGAGGACGACCTCCAGGCGTTCTTGAAGGATCACAAGGCCAACCTCGACCCCAGTGTCGTGTACGAGCTCATCCTCGGCCATGGTCGCACAGACCTCTTCCTGTACTACGCCGAGCTGAACAAGGACTACGACAAGGTGGTCGAGCACTGGGTCACCGAGGAGGAGTGGGCAAAAGCCATCGACGTCCTCAGCCGCCAGGACGACATCGACCTGTACTACCGGTTCGCCAGCCTGCTTATCCGCAACGTGCCGAAGGAAACAGTCGACGCATGGATCAAGCAGCAGGCGTTGTCGCCCCGACGCTTGATACCAGCCTTGTTGAACCAGAAGTCTGAGCCTCTGGAAACCAACCAGGCAGTACGATACCTCGAGCATGTGATCCACCGCCAGGGTTCGACCGACTCGACCATTTACAACCTGCTCTTGACCATCTACGCATCGGATCCCAACCCTGACGATGCTGCTCTGCTCAAGTTCCTGTCTTCAGTCCCCGACGACCCGGTCACAGATCGCCCATACTATGATCTTGACTACGCTCTGCGTCTCTGCAAGACCCACGGCCGCATCCGTTCCTGTGTGCAGATCTACTCGCGCATGGGGCTGTACGAAAGCAGTGTCAACCTGGCGCTGGAGCGCGGCGATATCGAGCTCGCCAAGGTTCACGCCGACAAGCCGGAGGACGACATCGCACTGCGCCGCAAGCTCTGGCTCAAGATCGGCAAGTATGTGGTCCAGGAGAAGGGTGACATCAAGGAGGCCATGAAGTTCCTCGAGTCGACCGACCTTGTTAAGATTGAGGACATTCTGCCATTCTTCCCCGACTTTGTGGTCATTGACGACTTCAAAACCGAGATCTGCACCGCACTCGAGGACTACAGTGCGCGTATTGAGGAGCTCAAGCTGGAGATGGACGAGGCGACGCGTTCTGCCGAGTCCATCAAGGCCGACATTGAAGCCTTGACAACCCGCTTCATTGCGGTGGAGCAGAGTGACAAGTGCTGGCGCTGTCATCAAGGCATCACAACGCGGCAGTTCTACGTCTTCCCCTGCCAACACTCATTCCATGCCGACTGTCTTATCACAATGGCCACGGAGTACCTCCCAGCGGCATCACTGCGCCGGATTCTGCACCTTCAGAACGAGCTCACGTCGCGGTCCGCCGTGCCAGGCCGGCAACTTCTGTCCCAGGGCTTCGAGGGCGGCGCCGTGACGCCACCACGGCGTGCGAACGCAGCAGCTGGCGCTGCGGCATCTGCGGCCGACTTCCTCATGGCTGTGCCAGGACGCAGGACGCTCGTCGCGGCAGGCGACAAGCTGCGCGACCTAATTGTCCCCGATGTGCTCGCACAGGCTGTCACTGCTGTCGGGGGCTCGGGCAGAACGCGCAAAAAGCGGGACCCCGACGAAGAAGCGCGCGCTGAGGCCGCGCGCAAGGAGATTGACAGCCTCGTCGCGGGCGTCTGTCCGCTGTGTGAAGGGTCTGTCGCGGCGCTCGACAAGCCATTTATCCGCGAGGACGAGGACCTGTCCGACTGGGCGCTTTGAGGGTGTAGCACCCGTCTTTTGCACATGTCGGACGTATGTATAATCATTGCATGTGAGGTGAAAGCAAGCGGGGTGGCCTGGGCGGTCGAAATCACCACGTCCTCGTCCCCACGAAACACCGCTGCATCCGCTATTATTAACTTGCTACAAGTGTGCAGGCCATGCCTCCTACAAGTCTGCGGGCCACGCCTCGTCGAGGTCCTTGTCGCCGACCTCGACCCTTGGGCCGTACTTGAAGTTCTGGGCGAGGAGGGGCTCGACCTCAGTGTCAAAGTGGTCGATGAGCCAGCTCTTGTCGTACTTGGGCACCCAGCCGACTGTGCGGCCGCGGTGAGCGGCGAGGTTGACGAGGCCGGCAAACACGAGCGAGTAGTAGAACGGGCTGGCGTTGAGGCGCTGGACGGCGGCGCTGCGGTCCTCTGGCACGCCGGGGAACTGCTTGCCCTCGGGCGCGTCGACGAACCCGCGCTTGTGCAGGTTGGCGCCGACGAGGTCGGCCAGCTCCTTCCACGACACGAAGCCCGCCTCGGCGAAGTAGTACCCGCCGGCCTTGCCGTACTTGGCCGGGTACTGCGCCTGCGGCAGCGTCGACGCAAACACCTTGAGGAAGAGGTCGGCGATGTCCTCGACGTGGATGATCGACCAGCCCTGGGGAGTGGGTCAGCAAGGGCGCGGGCCGCTGCCACGGGTGGGCGCAACTCACCTCCTCTCCGGGGTGCGAATAGTTGGCTTCGCGGTGGTGGTACGCGCCGCGGATGACGGCGGGGATCTGCACGCTCATCTGGTTACCGAACCCGAGGCCCTTTCCGTCTGGCGCGGGGGTCAGCTGCGTCCCTTCCCGTCGGCGCGCACGCAGAGAGCACACTCACACACAAGCGGCGCATACACGATGTAGCTCTTGATGCCGTCCGCGGCAGCGAGGTCGTGGATGGCCGTCTCGAGCGCGCGGCCCATGTACGGCGGCGCGGCGGCCGCGGCGGCGTACAGGTCCTCGAGGTCGGACACGGGGTCGTGCCGGCCGAACTTGGACACGTTGCCGTACGAGTCGCCCGAGGCAATCTGTTGGTTGTCAGCGTAACCGAGACGCACGCACTCACGGTGATGTAGTGCTTCTCGAGCTCGGTGTCGACCTTAGCCAGCGCGCCGAGCAGCGTGCGCTCGTGCGCCTCGTTCAGCACGTCGGCCATGTGCACGATCGTAGTGACTGTGGTCAGCGGCGTCCTGCGGCGGCTAACTCACTGTCGTTGTCGAGCACGAGCTTCTCGACGGCCGCGGCGTCGTCGAGCGTGCCGACCAGTGGCGTGGCGTTCAGCGCCTCGACCTGCTCGCTCGACTCGGGCTTGCGCACGAGCGCGAAGACATTCGCGTTCTTGAAGTGGTGCCCGATGTCCGACGCCGCGTACTTGTACAGCGTGGTCCCGCCGCTGCATCGTCAGCCCACACCCGGCACCCGCGGGTGCACGCACATGTAGCCCGTCGCGCCGGTGAAGAGGACGTTGGTCTGCGGCATTGTGTTGGTGGTGATGGTGATGAGATGCTTGCAGCCTGATCCATCCCACGTCAGCAGGGGTTAAGTAGTCGCGCGGCGCAGAGTCCGACGACCCGCCGGCACGCGGAACGAACGAGGCACGCAGCCGCCAACGTTCATTCATGGTCGACCGAGTTTCAGCTTTCAGAGCGCGCGTGCAGATCCGATTACATCACCGATGACCCTTTGGAGCCCAGCACGGCGCACAGAACGCCATCGACGCCAGCGTATCTTCATAGCCCGCTGATTAACCCAGCCGCCGGGCAGTGGAGATGGACATGCTCTCCGGAGCGAGAGGATCCGGCGCCGACGATGCGTGCTGCGGGCAGTCTCCGGGACAGGCGGCACACGTGTAAACTGACGCCGAAGTGGCTTGGCTTGGCGCCGCCCTGCTCTGCATCTCCGTGTGTCCTGTGCGCCCGTTACTCAGCCCGCGGGCGACACACGCTTCGTCACGTCAACAGAAGCATTCCAGCCGCTACCGCTGGCTTCCGACGGCTCCGGCGTACCGCTATCAAGATCTATCAACACTGCCAAGACATACCGCGCGCGACGACGCGGGGGCGATGGGACGACTGCGCTTGCGTGTGTGCCAGCTGTAGTGGGACCCAAGCTCTAGCTGGAATGAATGGACCTTGTCAAGTGCTAGCTTGCATCGACGCCCATCTACAGAAGATCCATGGAAGCACCACCCGGCGCGACCACGCCGCGCACGCGCGCGTTGAGCGAAAAAAAGTCGCCCTCGTACGCCACGATGCCCGAGCTTGCGGCCTTGGTGTCGCCGTCATTCAGTCCCAGCAGCTCCTCCAGGTTGCTAGTCACGAGCGCGATAGCGTCACGCTTGGAGAATACATGCGGTGCGTTGGCGTACGCCCACGCAGCCTCGAAGCGCGTGAGGCGCGTGCTCGAGCTCGCCACGATACCCGACAGCCCGAGGCCGACCTTGACGCCATGAGCGTGCAGGAAGGCAGGGAGAGTGAGGTTCGAGAGCGGGGGGCCGGGGAGCAGGCGGCGCGACGACCACTCGTAGGGGAAGGACCGGCCGGGCGCGACCACGACGCCGATGTGAGAGCGCGCCAGCTCATCAGCGAGCATGTATGCCTCGGCACCGCCGAAGATAGTGAGCTTGAGCGCGGGCGCGACATCGCGCTTGATGCGCACCAGCGCGCCGATGTGGTCGGCCGAGTTGGCCGTGACAACGAGACGCAGCCGGCCCCCCGCGGCGTCTTCGAACGCCCGGCCGAGCTCGTTGTCCTCTCCGGCCCCCTTCTGGCGCAGGAGCCGGCGCAGCACGGCAAGCTTGGTGCTGATGCTCGGGTTGTTGTCGGCCCCCTCCTCGTCGAGGGTTAGGTGCAGCGCTGCGCGCGCGGTGCCGATCGCGCCGGCCGCGAGCGGGTGCGGCGCCGAGGTCGAGAAGGAGAAGGACACGCCGGCGATGAAGCGCGCCGGGCCGAGCGATCCCGGCCAGCTCACGCCCGTCGTCGTGCCTTCGCGGTAGGCCATAAGGGCGCCCTTGGTGCCGAACTGCGCCCCGTCAACACCGTGGACCAGCACACCGGAGAGTAGATCCGAGTTCACGGCAAGCGCGTCGTACGGCAATCCGTCGCCCGTGCTCGCCTCCATGTCGATCTCTTCATGCCCAAGTCGTGAGCCGGCAGTGATGAGCCCGCGTGTTATGGAGCCGTTTTTGAGGTCGATATGGACCGCGTCCTCGGCGACTGCGCATTCGGGGCCAATGCAGACCACCTCTCCGTTGTTGACAACGACACGGCCGGGGCTGACGGCGCTGGCAGACGCACCATCGAGGTATGCGTCCTTGACGTTCTCAAAGACGACGCGTGAAGCTTTCCTCCTCGGCCGCAGGTCGGGATCACCGCGTGACGCGACATCGGCCGCAGCCTCTTTGCTGTAGTCGCCATGGGTTGTGATCTCCTGCGCCTCGGAGGGCTTGCTACCCACATGGGGGGAGACAAGCTGAGGGATCCCATCGATGTAGGTTTGCTTCGGCGTCGCGCCAAGAGCGAGCGGGAAGCTGTCCCACACCACCACGTCTGCGTCGTACCCTTCGCGCACGTACCCGAGGCGGTGGTCCAGTCCGGCGGTATGTGCCGACACAGTCGTGACCGACGCCAGTGCCTCGGCCCAAGGCAGTCCAAACGCGTGACCCTGCTGCGCCTCGAACACCAGATATCGGCTGTCGATGGCAGGGTGGTCGCTCTTGAAGGACACCTTGATGCCCGCGTCGTTGAGCACCTTGGCCGCGTAGGGACTCAAGCGGTACGCCTCGCGCTTGTACCGTGCAAAGTTGGCGAAGATGGCAACAGCCGGCGGCTCGGGCCCGTACGCCTGCTTGATGACGTCTGGCACAAGGTACGCTTCATGCGCATGGTGGAATGCAGCGACAGGGAACTGAAACTCGTTGGTGATGCGCACAAAGTCGTCAATGTCAACCGCCTCGTAGCAGTGCACATTGACCTTGACGTTGCCGCGGAGCACGTCGGCGAGCGCCTCCCACTCGAGAGACTGGGGGAACGGCGTGTTCTGCGCCCGCGGGTCTTCGCACCACGCGTCCTGCAGATCCTTGAGTGCCTTGCCGTTGGTGTATGCCGCGCGGAAGGCGTACGCAGACTCCATCCTGACATTGCCGTACACCCTCGCCGGGTTCTCGCCGCACGCGTGCTTGATGTGCCGCCAGGCTCGGGTGCGCTCCCAGTTTCCGTCCTGCACCCGGAACGGCGGCTCGACTTGCATGCTCTGCGGTGTGTTCTCCGCCGTCCAGCGGGGCTTGAACGTGAACGCCTGTCCACCGATGTTGCCCGCCGACCCGGGAAGGACGAGCATGGTTGTAATGCCACCCGCGATGGACAGGTTGAACGACGCATCGTGGGTGTTGAAGCCATCCAGCGAGCGGAGGAACGGGCGCACAGAGCCTTTGAGGGTGTTGCCATCGCTCCCACCATTGAGTCCTGGGGCCGATTCGACGCCGATGTGAGAGTGCACATCCACGAGGCCAGGGGTAACCCACGCGCCGTGGAGGTCGACCTCGTCGGCGTCGACGCCTTCGAGGGCTACCGTCTCGCTGGAGCCAATGCGCCGGATGACACCGCCGTCGAGGAGCACATCGACACCATAAAGCACCTCCTTGCCACTGTTGCTGCCCGTCCACACGGTCGCGTTCTTCAGCCACACGGCGGCAGTGCCGGCGACAAAGCGGTCCGAGGTCGTGCGCTCGCGCGTCGCGGGGGCCGGGTTGGGCGGCGGGCGGCCAATTATCTCGCACTGCTTGATTCCCTCCCGGATGAACGGCGGGAGGTCACTGGGAGGCTGAGGATCCCATGGCCAGGCGCGGCTGGACGCGTAGAACACGGTGAGGGCAATGATTGCGAGGCCGGTGAGGGTGCTCGAGAGGCCAGGCGTTCTGTGACGACGCTCCTTGTCCTCCTCGGGGTAATCGTCACCTAGGTTGGTAGTCTTCTCGACGTCGACGGCACGCCGTTGCACCAGACGTGCGTGCACATGCGGGCTCATGGCTATTGCGCTGTTGAGGATAATGTGCAGACGCGATTGTTGGGTGAAGAACGCGCTGGGCCAGCTTGCAACATCGGCTTGTCACCGCGTGCTCGCCATTCTTGCTGATGTCATTGCGGGGCTCCGAGTATGTTTCAGTCACATTTGCTTCCGCCGTCCTCGTTGGTGGAGGTGACCAATGTTGAGTGGACCAAAGGACGACGAGATCGAGATCATTCTCCTCCATCTCCTCCTCATCTCACGCCTTCTCGCCACCCAAAACGTCTCAACACGTCGCCCTCCTTACCCAGACGACGTTGCAAGGATAATTCTACCGACCATATCGCACACCTGGCGGTGATAACTGAGACGCACGCACGTCGGCGCCCACGATGAAGTTCATGATCGATGACCTGCCGGTGCTCTTCCCATACGAGAGGTCAGCTTTCTTTGTGTGGCCGATAGCTGACATCGCAGGCTGTATCCGGGTTCGTCTAATCCGTTCCATATGTTCCCATTCTAACCCGCGACAGAGCAGTACTCGTACATGTGCGATCTGAAGAAGACGCTGGACGCCGGGGTGAGTCGAGCTCACGTCCTAGGCGGAGCTCACATCGTGGAAGAAGCTCACAGCGTAGGGCCATTGTGTGCTGGAAATGCCCTCTGGCACAGGCAAGACTGTCTCGCTACTGAGTCTCATCGTGTCATATATGCAGGTAAGCTGGAGTGCCATCGAAAAGGCCTAAGCTCACGCCTCAGTTCTACCCCAACAAACGACAGCTGGTGTACTGCTCCCGAACGGTGCCAGAGATCGAGAAGGCGCTGGCCGAGCTCAAGCGATTGATGGAGTATCGTGCCGAGATGGGCGCGAATGATGGTGACTTCCGCGGGCTCGGCTTGTCGAGCCGAAAGAACTTGTGTTTGAACCCCGAGGTGGGTGGCGACACAATAGACGAACCTCTGACCCGCAGGTGGCAAAAGAGAAGAAGGGCAAGATTGTCGACTCCCGCTGCCGTGATCTTACATCTGCATATGCGTGCGAACAGGGAAGAGCAGACCCCGGCTCAGTCCCCCTGTGCTCTTGGCACGAGGAGTTGAACAACTACGAGACTGGCAACCTCATCCCGCCTGGAGTGTACACCCTCGACGACGTGAAGCAGTACGGAAGGGAGAAGGGTGTCTGCCCATACTTTACTATTCGCCGAATGGTGGGTCGAGCTTTCCATGCGATGGTGAAGCTGTTAACACCCCCAGATGCCATTCGTCGACGTGATCATCTACTCGTTCCACTACCTCCTCGATCCCAAGGTTGCAGAGCAGGTTTCGCAGAACCTGAGCAAGGAGGCGATTGTCGTGTTCGACGAGGCGCATAACATCGACAACGTTTGCATCGAGTCACTGTCAATCGACCTCACCCGTCCGATGCTCGAGTCTGCTGCGCGTAGTGTCGCTAAAATTGGGGACAAGATCGACGATATCAAGAAGAACGATGCACAGAAGCTGCAGGATGAGTACGAGAAACTTGTCGCTGGGTTGTCGAACGCGCGTGGCGAAGAGGATGACCTTCTGGCCAATCCCGTCCTATCGGATGACATGATCAGTGAGGCGATACCGGGCAACATCCGCAAGGCGGAGCACTTCATCGCGTTCTTGAAGCGCTTCATCGAGTACCTCAAGACCCGCATGCGCGTGCTTCACGTCGTAGCCGAGACACCGCAGTCATTCCTCGCACACCTCAAGGAGATCACATACATCGAAAAGCGACCACTACAGTTCTGTGCCGAGCGCCTCACTTCCCTTATCCAAACCCTCAACCTCACCAACATCGACGAGCACTACGCGCTCCAGAAGATTGCGGGCTTCGCCACCCTTGTGGCCACATACGAAAAGGGCTTCCTGCTCATTCTTGAACCCTACGAAACAGAACACGCGACTGTCGCCAATCCCATTTTCCACTTCACCTGCCTCGACCCTTCGCTGGCCATCGCGCCCGTGTTCGAGCGGTTCAGCAGCGTCGTCATCACGTCGGGAACCATCTCCCCGCTCGAGATGTACCCCAAGATCCTGCAGTTCCAGCCCGTCATCGAGGAGTCTTACCCCATGACGCTCACGCGAAACGCATTCTTGCCAATGGTCATCACGCGTGGCTCAGACCAGGTCCCCATCTCGTCGCGCTTCGAGGTACGAAACGACCCGGCCGTGGTGCGAAACTTTGGCAGCATTCTCATCGACCTCGCGCGCACCGTTCCCGACGGCGTTGTTGCTTTCTTCCCCTCCTACTTATACATGGAGTCGATCGTCAGTGCGTGGTACGACATGGGTATCCTCAGTGAGGTGTGGAAGCACAAGCTGCTGTTCGTCGAAACGCCGGACGCGATGGAGACGAGTATCGCACTGAAGAACTATCGAGAGGTGAGCCAGTCTTTCTTTGCATTGAGCACAGCTGACGATCAGGCGTGCAACAACGGTCGTGGAGCTGTCATGCTTTCTGTGGCGCGAGGCAAGGTATCCGAGGGTATCGATTTCGATCAGTGGGTTATCCTGGACTACTGCAGCGCTAACCGCGCAGCAACTATGGCCGTGCAGTCATCATGTTCGGTATCCCGTACCAGTACACCGAGAGCCGTATCCTCAAAGCGCGTCTCGAGTTCCTCCGTGACAACCACAGGGTCCGCGAGAACGACTACCTTACTTTCGACGCTATGCGCCACGCCGCCCAGTGTGTTGGACGTGTTCTGCGAGGAAAGACAGACTGGGGATTGATGGTGTTTGCAGACAAGGTGGGTTATCCTGATTGTAGCCGGCTCTAACCCCCAGCGCTTTGCACGACAGGACAAGCGCTCCAAGCTGCCGCGCTGGATCAACCAGTATATTACTGACGCGCATTCCAACCTGTCGACGGACATGGCAGTCGTCCTTGCCAAGAAGTTTATCCGCCAGATTTCGCAACCGTTTGACCACACTCAGACGGGTATCTCTCTGTGGACTCTGGACGACATCATCGCACGGCAACAGCAGGAACGCGAGGAGGCTGCCAAGGCCGGCGCGGAGATCGACGAGGCATTTGGACCGGCCGCTAACGGCCGCCCCGATGACGCCGACGTCGACATGGACCACCACTTTGACATTGACGATGCGGTTCTCGCAGCTGTCGACCTGCCCGACGACGTGTAGACAGCGGCGGCGCGAACCCACCCATCATCAGTAGACCAACCAACCGTTGTAGCACTAGGCATTTTGGATCCTGATTTACATCATGCATGATTGCGTTTAGAAGGAGTTGACTTGCTTGGGGTCGTCCCGTCCGCTGTAGAACTTGTCGAGGAACGAGACGGGTGGTGCTGGGTCCTCGTAGGCCTTGAACCAGTGAAGAAGGTGGGGCTGGAGGTCGCGTTAGCGGACAGCGTCCCGACCTCCACATGAGCGTCGTCCTCACCTCCTGCTTCCAGCAGTTCATTGTCTCCTGGTACTCCTGCTGGTTCTTGTGGAGGAGGACGTTGATGAGGCCGAGGTCCTCGAGGTGGCGGTTCTTCTCAAAGTCCTGGCGGAACTTGAGGCGGAGGGCGGAGGGCGAGACGTTGAGGGCGTAGAGCGCGCAGATCTCAGGCGCCGAGCGGTACCACGCACGGTAGGCGTCGATGACGCGAACGCGGGCCTCCTCCCGTGTCGTGGCGATGGTGACCTTGCGGGCCAGACGCGCGGGGAACATGGACATGGTGGGCAGGTGTATGTTGTCGTTGTCGGTGTCGCTGTCGAGCCTGCTAATGACGGACTCGTGATAGGCGGTGAGCAGGCTGGGTCGGATCGCACGGGCGGGCGGAAGCAAATAGGGCCAGCACGTGGCGGGGATAGCGGAATTTCGGCCAGGGTGGCACTGGTTGCCACCCACTCTGACCTCATTCGATTTCAGTGCATCATTGTTGTTGCTGCTCGTCCGTCATCTCATCCACCAACCCCAGCAAAATGTCGGAACGCAGACCGGCCGACGGCCAGCCAGCGGGCCAGCCGCCTGCCAAGAAGCCCGCGTTCGACATCAACTCGATCCGCGCACAGCTGGCCGCCAAGAAGGCCGAGGTGGAAGCCAGGCTCGCCGGCAACGCGAGTGGGTCGTCGAGTCCGGCACCACCACCAGCGGCGGCACCGAAGCCATCAGCATCGGCACCAGCGCCGCGCCAGTCGACATCTTCGGCGCCTGGACCGGCAGCACTACCACCAAAGGCGACTGTCGACCCGGCCATTGCGGCGCGCATCGCGGCCGCCAAGGCCCGTATCGATGCGCTGCAGAACAAGAAGGCCGAGAAGGCCAACCCGTACCTCACTGGCGTGGCATCCAGCTCTGCCCCCGCACCACCGCCGCCCAAGCCTGCGCCGTCGGGCAGTTCGGTCTCGGTAGCGCTGCACCCGCTGCTGATGGCAGACACGAGCAGCTCGGGGGCGGGCGAGAAGAACGAGAAGAAGGCCATGCGCGACAGGTACCGGACCATGGCACCCAAGTTCTCGACGGTGCGCGCCAACGCTGCTATCGTGGAGGAGGCGCAAAAGGTGATCGAGAAGACCAAGCCCGCGCTCGCGACCGCGGCGATCAGCAACCCGTACGCTGCAGGCGCGCAGACACAACCGGGCCAGCCGGGTGCGCAGAACGATGCCGACGCCGGCGGACCGTCCGCACGCGGGCGCAAGTCGCGCAAGATGCAGTTCTCGGCCCCGGGACGATACGTGCGCCAGGGCGACCAGCTGCGTAACGAGATCAAGCTCGAGGAGCTCAAGCAGCGCATCGCGGCGCAGTCGGTCAAGGCGGGCTTGGATTCCGAGTTTGATGTCGTTCAGCGCAGCTTGAAGCGCGCGCAGCCGCCCACCGTCGAGTGGTGGGACGAGGCCATCTTGCCCAAGGGAGCAACGTACGACGACATCGACAAGGCCGACGAGTACTTCCGTACCTCGGAGGACTCGCTCATCACCCATCTTGTCCAGCACCCCATCGCGATTGCCGCCCCGAGCGACCGCAAGCAGCCAGAGCGTGGGCTCATGCTCACGAAGAAGGAACAGAAGAAAATGCGCAGGCAACGCCGTCTGGCCGAGCTGCAGGACAAGCGCGACAGGCAGAAGATGGGCCTCATTCCACCAGACCCTCCGAAGGGTAAGTGCAGGCCGAGCACGTTGTTGTGGTTTGTGCTGACACGCCCCAGTCCGCCTTGCAAACCTCATGAAGGTGCTCACGTCGGACGCCGTGCAAGACCCGACAAAGGTGGAGGCCAAGGTCCGCCGCGAGGTCGCGATGCGGCAGTTCAGACACGAGAAGGACAACGAAAGCCGCAAGCTCACCAAGGAGGAACGGCACGAGAAGGAGTACGAGAAGCTCGCGCAGAAGGAGCGCAACGACGGGCTGTACGCGTCGGTGTACATTGTCAAGTACCTCACGAACGGACGGCACAAGTTCAAGGTGCGCGAGACGGCCAAGAACGACATGTTGTCGGGCATCTGTGTCTTCCACCCCAACTTTGCGCTTGTTGTTGTCGAAGGCGTGCAGAGCAAGATCAGGCACTACCGCCAGCTCATGCTGCACCGCATCGACTGGACCGAGGAGGCGCGGCCACACGGCGAGGCCGACGATGACTCGGACGACAGCGACGACGAGGAGAAGAAGAAGAAGGCCGAGGGCGAGGACGACGGCCCGGACATGAGCGAGAACAAGTGCGAGCTCATCTGGGAGGGCGAGATCCCCGAGCGCACGTTCAAGATTTTCCGCGCAAGACACGCCGAGACGGACGGCGCGGGCAAGGACTGGCTCACGCAGAAGTACGAGGGCATGTGGGACCTGGCCAAGCGGTGGACTTGGCAGGGGGAGGATTTGTAGGCGGAGGGCCGGTAGAGCAGCAACTGTATCAGAGCAGCAGGAGCAGGCTATATCATTGCGTAGATTGCATGTAGGCATGGCCTCAGTTGTGGACGTGGGGTTAACATTGTCCGATCGGGCGACGAAACGCACCCCAGTGACCATCAGTGACCCTGCCGCCACGATATGCACCCCTGCGTCCACCTCCCGCTCTATCCTCGCCGCGAACGCGACGACGCTCGCGCCCGGCGCGCAAACAAGGGTTCCGCCATCCCGGAGTTGCCGCCCCTCGGCCATCCCCGCGGGGCCAGGCGTGCGTGACGTCAGGGCCCAAGTCCGACGTCGCGGAGTGGGGGTGCAGCTCGTATCGTCGATACGGTGGGGTGCTGTCCCTCCACGATGTAAGCGCGCATACACTCCCCAGAGGTATTTATCGCGCGCGCGCGTTGTGCTCGATACCTTTCCTCCACAGCATCATGTTCCGCGTAAGGACGACGACGACCACCATCCGTCGCGTACAGGCGGCGCCGCGCGCGCTCGCCGCCGCGCGATACCACGACGACGCGAGCTTTGGATACCGCGTGCCGAGCAAGTACACGCTCCCGGACTGTGAGTCGGCGTGACGTAGATGGAGCCAGTTGGACCGGCGTCGCGTCGAGCGGCTCGAGCGGGGCCAGGAGCGCGGCTGGCCTGTCCCGGGGCCGAAGGAGGAAGCGACACCGCTCACACACACCCCAGACACCGCCGCCGAGCTTGAGAACCGAAACGCCAACGCGCCGCTGCTGCGGTACGTCGAGAGCGTGCGCCGGCACGGGCACCGCGCGGCCAAGATCGACCCTCTGGACCTGATGGAGCGCGAGTGAGTGTTGTTGCGGTCGGCGTGGTGGTGGCGAGCCGGCGGCGGACTGCGGGGCACTTAGGGTGCTGGGCGGACCCTGGCGGGGACGGCGCTGGCGGTACGGGGACTCCGAGGTCTGCGGGCTGGCTCCCCTGAGGCGCGGTGATCTGCCCAGGTGTGGGGCGGAGGTCGTGGCGTAGGTGCGACGACGCTGGGCTAGAGCTCAGATGGGGACACCGGGGCCTGCTGGGTCGGTC
The DNA here is from genome assembly GCA_026725045.1 of Vanrija sp. TS_01. Taxonomy (NCBI): domain Eukaryota; kingdom Fungi; phylum Basidiomycota; class Tremellomycetes; order Trichosporonales; family Trichosporonaceae; genus Vanrija; species Vanrija sp. TS_01. The sequence goes on from JAPKIE010000009.1 coordinate 170,553, forward strand.
GGTGGTGAGCAGCTCATGGTGAAGGCGAATCGGGATATGGCGGTGTGGCTGCAGCCCCCAGCACTGCACTCGTGACAGATGGGCACCTTGTGACTGTGGGCTGGGTTTACGATAAGCCCTTGTGGCAAGCCTGGAGTTGTGCGTACCCGCTGACCCCCCAGCCCCGTCGGCGCGCTCGACCCCTACCGCTACGGTCTGGACGACACCACGTCGTACCCGCTCAACGGCATCTTGCACCTGCCCAACTCGACCACGCCTCGTACCGAGGCCGGCGAGGGCGAGAACACGTCCCTCCCACTCAAGGACATTCGCGAGCACCTGATGGGCACGTACGTCGACCGCATCGGGTACGAGTTCCAGCACTGCCCGGACAAGCACGAGCGTCTGTGGTTCTCGCACCATCTCGAGACGCACACTGCAAGCCCGCCACTCGCCCACGGCATAACGGCCGACCGCAAGAAGCGCATCTGGGAGCTCCTGTCGCGCAGCGAGGAGTTTGACCGCTTCATGGGCAAGAAGTTCCCCAACCTCAAGCGCTACGGTTGCGAGGGTGCGGAGAGCATGCTGCCCGCGCTCGACACATTATTCGAGCTGGGCGCCAACTGTGAGTGTGTGAACGTGCGCGATGCTGACTTGCGCAGCTGGCCTCGCGTCCATCATCGTCGCACTGCCCCACCGCGGCCGCCTCTCCCTCCTCACTGAGCCTGAGCTGTTCGGATACTCGGCGACCCAGCTCTTCTCCAAGGTGCGCGGCTCGCCAGAGTTCAACCCTGAAGACGCACCTGGTGCCACGGGTGATGTGATCAGCCATCTCGCTGCGATCAAGAATCTCGACTACAATGGCAAGGGCGTCAAGATTGAGATGCTCCAGAACCCGAGCCACCTCGAGGTGAGTTTAGTCCCGCGGCTCGGACTGCCGGATCTCTTGAGGACATGTGGACACGCACGTCTCACATACCTGGTGCGGAGAATACAGCGGGCGAGATCAGAATCAGTGGCTGGCTGTCTGCATTTGCAGACTAGTCGTACGCTTTTTTAGCTTGCGAGTTGGCTGGCATCGGGCAATTCATCAGGCTAGAGATGAGATTAGATCCCTCGTCAAGGAATTTTGCCCACGCTAACCTAATCAGGCCGCAAACCCCGTCGCACTCGGCATCACTCGCGCCAAGCAGATGTCGCTCCTCAAGTCGTCCCCTGAAGAGTGCCAGCTCGGCGACCGCGTGCTCTGTGTCCAGCTTCATGGCGACGCAGCATTCAGCGGACAGGGCGTGGTGGCCGAGAGCTTGGGCCTCAGCGGTCTGCCCCACTATGGCAGCGGTGGCACTGTTCACATCATCGTCAAGTGAGTGGCGGGTTGGGTGCGGCCAGTGGCGAGGCGCACGGGCAGGCCTGGAGGTCTTGCTGTGGCGGAGGACAGAGTGGCACATGCCGTCTGTGCTGGGGCACAGTGGCGCCGTGGCGAACATCCCCGCTGATCCCAAAAGCAACAACATCGGCTACACTACGCCGGCGACGTTCAGCCGCTCGAGCGTGTATGCGTCCGACGTCGGCAAGATCATCGGCGCACCGATCCTCCACGTCAACGGCGACTACCCCGAGGGTGAGTGCCAATGCGGCATCACCGCTGACATTCAGATGTCGTTCGCGCCATGGACGTCGCGTTCCAGTACCGCACAAAGTTCCGCAAGGACATCATCGTCGACCTGATCTGCTACCGTCGATGGGGCCACAACGAGGTATGTCAAGGTGGCATGGCGGATGGCACATGCTGACCATCGCGCAGCTCGACGAGCCGGGTTTCACTCAGCGTCAGTACTGCCCAGGCTCACCCAAGGCCATACTCACACCTCAGCCCTCATGTACGAGAAGATCCGCTCCCGCAAGTCGGTCCCCGAGCTGTTTGAGCAGCGCCTCAAGGTGGGTGACCCCCTGTCGGATCCGCTGACGTCCAGGACCAGTCGGTGCTGTCTGATGCCGACGCCAAGGCTGGCCGTGAGACCTACAATGCCAAGCTCAATGACCAGCTTGCCGGCGTCGACAGTTTCAAGGCCGAGTCCGAGATGCTCAAGGGCAAGTGGAAGGACATTGTGTGGCCGTCGTCGAGCGCCGCCGACCCTGCACCGGAGACGGGCCTCCCGATTGACCGATTGGCCGAAGTCGGCCGTGCCAGTGTCACTCTGCCCGAGGACTTTGTGGGTGGCTGAACGTCGGAGACGAGCTGATCCGCAGAACGTGCACTCGCGCCTGAAGCGCCACATTTCGGCACGTCTCAAGGCCCTCGATGCCAAGGTCGACTTTGCTACGGCCGAGGCGATGGCATTCGGGACGCTGCTGCAGGACGGGTACGATGTCCGAATCTCCGGTCAGGATGTCGGTCGAGGAACCTTCTCTCAGCGGTAGGTTTCAGTTTGGATGGCGGCGCCACCTTGACAAGGCGCCAAGTCCCTGCAACACCGGGCCGATTCCTGACCCGTACAGTCATGCCATGTTTGTCGACCAGAAGGACGAGTCGTGCTTCGTGCCGCTGAATGACTCGCTCAAGGCGCCCGGCAAGCTCGAGCTTGCGAATAGTGAGTTGCTTGACGGACGAGGGGCGAGGGGTGGCTGTGGCAGTCACGGTGGCGAGACCCTGTCGCGAGGCATGGGCATCGTCGGCCGGGCATCGCCGGCCATCCTCCTCCGACGTGCGCTCACACTGCAGGCTCACTGAGTGAGATGGCCGTTCTCGGATTCGAGATTGGCATGAGCTGGGGCAACCCCCGGCTGCTTCCGATCTGGGAAGCCCAGTTCGGTGACTTCAACAACGGAGCCCAGAGCATGATTGACACCTTCCTGGTCGGTTCCCAAGGTGAGGCGGAGCGTCCGTGTAAATCACAGAAGGTGTAAACAAAGGGCGGGCGCGTGACGTCGCTGCCAAGAGAGACGTCGCTTAGGTCATCGCTGTGAATCAGACGCGACGGCGTTGCCACGGCAACGTCGTCGGCCGGCCGCAGTGCTGATCCGCGACGTCACCCCCGAAACAGCCTCGCATCTTATCAGAATTCCGATGATGCGGCGTTTTTCTGACACATTCCCAGCCAAGTGGTTGAAGCAGACGGGGCTAGTCATGCTCCTGCCTCACGGCTACGACGGTGCTGGGCCTGAGCATTCGTCGTGCAAGGTCGAGCGATTCCTTCAGATGTCAGATGACGGCGCCGCCACGCCTGCTCATGACGTGAACCTTATCGTGACCAACCCGTCTACGCCATCCCAGTTGTACCACTTGCTGCGTCGCCAGGTGGTACGCAACTTCCGCAAGCCTCTGATTGTTGCGTCGCCCAAGGGCCTGCTGCGGTCGCCTGTGAGTTTTTTTCGTGTTTATCAAGCACAAGCAGGCCGGTCCTGGCTTGTATGCTTGTTCTGTTGCTTTGCTAAGTGAGATCGACATGTGCTAACGACGTGTGCGACAGGTCGCAGCGTCGCCCCTGGAGACCATGGGACCTGGCACCAAGTTTGAGCCCGTGATTGCGGACAAGGTCGATGGGCCGGTCCGAAAGGTCGTCATTGTATCCGGCAAGCACTACTACACGCTCGCCGAGGCGCTGCAGAAGGCAGGTGACAAGGACATTGCGCTTGTCCGCATCGAGGAACTCTCGCCGTTCCCGACGGCGGAGCTCGGCAAGGCGCTCGCGGCTTTCCCGGCGGATACGGCTGTCACTTGGGCACAGGAAGAGCCAGCGAACCAGGGTGCATGGACCTATGTGCGCCCCCGTATCGATGCCATTCTCAAGGAGCGTGGCTCTGAGCCGGTGGGCTACGCTGGACGCCGGGCGCTGCCCACCACTGCGGTCGGAGTCGGTGCTTGGCACAAGGCCGAGGCTGAACAGATTGTGCATGACGCGTTGGCCTAGGCGCGGGTACACGTTAGCCAACGCGCATATACGCGAGCAGTGACGATCTTGGGCCTGGTTTTTAGCGAGCCCAAAATACAAATCGTTGAATACAAATGGTTGTGGGACCTCCCCCAACGAGTTGATACACCGTTGTAGTACTCTGGGAACGAAGCATTGCATGGGAAGATAAGTCTGAAAACTCGGCCCAAAAACCCAAGCCGAGTTTTCTGGTGAGTGCCTATCACATGCCCAAAAATCTGTCGATCGTCTGGGAGAGAGTGCGTACACCATATCTTCCCATGCGATTATGCCTGGTGGCGGGCCGCGTCTGGAATCACAATCATCGCGGCAGGACACGACGCAGCCAGAGTTCTGGGTCCAGAGCACATCGTCTGCCCGTCTGTCACCCAGGCACCGGGGACACCGCTGGGTGCAGCGGCGGAGGCACCGGGGGCTTGGGGGGTACGGCGGCGGCGCCGTTTAGTCTGCAAGTATGCACGCATGCACGCATGCGCCGCCCGCCGCCGTCATCGCTGCATGCTCGTGCGATGGCGGCGTCGTGGACAAGAGCATGACGAGGCGGCGTTGCGGAATACAGGCCGGCGCGTGATAGCAGGTGCTCCGCCCCGCCGAGCAAGCACACTCATTGCGCTTCTCCCACATCGCCATGATGCCAGCTCCCCAGCAAGGGACGCGGCGCGGCGGTGCCTGAGCCCGATATCTGCTGGAGGCAGGTGTGGGAATACGGTGGGCATGCGCACCCGCCTCTCCTCCGCTGTCGGCAAAGCCGTGAGAGCGCAGCGGAGCGAGCGTCACGAGATGCCGACCGGAACGTGGGCCGAAGACCACCTGACTCTGCGGTGACTCCTCCGGCGTGGTGGGGCGCTCTAACTTTGAGCTATGTCCTGTTCACGCACACTGGCCACGACACGGCACGGTTAACATGTAGCGGCGACACGGCACAGTTAGCATCCACCGCAGCGCAGTTGGTTGGAACCGGCTATGTTTGGATGCGAGGAGTGGGTGAGGCAGTGGAGTGGAAGGGCCGTCATACCCTCGGCTCTTGACAGTTGGCTGCGTGCCACGCTGCGGCGGGTGCCGCCGTAGCCACTTGCGCTGTATGGGAGGTGGGCATGCTGGAGGTGGAGGAGGATGTCGCCATGCGTGGTATGCGATGTGGCGCGATGTGCGATGTGCATGAGTCAGTGGCATGAGTGTGTGAGTGTGGTGTTGTTTCGCCAAAGCACGTCTTCCAACGTGCGACAGACGCTCGGCGATGGGGACGATGGGGGCGGACAATGGGCGGGGAGGGGCTGCAAGCCGCTCCTTATGTACCGCACGCCGCAATGGGCAGCACCGCGAGAAGGGCAGCTTAGCAGTGGACTCGGTATAAGATTGGATCAGCAGCAGGGGGGGGCGCGCAGGGCGGCAAGTGGGTGCGCCGACGGAAGGCGGCGCCAAACAGCGGCGCGGGGGGGCCGGGGTCTTTGTAGGAGGGGGCGCAGCCCCCTTGACGGTTGTGGCAGGCAAAGGTCGTGGCTGCAAACTTGGCGAGATCTGCAGCACCTTGGCATAGCAGCTTGTTCATGGCAGCTTGCGTGCATGCGTGGGTGACGGCTATCACCGGATGGTCGACGTCTCGGCGGCTGCGTACCGCTACCGCACGAAGCCGGCTTGCCAAAGGCGGCTTGAGCAGGCTGGCCAAGCCTGGCGGTGTTGCACAGGAACCACGGCGGTCGGGGGCGCCGATCAGCGTGGTACTCGTGTCGAAATAGGTATTTCGCGTTACTGCGCTCTCGCTGCTGCGCTCGCTAAATCCATTGGCCAATGCGTTCCAAATACGGCTGCAGCGCAGGTATGCCTGCTACCCGATCTGCGACCTACCGTCTGCGAAACGGACCGGTGCCACGACACGACGACCCAAGTCCAGTCCCCGCCACCAAGCCGACCCCGCCACTGACGGCCGCAACAGATCGACGTCGCTGCCATCCCTCCCCTCCTCGGACCAGAATAGCAGTGTAGCCCAACAAGCTCATGCTCGCTTACCAGATCCGATCCGATCCGGGTCATCACGTCACGGCGTGACCAAGTTATGCATCACGGACGGCGCGGACTAGCGGCACCGGAAGAGATGGCGGCGCGAGCCACATTCCGCGCGGACGCGCGCCAAGCGAGCTCAAGCTCGCCTCACATTCCTCCTCCCAAGGCTACGCGCCGATCCCATCGTCGCGTTCGTCCGGCCCGCCGGAGGGTCACGTCCCAGCTCACGGAGTCGTGTTGTCATTGCCAAGGCGGGCACGAGTTGGCGAGCACGCGCTCGGCAAAGTGGCAGCGAGTGCACGGGTTGAGCGTGCGCCGATATGCACCATGCCACGCCCGTGCCGGCGGCCGCGACGCAGGAAGAGCGCCATCGTCGGGCCGACACCTCTGCCATCGGCTTGCATGGTGCGCCAAGCACGTGTTTTGTTCGCCGCCGCGGGCGCCGGCAGTGCTCATGGTCGGGGATCCCGTTCAGCCTCCCCGGCGGCCACGCGCCCGGCCGGCGGCGATGGATTCGATAAGACGCCTTTGCTGCTGCGATTGGCGTTACGGTGTAACGGCTTGGCAGTAGTGTCGGGGGGTGGGTGCTTAGCCTTATGCTCTCCGTCTGCTCTGGGTTTTGCCGCCGCATATGATACCTCGGGCTCAACAGCAACTACTGCCGGTGGGTGCATCCGCGCGCCGGCAGATTGCGGTCCACCACCGAGGAACGAGGAAAGTAACACGCGTCTGCCGGCGGCAAGGGACGGCACCGTCCACGTTCCTATGCATACACAATCTCGGTGCATAATGCTGCTTCTCAGATCAGAATTCATACCTGCAGTACCTGTGCAGCACTCAGCGTGCCGCGGACCTCGGCGTGCCGCGACCTCAGCGAGCGGAGTGCGGCCTCCGTTCCTGCCCTAGTGCCGGGGCTTCGGACGTTGGCAGTGGCGGCCTTCCAGCCGTCAGAACACCCCGCTCACGCAGCACGCACGGCACAAAGCAGCCCGCATGCGACTCGAACTCGCCGCACGCCGCACGCCGCACGCCGCAGCGCGCCGCGGGGGGGGGGGGGGGGGGGGGGGGGGGGGGGGGGGGGGGGGGGGGGGGGGGGGGGGGGGGGGGGGGGGGGGGCGGGGGGGGCGGGCCGGGG
>JAPKIE010000009.1:177609-335213 GCA_026725045.1 Vanrija sp. TS_01
ACACCCCCCCCCCCCGCCCCCCCCACCCCCCCCCCCCCCCCCCCCCCCCCCCCCCCCCCCCCCCCCCCCCCCCCCCCCCCCCCCCCCCCGGTGCCCGAGCTGGCGTGCTCGCACGTCGCGTGGATCCCCCGCCGCGGCCTCGCAACGCCGCGGGTGCTGGTGTACGCGCGATTTCTCGCACCCACCTGTGCGTGCTCTGCCGCGGGCGAGTTCGGGCAATGCATTGGCGCGCAGCCCGATCGTTGAGCGCCTGCGGCCTGCGGCGCTCGTCGCCCAGCACGCGCCGAGTGTACGACACAGCGAAGAACAATTCAGGTCCCCCGATCGCTGGGTCGCTGCCATTTCGGACTGTTCTGCAGCCTTCGGTTTGTGGGAACTCGGCGCTGAAGAATTGCCCGAGGCTGGAATACACCTTGGCGACAGCGACGGCGAACATGTGCCCGATGGTCATTGTGCAGCACTCGCTATTACATACATGCGTCGCAAAAGCGGCGGCGGGCCTTATATTCCGTCTTACGTTCTGGTTCCTTCGTTTTCGACCTCAGTGCGAGGTGTGTTACGACGCCTGTCGGAGGTTGGTTGCGCGAGGCGGCAATAGTCCCGTCGACGCGATCGGGTTACCTGCTGCGGCTGCAAGTGCCGGGCGCGAGGGCGAGCGCTCGGTGGTCCCTCGAGACCTTGGCCCGTAGCCTCACGGGCGGGCCTGATGTCCGCTCGCGACGCCGGTGCCGCCACCCAACGTCATACCGCGCCGTCGCCGCCGGCGGTTAGGCGGCAGGTACAGACAGCAACAACTAGTGGCAGCGATCGCGTAAAGCCATCCTCCTATGCAACCACCTGTACACACCGACACGAGTCTTCGACACGGTACTTGAGCAGATTTCAGTGTCTGTGCCTACAGTCTAATGGGACTGCGCGGGGAACAGATCTGCACGCGCGTTGAGCGCGACGAGCGCGCGCGGTGGACGCCGAGTCCGCCGCTTCGCCGAGTGGCAGTCCGACGAGGACGGTGGATGCGGAGGCGTCGGGATGACATCCCGATCGGCGGCACGCACCCTGAGCAAGACTAAGCTGCGATGAATATACATTCTGTCTGCGCATGTAGTCTGCGTGCCAGCATTGGTGCATGCATCATGCTATCTGTGCCTGTGGATAGCAACGACGCCGTCAAGCATGCCTGCCACCAAGCGCAGCACTCAATTTTATGCTGAGGCTCCGATCGACCGTAGCAGCCGCTAGCCGGTGCTAATCTCGCACCATGCCAGCGCCAACCCGAACCGGCGGTACCTCGACAGGGTGTTCCGCCGGCTCATTTTTGTCCGCCAGGCGATGCGCGTCATGGCATGGCGCGCGCGCGCGCCGGCCGGCAGTGTCAGCGCACCTCAGCTCAGCGTAGCGCCGCGGCCGGCGGCGCGCGGGTGCACCCGTCCGCCGAGCTGGTATCGCGTCCGAGGGTGGAGCTTTGCAGGGAGCTGGGAGGGAGCACCAGCACGCGCCAGGGTGCTGCTCGCTGGTCCCTTTGTTTTCATTGACAAAGGAAGCGTCACGTGTACAGTATGCGGCCGCGCCGCCCGCCGAGCGCGGCGCGAGGCAGCGCGAGACGGACGCCCTAAAGGCCGAGCTCGGTGTACATGCCTCGCTGCGCCACCTCGGCCGCGGAGGTCGTAGTCTCTGCTGCTGCGTGGATTGTTTTGACCGCGCCGCAGCGGTTTGTTGGCTTGTTGACAGTGGCTAGTGCCGAGGCTGTACGACATGAAAGAGTAGCGCAAAGTGCATAGTATGATGTGACCGCAATACCACTAGCCACAGCCTCTGTATCAGCCAAGCCTCGGTCTCGGGGTCGATGCGGGCTGCCGTGCGGCTTGCGATCAGCCTCGGTCGCAAAAGCTGCCAGGTCGGTCGCTCGCCCGGACGCCTGGCGGCGCGGTCGCCATCTCGCTTGCCTCGGCCCGGCAGCGCGTGTGGTCAAGCACGAGCTTCGCGCAGCGCCCCAGTCTACCGGCCGATAAGTGCGCGTCTTTTTGCAGCATACCACGCGCCCGTTGGTCCAATCTACTCAGACAACCCCGCCTCGGATTGTGTGTCCTGCCTGCGGCCTATGCAACAGCGTCCACTCGAGCCGATGGAGCCGAGAAGGTGGGCGGTACCGCACCATTGCATGCATTGCACAGTCGCGCAGCCAGCTAGCTAGCTGCATTCATGCCGCTTGCATTCGCTGGGGCAGCACAAGGCTCGGCAGTGCGCCTCGCGCTCGCATCGGGGAGTTAGTCTTCGATACGTCCGGCGTGGGGCCGACGACGATCCAGAAGATGGCTGCGCCTGGTCGAGCTGGGTCTAGACCGCGGTAGTACCAGGTTCAAGGTCATCCGTCTACTACACCCGCCATTCCACTGGGACACGATTACAACACGCGCTGCTGAGATTGTGTGACTCTTCTGACGTTTACCAGGGGGATGGGCGTGTGCGATGGGGGTGCAGATAGAGGGGGATGGGGAGGAAATACAAATGGAGGAGAATACAAATCAATCGATCGGCCTCGACCCGCAATCTCATCTGCGGCGGCAGCGGCGGCAGCGGCAGCAGCAGCAGCAGTGACGACGACTGGGTACGCTATTGCGTGGTTGTATTGGACGATTCGCATGCTCTGGGCCATGCAATACACGTATGTGCATGACAATCGCCGCTGCTGGCATGGTCGGCTGATCTGATCTCTAGCCAAGCGGCTATGGAATGCGCCGGCGAGACAGACTTAATTTTCGTACCTCAGAATTCTCGCAAGGAAAAACTCGTGCCCATGTCTCTCTCTCTGCCCTGGTGCCCGCTGATCGCGTGCCCCCGCACCCGCCGATGCGTACGCGTACACGGGCGATTACAGCAGGATGCCACGAGGTCCAAGGCCCGGCTGTTTGGTAGTGTGAGAAACACTTTCAGAACGGGGGCGGGGGAAGCGGTGAAAGTGGTGATGCAATCAGTGTGTATGCTGCTGCATTTCGGGTCGCGCCAGTATTCAGTTGGACGCTTGAGCTTGTTTGCGGCTACGGCGGCGGCGGCTGCGGCTTGCGGCAGCGGCGCGCGCCAGTGGTTAGCAGCAGCAGCGACAACAGCAAGAACCGCTGCTCTGTTGGTTCGCACTGGGACCTTGCAGCAGCAGCAGCAGCAGAGAGATCTAGCCTGGCTGGGGCAAATGACCGGAGCGCCCGATGTTTTGCAGCATTCCGGTGTTGCGTGCATCAATGGACTGCGCGCGGCGGGCGGGCGCCGCCGGCTGCATCAGAGCTACAGCGGCGACCTTTTGGTAGAGGCATTAGAACTGAATTGCCCGGTTCCGGCGGGTCGTCGGCGGACGATAGCAGCACGAGCGGCAGACTGCTGGCGGCCGAGTGTGCCGTGCCGTCCGTCCGAGTCGGGCCCACCAGTCCTCCTCATACCCCCTGTTTCCTGCAGCAAGCTGCTGCTGCTGCTGCTGCTGCTGCTGCTGCATGCTGCATGTGAGGCGTGGCGTAGGCCTGGCAATCACACACCACCCACACCCACGGCGCGTGACGCGAGAGACAGCATGCATCGGGTAGGTTGTGCCTTGTGCACGACGACTTCGTGGCCGGCCTGCTGCACCATGGCAGCTCGAGTCTCACACACACCCACAGAGTTGGTGGTTGCAGTCATACCCGGTGACGCCGACCCGACCTGCTGGGGTGGCCGTTTCTCGCACGGCACACGGCACGGCACGATACGGCAGCCTTGTCATCGACGTGCAGCGGCAGGCATGAGACCCGCACAAGAGGAAGTTGGGAAGAGCAAGCTTAGGGGGGGCCGAGAAAAAAGCGGCCCTAAGGGACCGAAGGACTCGATAGTGGAATAAGGGCGGGCGGGGCAGGCAGGAAGAGGAGGAGAAGGAGGAGGAGCAGGGGTGCAGCACCTGCAACATGCCATCGGCCACTCACTCACGCCCGAGCCTCGCCTGTTACCCTGAGCAGCGCCTGCCTGACGTTTGGCCACCACCTCGCCTCCAAAATCCCAGTTGGTGCCAGCTTGATAATCTATATATGAATGCGCAACCTCGTCGTCCACAAATACCCACCCACCCCGTCAGACAAGCAGTCGTTCACTCCACAACAACTGCTATTCTAGAGCCCCACCCCTCTGTACTAGACTCCACCACTACTCCACCCCCACCACCACCAGCCATGGACGCCATCGCCGCTCCGTCGTTTGACACCTCTGATGTCAAGACCCCCACCAACCTCTTTGTAAGTAGCCCGAACCTCGGCCGCCACCACCACCATGACCGACCCGATCAATACCACCACCCACCAAACCCCACCCGTCCATAACACCACCACCAACAGTCACTAACACCATGCAGCAGGACGTAGCTCCCGCCTGGGGCAACTACCTGTACCAAAACATGCTCCCCAACCTCGGCACCGACTGGCTCATCAACAACAACCTCGCCAACACAAACGCGGCTGCCGCAGCCGCTGCTGCTACGGCGCCCGCCGGCGGCGCAGTGGCGGCCGCAACAGCCCCTTCCACCGACTACTTCCCCACCGGCCCCTGGTCGTCTCAGCCTCTTTCCACTCGCCCGGGCTCGGCCAGCAGCGGCAACTCGGTCCCCACCCTCGGCCAGGCCGGCCCCAGCAACTACTACCTGTCGTTCTACGGCGGCTCCATCGCGCCTTCTCTGCTCGCCCCCGGCGGCTCGACCTCGTCCGCGTCGTCGCACATCTCGTCCTCTGTCGATGTCGTCGACAAGATCATCGCGTCCGAGTCTCCCATGGCCATCGAGTCGCCGATCCCCATGACTTTTGCCCTCAGCGGCGCGACCACCTTCTCTAGGGGACGCACCCACTCTGTCGACAGCGATGCCGACCACGAGGCCGTGGACGGACTCAGCCAGCACAGCCACAGCGAGCACGAGCACGACCACGACGAGGGCGTCGAGCGCGACGGCATGATCTGGGGCATGAAGGTGGACGAGTACCGCGCGCTCTCGGCTCGCGAGCGCAAGCGCGTTCGGAACCGCATCTCTGCTCGTACGTTCCGTGCCAAGAGGAAGGAGCACCTCAGCTCCCTCGAGTCTACGCTCGGCGCCAAGGACCTCGAGATCAAGCTCGCCCACGAGGAGAATGCCCGTCTCCGCCGCGAGCTTGCCGACATGCGCCGCCGGCTGTCCAAGTACGAGACGCAGAAGCCCTACTAGGCGAACTCGCCAGTCCCCCGTACACAGGGCTGGGCTTGCGGGGCATTTCCCGACCACACGCGGGCATGCCCAGACCACACAAACTCGCCGCAAGCCTGGTTCCAAGGCCACCACCACGACGCGAACGCGCCCCGTTCCCTGCGCCCCCCGCAGCAGCGGTGCGGTGCGTGGTGGCAGCGGGCTTGCCAGGGGTGGCAGAGCACAGCAGCAACAATAGCAGCAGCAGTAACGTCCTAGTAACCTTGTATACAGAGCAACGACGCCATGTAATGTGTAGCATTAGCTTGATGCATACGATAGTATGGATTACCACGACACCATCGGAAACGTGCATGGGCGGGCAGTGTTTGCAGTGCTATCGGGACCGAGGTGAGAAGCGGCCAAGGCGGCGTCGGGCACAGCCGTCAGGGGGTGGGCGGTGGTTGCATGCTGGGTGGTGGCCGATGGCATCCACAGTGGGTGGGGAAGAAGCGCCGCCAAGGCGAGCATTTCGCGAGTCTGGGAGCGCTGACTGTGTCCGTGTCTGCGCTTTGCTCATCACCATGATTTTCGCGCCTCCGAGCTAATAGTCGAGCGAGGCGAGCACAGGCGAGAGGCGAGGCGGCTCGAGGCTAGGGTGAGCGGGCGCGGCTGCGCAATGCAGCACGCTCGCAGCTGCCGGCGGACATGACTGCCTCCGCCGACGAGGAAAAGCTTAGCTGACCGCCGGCGGTCTGTAGTCATCATTCTCTCCCTGGCCGGCCGGCGCGCCGGGCGCAAAAACTCGGTCGCTCAGGTCGTCATAGTTGGTCCGCAGTGTCAACAAGCACCGGGGGCGGGCGGACGGGCGGCATGCGGTCCGCCCCGCGGTCGGGTGGGCGGTATGGCATGCATGCTCCACGAAGGGTGGGCAAGGCAACGGGACGCACCAAGCAGCTGACTGGAGCGATCTCGCACATCATCGTGATGTTTGGCACCCTCCACTGCGTCATGGCCGAGGCGCGCGGGAGGCCGACCCCGCCGCGGGGGGGGTCGGCACCGAGCTGGGCGAGCTGAGCGTGCCGCCCTCACGCAGCAGCAGCATGCACAGTCCGTGCCGGTACTCATTGCGTGCATTCCTCGGCCTGCAAAAACTATTGGCGAGCAGCAGCAGCAGCCATCCCCATGCAAAAGCAAACGGAAGGCTGCAAATGCAAACCAAGACCCCGCCGCCGGCCGGCGGCCACGAATTTCTGTTGACCCGATAGCAGCGGTGGCCGCCGGGGCGCGGACGGACAGGGCGCCTACCCTGAAGGATGGTGACACCTGCACACCCGCGTCATGAGCATGCATGCCTTGGCCCTATGATGCGGGCGCAGATGCTCGCGGGGCAGGCAGGGCGCGTAACCTAATCGTCGGTGTGCATGCTCCTCGTACGAGGTGGCGCAGGACGGGGGAGCAAGCAAGGCCAAGAAACGAGCCAAAGCACTTGCTGTGCACGCGGCGTGGGGCGGCGTGGGGTGGGGCGGGCAGGGCGCGCCATGTCCGCGCCCGTGTTGCGGTCAGTCAGCAGCGTTGGTCACTTGGCCGTCCTGGTCTCCGTGCATGATGCCGTGCCGGCGTGCCGAGGGCGCGCGCTCGCACGCGTTCAGCACCCCGCGCCCGCACGTACCCACCCCGATGTCAGTGGCGTACCTGTTGCCTGCCGCCACCTGGAATCAGGCGCCCTGCTTAAGCTCGGCAGTGCGAAGGCAGACAGGCCCCAGCGGACCAAAGTCGCGCAACCTTGGCATCTTGGCGCGTTCTGATCATCCAGCCAATGTTGCTGTCGAAGCGACTGATCGCGACGAGGCGCAACGGACGACACTTTGCGAGCTCGGAGCCGCACATCGCTCCGCCTCCACTTGGGCCGTCCACCACCCGGACCCGTCCACCACCCGGCGAGTGAGCAACACCTCGCTTGCCTCGCACCCGCCGGCCTCGCTTTGTCACCCGGCGTCAGCAAGCCGAGGCGAGGCGAGGCGAGGTGAGGCGAGGTGAGGCGAGCGCTCGCCGCTGTTCGACGGCCCCGAGACATGTGCCACAACTCCACATGTGCGGACGGTCGCCGCCACGCACAGCGGTCGCGGTTGGACGTGGAATCTCCGTACGCTATGATTCATCCGCAGCCAGCTGGCTTGCAGTAGCCCTCTGAGGCGCATGAGCCAACGCTGGCAGCACGCAGCACGCGTGATAGGCCCACCCCGAGCACGACGCCATGCCGACAGCACATACGCTCCCATCGGGCATGTAACGGCCGCTCACTGCGCCGCTGTCGGGCCACCCGCGCGCCGCGCCGTCAGTTTACGGTGTACCGAAGCGAGGCAGTGGCGAAGAGCGAGTACACACTCTCGCGGATTCCGGCGAACAGATGCGGCTTCTTCACGATCGGATGCTGTGCATGTGATGTTCTGTTCTGTTCTGGGATCGGAGTACGCAGCAGCGGACGACGAGCAGTCGACATGCACGACGATCGGACGGATGAAAGGCCGGCCGGCCGCGCCGTTTACATAGCTCGACCGAGTCCGACAGCGCCCACGGCTCGGTGAACCGAAAATTCTAAAGACGGATTACCGCGGGCGGCAACACGGCGGCGATACCAGCTGCGGCTACTACTCATGATGATGATGCTGATGACGTCGTGGCGGCGGCAGTGGCACCCCTCGTCCCCTGCTGCCTGGCCCTGGCGCCCCTGCGACCCCCTGAGCGCCGGACGGTGGGACCCGTGCCTGGTCCTAATGAGGCTGGCCCATTAACGCACAGACAGTTGTAATCACGGGCAGTAATGATAAACAGCTGCTCTCTAAACGACGGTAACGACAGGCTCGGCGGCGCCGTCAACTGACAGCTGACAGTCGTGAGCGTGCCGCGCGACGGATGGCTCCACCACCGCTCCACCCGCCCCAAACGCACATACACACACAGAGCTGGGGTGGGCCCAGGCTCCAGCTGGCCGCAGAGGGAGGAACATGCGCTACAGATGGCACATGCTCATGGCCGCTCCACTTGCTGCCGGCACGGCGTGTCGCGCGCCAGAACACATTCCACCGCCGCTCAGAAGCCATCGGATCGGTGGGAAGAAGCGCGCCGCTCGGCTCTAGTGGCGTGGCATGTCGCGGACCGGCAGGTGTGCGTGCTTGCTTTCTCCTGGCCGGCTCACGGGGGGGGGAGTAGCGTGCAGGTAGCACCAGACCAGGACCGGACGACCGGACGGATGTACGTGTGCGTGTGTGATATGCGTGTGCGATGATTCGCGGTTTATGCATCTGCCGTGAACTCCGCCATCCGCCGCACCTACCACACCCTCGTGAGGAATGCTGCGTACGGACCCTCGCCCAGGCTAGGAGAGAACCGACAGCCGACTTGCACGTGCCGTGCCGTGCCGGACACCAACGGAAGGCCTTGAGCCGAGGCGTTCGTAGCGCCCCGTATTAGTCTGTGTGGCAGGTCAAGTGAGTCTTACTTTGCCCGCACGTCGGTTCGTGGCACCAACAAGCACATGCCCCAAAAGTCCCACGCCGAGACGCATGCTCGGTAGTTCCAGAATTCCAGTCAGTGCAGACTGCGCCGCCCTGGCGGATGGACGAGGTGCCCTGCGCCACTGAGCTCCCATCCTCTCACTCCACGGATTCTGTTGGCAAGCGGTGACTGACAGGCACAGAGGATCTCAGCGTGGGGGCGATTCACTCAGCGCCACATGCATACGTCGGGAATCAGGCGCAGTCATCTGCTGGGCTGGGCCCAGCGCTGCGGGTGCGTCCCGTTGTCGGTGGCATGGAAGAGGGCAAGGGCTCGCAGGCCATATTCCACCGCCCCTCGCTGCCCCCACTGACCGACCCGTTCCTTCCTAACACGTGCTTGGCCTCGCCGAGGGGATCTCGCAGCGGGCCAGCTTCCCAAGACAAAGGCATCGACCACAAGTCGCAAGTGGCAGGCGACGAGGCCCTATTCAGTGTCTGGCGCTGAGGCACTCGGCGATAGGCTGTGGTGCCGGGGCACTCAAGGATAGTCTGTACATACATACCTCTGTGGCCCCTCGTGGGGTTAAGGAACTGGTAGATAAGCCAGCCCCGTGGCCTGGAACGCGTGGAGTACTGCATCCTGTCGACTGGAGAGGGCTGGGAGCAGGACCGACCGCCACATACCCCGACCAGTCGGACGCTGTCCGGCTACACCGTTTGCTTCAACATGTGAGGAGGGGTGGGCAGATGCCATCCAGGTGGGCAAGGGCATGTGATACCACTCAGAATTCAGGCGTGTTGAGAATGTGGGCGGATGCGATACGTGCCGATTGATGTCATGGTCATCGAGTTGTGGTCAGGGATGGTGGCATGTGGGCAGCTTCGCTTTGGCTTAGGGGGCTGACAACGTGCTCTCACGCGTCTGGGGTGACCTCGCACGCACATGTTCACTTCGATGTGAATTCTGGCTGCAGTGGCCCGCATGGGTGGGCTGTTATTCGGGACGGGTGAGATCCCAATGGCCAGGTGTGGCTTCGTGCCACACTCGAACTTCCCGCGAGGCAGCGAGCGCCTCGCAAGACGAGTTGGGGTGCTTTGACGGCACAGATTGGGAATCCCGTATCATATTAACCAATGCCATGTGTGCTTGGGACATGGCAAGGGTGAGGTTACGGTTCGCTGACATCGACCGGAGGAAGGGGACCTGGTGGGTTGTGGCGTTTGAGCGCGCTTGTGCCAAGGATCCAACTGTTGTCCTTGAAGAAAATATCAAGGGAGGTGCTGCTGCTCCAGAGTTTTCGAATACCGACTCCACAAGGTGAGCCGGCACCTGGGGTGGCGACCCGTCCAACCTAGAGTTGTTGACTCCAGTCCTTCGCCTTCACTCCCGCCCTGCTCCTTCAGATTGGCAGCTGGACCTACTGACCTTGCCTGTGTGCCTCGACGTGTACCTCGACGGCGAGTGACTCACCCTCACCAGGCCGAGGCCTGCGGCGAGTTCCCGCGACAAGTGAGCGGACTGCAGACTCGCTTGCCGCTGCCTCGGTGATGCAAGACTCGGTCGTCAGGGCTGGGCAAAGCAAAAGCCGGACGCCGAGGCGACGAGCAGACTGCCACTGAGGTCACGCATGTGCGCGAGGTGCAGAGCTTCCATCTTCTCACCTTGCTGCCATGCGCCGTTATGCACGACCTCTCCCGGAGATCAGCCAGCACACAGCCGGCCCGGATGTCGATTGCGGGCATGCGGATGTCGGCAGAGAGTGGACAGACGAGTGATAAGATACGATGATACCCTGAGGCGGACTGACGAAAATACGCATTCGAAATCGCCGCTCTTTGGAACGGCCACACTATCGCCGCATCACGTTCCGTTCGCCAGCAGGAGCCGCCATCTTGCGAAACTCATCGGAGACGCAGACTGCGGAATGCAAGCCGTCGGCATGCTCCGGGATGGCGTGCATAAAGTTGCGGCGACGGCGGGCCGGACGACGCTAGCCTCCCCGCGGTCCGCTGGCTTCTGACCACCGCGAGCTCGACCCGTTCGACCTCACTAACTACATTCCCTCCATGCCGCGACCGCTTTTTGTTGGGCAGAAAACTCACACATTCCCACTACAGACTCCCGTACAACTAGACCTTCTCGCTGAGGTTCTTCTCATCATAGGCGACGGACTCGCGGCGGAGCTGCCCGCGGCCGTGGACCAGGTCCTGCGTCTCGGTGACGCCCGCGCCCTCCTGCGTGGCCGTCTTCGCCTGCTCAAAGTGCGAGCCATCGGCCTCTGGCCCAAGAAGGACACAGGAGATGAGGAAAAAGAGCACAATGCCCACAAGCATGGCCTGCACCGTCGCGTAGTCCGGCACGACGTTGCCGTTTGGCAGCGTCGTCTTGAGCCTGTCGCCGGCAGTCGACTCGATCTGGGCTGCTGCAGAAGAGGCCATGTTGCCCAGCTGGTAGCAGATGCCGGCGAACGACGCGCGGAAGGCGGGAGGGCTCACTTCGCCGAGGTAGATGGGGACCACACCGAACGTGGCTTGCTGCGATGTGTGAGCATTAAGGAAAGGGGCACTATGTCCGTCCCACGTACCATTCCGAAGAGAATCATGCTGCCTCCGGCAGTGAGGCCGACAATATCGTGGGGGAGAATCCAGAGAGGAATGAAGGCTGCACACCAGAGGCAGAAGACGATAATGCACAGACGACGGCCGAGGTACTGGCTCAGGTAGCCGGCGACCGCGCCACCAATGATGGCGAACACGTTGGTGATGATGGTGGAGATGTTGGCCGCCTTGGGCGAGATGCCCTTGGACACCTGGAGGTAGGTCGGATACAGGTCCTGGGTACCGTGCGAGAGGAAGTTGAAGGCGGCCATGGTGACAATACCCCAGATGACGCGGATCCAGTTGGCCTTGAGCATGGCCCAAGTTTCCTTGAGGAAGCGCTTGCCCTGGCCCTTTTGCTGGCCCTCGGCGCGGGCGATCTCCCGCGCCTCGCGGTACTGCTTCGACTCGGGGAGGACGGCACGGAAGATGGCTGACGTGACGGAGAAGCCCGCGCCGATGAAGTAGACCGAGCGCCAGCCGTACTTGGACGTGGGGACGACGGTGAGGTTGATGACGGCGGCCCTGGGTTGGTTGTCAGAGAAGAAAATAAAACGAACAAAAACAGTCGAGTGCACGTACAAAAGGTAACCAAACGAGTAGCCAGGCTGGAGGATGCCCGAGCAGAAGCCACGCGCCTGGACCGGCACATTCTCGAGGGACGTGGCCATTGCCTGGCCCCACACACCGCCCATCACAATGCCGAAGCAGGCGCGGATGCCGAGGAACTGGGTGTACGTGTTGCACAGGCCCGAGGCAAACTCGAAGAGCGCAATGAGCAGCATGTTGACGCAGAGGGTCCAGCGGCGGCCGTACCGGTCTGCCAGGAGGCCGAAGACGACGGCGCCGACCGAGCGGAACAGGAGAGTGAGGGTGATAGACGTGGTGAGGGTGTGCTTCGCGACGCCAAAGTGCTTGGTCATTTCCACAAGTGTAACCGACACGGCGAAGAAGTCATATCTGGGGGGGTTGGTCAGCTCTGCGCGACGACCAACATGGCCAATGAAGACAGGGAGGTGAGTAGTGGCTGCCGCCACCAACCCCAACCTATCCCACCGCCACGCCGACAACTCACCCATCACACGTCCACGCCCACCACCCGCAGAGGAAGTACATCCAGTCCATGAGCTTCATGCGCCCGAACAGCCGGAAGGGGTTGTAGATGACCTCGTCGTCTGTCGTGCCGGCCTTCCACGTCGGGAGGATGGCGCGCGCGATCGACCGGTCACCGCGGTTCGCGTGCCAGCCCGCCAGCTGGCCCCGGACCGACGCGGGCGGGTACTCGTGGTGCCCCTCTGCCTCCTGCACGACCTCGAGCTGGGGAGTCGCCTTGGTGTCTGTGTCTGCCATTGTTGGTGGGTGCTGTGTGCATCTCTCCAAGAGAGCCGCCACGGGGCCCTTTATGGTCGCTGTGGCTAGCCGCCCATGGCGGTTCCGCCCATTTCGCGGCGTCCAGACGCCGTATCTAGCGCATATGCAATGCGCAGACGATTAACCGAGAGCATGGCCCGAGTCATGTGTGGCTAGTGGGTTGGATTGCCTGAGCGTGAGGTTGCGGGGGGCCGATCCTAGGGCCGAGCGAGCCGTCGATAAGGTACGGCACCGACCGCCGTGCTCGCCCCGCGCCTGCTCTCGGTCGACGGCGGCGGGGTGCCCGAAATGCCACCCTGCCACCCTCAAACAGCCCCCACTATAACCCCCCCACCTGTGTGCCAAGCGATTCCGACGCTATTCCGAGCCCCCAAGCCAACACAGGGATCCATGTCAATCGCGACGTGACGAATCACGCAAAGCGTAGGCTGAAGGGTAGGCTGGGATAACCGGGGGCGCCATGCTGGATGTCGCGCGACGGTCGTATGGGAGTAGGCTTTGAAGACGACACGGTGAAGACCGCCGACTGCAAGAAAGCCCGTCTGTCGTTATTTCCATTTTTGCGACCTCCATTTGCCATCCACATACGGCTCGGATTTTCCATCCCGAATGCCCACCACAGGTGGTCAACATCTGCGCAGCTACCGACCCACTCCGCTGAGGCTAACTGCACGAGGTGGCGGCCGGTATGACGATGTGGGGAGTGGAGCAAGTCACGAGGACCAGATGGGCGCTTAAGCGGCGCCTATTTGCGTCGTGGTTTATCCACCTCGGACAATTTGAATGTGCGGTTCAGACAACCGCCTGATAGAGAGGTTCATCCTGTGGAGCCAGGCTGCCGGAACGTTGGCATGGCGGCTGTCATCTCGACGACGGCCTTAGCCGCTCTAACGCGGCAAGCAGCGACTTGAGCCCCGGAGCGAGAGATAGCGGCTGCGCTCTCCATTCGCGCAGCAAAACATATCTCCATTGCCGACAGTGGGGTGTGGGCGGCTCGTAGACGATACCCGCAGTGCTCCGTGACGGGCCGGGCGGCTGTAGTGAGCATGCCGCGGCATATAACCAAGGCGACTAGCAGGAGCAGCGCCGGCCCCATCCCCCAACATCACTGAAACATCACTGAGATCACAATGGTAGCCGTCAATGGAAGCACGTACCGCCCCCGCGATCTCACGATCAACGGTCAGCGGCTGAACGACACGCTGCACCAGACGTGCGAGTTTGGCGCCGCGCACCGCTGGGGGCCCAAGTCGACCGAGACAGGCATGGCGCGGCTCGCGCTCACCGACACGGACAAGCAGGTGCGCGACTGGTTCGTGTCGGAGATGAAGACGCTCGGGTGCGAGGTCAAGGTCGACACGATGGGCAACATCTTCGCCATCCGTGCCGGCGAGAACGAGGGCCCGCCCACCGCAATGGGAAGCCACCTCGACACGCAGCCCACAGGCGGGCGGTACGACGGCATCCTCGGCGTCATGGCTGCCGTCGAGGCCATGCGCACCCTGCACGAGTCGGGCCGGAAGACCAGGTACCCTGTCGCTGCGATCGACTGGACGAACGAGGAGGGCGGTGAGTTGCCAGTCGCGGCAGCAGTGGCTGACGGCAGCGCGCTTCCCCAAGTCGATGCAGGCTTCCAGTGTCTGGTCGGGCGACATCACGCTCGAGGATGCACACGCGCTCGCCGACGTCACCGACGACAAGGTGACCACGCTCTCCGAGCTCCAGAGGATCGGGTACGCCGGCGACGTGCCGTGCTCGTGGGAGGCCAACCCACTTGGCGCACACTTTGAGATTCACATCGGTGAGCCGCGCGTCTTCTTTTTTCTTTTTACCAGCTAACGCCCCAGAGCAGGGCCCGGTGCTCGAGAATGCCAGCCAGCGCGTCGGTATCGTGCGCGGCGGGCAGGCGTACAAGTGGTTCGAGATCACTATCCGCGGGCGCGACTCGCACGCGGGCACCACGCCGATGGACTGCCGCGCGGACCCGATGTTGACCGCCGCGCACTTCATCGTGGCGGCGAGCAGCATCGCGCGCGCACACGGCGGGCTGTGCACCAACGGCATCTTCACCGCTAAGCCGGGGTCCGTGAACACCATCCCGAACGAGGTGCGCTTCAGCCTGGATATCCGGCATGTCGAGGACGCGGCGCTCGCCGCGATCGAGGCCGAGATCCGCGCGCGCACGGCCGAGATCACGAACACGGGGTACAAGGTTGAGTGCACGATCGAGTGGAAGCCACTGTACGCCAACCCGGCAATCGTGTTCCATCCCGACTGCGTGAGCGCTGTGCGGGCCGCCGCGCTCGGCAACGTCGACGAGAAGGACACGCGCGAGATCATCTCGGGTGCGGGGCACGACTCGTGCTGCACGTCCAAGCGCGTGCCGACAGGCATGATCTTCATCCCGAGCAAGGACGGCCTTAGCCACAACCCCGAGGAGTACTCCACGCCCGAGGACTGTGCTCTCGGCGCACAGGTGCTCTTGGACGCTGTGCTCCTCTACGACTCGCAGCGGACGGCGTGAGTGGCCCGAGTGGGGGCTGGACGGGACAGGGAGAGAAGACAACCGGGCATTCGAGGCGGCTACTGTAGGTTTGAGGTGTTGGCATATGCGGCCGGTGTTGAGCGGCGATGTATCCTATTGCACAGGCAGGGGGGGTATCTCACTGAGCTGCCGAAACATTACTGAGCTGCCAGACCGTTACTGAGCGGCAGACCGTTGCCGTCGTTGTCACTGCCTGCTTCTGCTTGCTCCTTCTTTTCAGAGACATAACTACGCGAGGTACCCCTCTACAGGCTCCTCATCCACCGTTAACTACCCCACTGGGACATATGTATACTCCATTCACCTCCACCACTGCCCGAAGGCTCAATATTTATCATATGGGCAAAGTTCAGAAGAGTCTCATGGTCTGCCTCTGACCTCATATAGAAGTCAATGTTTCCAGAAGTATCGGTCGCGTGGCCCAATGGCAAGGCGTATGACTACGATTAAGACGGTTGTAATCATGAGATTGCGGGTTCGATCCCCGTCGTGGCCTAATGAGGTTAACATTTTGATATCTACTTTTTTTTATCCATTTTGGAGACCGTACATCTTCAAAGGATCTATACATGCGCTCCTTCATCGAGCAATGGCAAACATGCTGCTGCTTGATCACAATGCGAGTGATATGCACAACTACCCTACAACCTCTACCTATCCCTCGACCTTCCAGAGGGCAGTACGCCCTCTCTTGGGCTTTCTCGTAATGTGAACAGCCATGCCGTCTCCCTCAGACTTGATGGCGAGCACCACCGTCTCCTCGTACTGGGCCTGAGGCGGCGCCCTGGCGTTGGCGGCAGCGTTGACCTTCTTGCGCTGGGCGATCGCTCTCTTAGCGAACGAGAAGCGGTCCTGCATGAAGGGTATGGGCAGCTCTGGTGCCTCGACGCAGTGCTTGAAGAGGTCGAACGGGAGGGGCACAAAGGCGGCCAGGAGGCGCGGGTCGGTCGCGAGCGCACCATCTCCACCGCTCGCGTGCAGCTGGGCAGGCAGGGTGCGGACCAGGAAGGTGAGCACATCGGAGCGCAGACGGGCCGACCACTCGCCGTACGGTGCTGTTGCCGGGTCCGCCCAGACACCACTTGGGGGCGCCGGGGCGGGGGCACCGACCGAGCCGAACGAGAAGCCGTTGGCTGATGACCTCCGAGACCCGGCATCGAGCCAGTGGACGTAGTCGGCCACGTTGGTTGCTGAGATCGCCTCGGAGGCGACAGTGTAGGCGTGCTGCACGAGTTCGGGCAAGCCGCCAAAGAGGTACGCCGCGGCGAGCACTGAGCGGGCGTTCTCGGGCGTCACGATGTGAAGAGATCGATCTAGAGGGGATCAGTACGGCCCGTGAAGGACTAGACCACCGCTGCTCACGATAGAGGTTCTGAATGGCAACGTAGGCGGCCTAAGTGGGTTAGTAGACTGAGATGGGGGTTAATCACCCACCTCCTCTGTGATGTTCTCGTCCGCAAACGACAGCTGGATAGTGCTTCCAGGCATCGAGTTGCTCATCAGGTGCGCGAGGTAGGGGCTACGCGCGAGGATAACTGGGGGTAAGGTCAGTGCGTGTTCGAGAGTCAAGTGCGCCGAGAATACCAACGCCTGTGAAGCTTGAGCGAGCCACTGAAGAAGACGACCTGAATGTCCGCCCACTGCTGGTGGTAGAAGCCGTTTTTGAAGATGTGCTCGGCGAGCTCTGTCGCAAAGACAGCTTCTGACCTGCGGTGATCGTCAGCACGCGAGCTCGACGAGCTCAGGCCGGCGACTTACCCTGTGTCTTTCGAGCTCTCGGCGTCGCCGTTGACGGTGGGAGGCTGCGAAATGGGAGCCGAAGGAGGAGCACTGGGCCCAGCCGAGAGGGACGGGGCGGTGGAGGTAGCAGTCGGGGCGGCCATGTTGGAGGGCGAGTAAAGTCCAAAAGGGAGAGAGGGGGTTTCGCGGAGGGATGTGGAGTGTGGAGACTGTGCAGGGTATCCTTGTGCGTATGTAGGCGACGGGCGTTCTAACCGAACTTTTTAGTGTTGTGACGAGGGCCTTGATGCCAGAGAATGGAGTGTCAAGATGGACAATGCGAGTGGCAATGAGATGAAGAGACGAGGTTGAGGATGAGGTGGAGAAGTGACGATTGTCGCCTGGCTGAAATGTTGCCGTTTGCGCCGCATTTCAGTTTCTGCTACCAACAACGACACGCCCTCCACCTTTTGCACTCGCTCTCATCCTCGACTCACCACTCCTTTCGCCGACGCTTGCCAGCTCGCACTACTGGACACATGGCAGTCTGGTAGACACACTCAGCACACTCTACCTCCTCCGTCAAGAAAAGGATGAGCCACCATGGACGCCGAGGGCGCGGACACGGGCCGACCGTGCAGGTCGTTGGCTCTGCTCCCGGCGCAAACATCCCCGCCGGCGAGGAGGCGCCTTCGCTCACCGTCACCATGCTCGGCGCTGGGCAGGAGGTCGGCCGCTCATGTTGTGTCATCCAGCACCGCGGAAAGACGATCGTGTGCGATGCAGGCTTGCATCCGGCGTACCCTGGCCTCGGCGGATTGCCGTTCATCGACGAGCTCGACTGGTCGTCAGTGGATGCCGTCCTTGTCACGCAGTAGGTGGCCTTTTCTTATGCAGATGCACCTGCTCACACCTCAGCTTCCATGTTGACCATGCTGCTGCGCTGCCGTACATCATGGAGAAGGTATGTTGTGATTGTGACGCGTGGGCGCATCGCTCACTCCCAGACCAACTTCCGCGAGGGCAACGGCAAGGTCTATATGACCCATGCGACGAAGGCCATCTATGGCTTGACGATGATGGACACTGTCAGGATCAAGTGAGACGACATTCAACTCCCTCGTGGTAGCTGACACGCGCGCAGTGACCAGAACGCCGAGTCTGGCCAGTTGTACAATGAGGCCGACGTCCAGGCATCATGGCAGAACGCCATTGCGATCGACTACCACCAGGACATCGTCGTCTCTGGAGGTCTGCGATTCACACCATATCACGCTGGCCATGTTCTTGGAGCATCAATGTTCCTCATCGAGATTGCTGGTCTCAAAGTCCTTTACACAGGCGACTACTCGCGTGAGGAGGACCGCCACTTGGTCATCGCCGAGGTCCCTCCCATCAAGCCG
Source organism: Vanrija sp. TS_01 (assembly GCA_026725045.1). NCBI lineage: Eukaryota > Fungi > Basidiomycota > Tremellomycetes > Trichosporonales > Trichosporonaceae > Vanrija > Vanrija sp. TS_01. The sequence goes on from JAPKIE010000009.1 coordinate 195,904, forward strand.
GACGTGTTGATCTGCGAGAGCACCTTTGGCGTGCACACATTACCAGACCGCAAGGACAAGGAGGAACAGTTTGCTAGTGGGTTACTTGCGCTTATTGTTGAACTGACCCGCCAGCTCTGGTCGGCAACATTGTGCGTCGAGGAGGCAAGGTCCTCATGCCCATCCCATCCTTTGGCAACGGTCAGGAACTGGCGCTTCTCCTCGACGAGTACTGGAATGAGCACCCCGAGTTGCAAGGTGTTCCCATCTACTTTGCATCAGGCCTGTTCCAGCGAGGCATGAAGGTGTACAAGACCTACGTCCACACTATGAACGCCAACATTCGATCACGGTTTGCGCGTCGAGACAACCCCTTCGACTTCCGGTTCGTCAAGTGGCTGAAGGACCCCAAGCGCCTGGACCACTCGCAGCCATGTGTTGTCATGGCATCCGCCCAGTTCATGAGCTTTGGTTTGAGTCGTGAGCTGCTCGAGCAGTGGGCTCCTGATCCGAAGAACGGTGTTATTGTCACTGGTTACTCTATCGAGGGTACCATGGCACGAACGCTGCTGGGCGAGCCGGATCACATCGAGTCATTACGAGGCGGCAACAACATCCCAAGACGGTGTACGGTCAAGGAGATTTCCTTTGGCGCGCACGTCGACTACAGGCAAAACTCTCAGTTCATCCAGGAGATTGGCGCACCCCACATTGTTCTCGTCCACGGCGAGGCGTCACAGATGAACCGTTTGCGTGCGGCCCTGCGCGACACATACGCCACCCGCGGACAAGAGATCAACATCCACACCCCGAGGAATCTCGAGCCACTCACCCTCACGTTCAGGACTGAGCGTATCGTCAAGGCCATTGGCTCGCTGGCCGAGGAGCGGCCAGTGCATGGCGCCGAGGTCAAGGGCCTGCTCGTGTCCAAGGACTTCTCGTACACGCTGCTTGACCCCAGGGACCTTCGCGACTTTACAGGTCTGTCAACGAGCACGATTGTCCAGAAGCAGAGCCTGCCCATCGGTGTGGACTGGAGCGTGGTCAGGTGGTACCTCGAAGGCATGTATGGCGAAGTCGAGGACGGCAAGGATGAAGAGGGCCGTGAGACGATTACAGTGAGCTGGCTGATGAGTTGAAGATAGCTGACGCCCCAGGTAATGAACGCTGTTCGCGTCGTGCGCATCTCAGATGTCGAAATCCAGATGCAGTGGGTGTCGAACACGAGTAACGACATGATCGCCGACTCTGCGCTGGTCGTCCTCCTCGGCATTGACACCAGCCCGGCTACGGTCAAACTGACCTCGTCGGCGCACAAGCACTCCCACTCGCACAAGCACAGCCACGGCGAGGGGGAGGGCCACGGGGATAGCCACGTCCACGACGACATTCGGGACCCCAGTGACGACTTTGAAACATTGCACATGTTCCTCGAGGCGCACTTTGGCGACGTGAGCCACCCCGAGACGCAGGTGGCCGACGGCGACGAGGACAACCTGCTCGTGATGAAGGTGACTGTCGACGGCGTCGTCGCGACCGTCGACCTGATCTCGATGAAGGTCGAGTGCGAGTCGGACGAGCTCCGGAAACGCGTCGAGGGCGTGCTGGAGATGGCCCTCACGACGCTCACGCCGCTGTCGCGGCTGTTTGCAGGGCAGGGAATAGAGCAGGTGAACGAGACCGCGGTGGCAGAAGCAGATTAGAAGTGTATGATGCGAGCGATGCATTAGGTAGAGGGGACGGTTTGAACGACCTGGGGACCCGCTACTAACAGATTTCAATCGCACCTGTGGGAGGTGCGGCAGTGTGTACATGTCACCGAGGGGCAAGGACGACGAGCCGTATCAAGGCCGTCTTGTACACGCACCGGTCTGACGAGAGCACCCAGCCCAGCGGCGAACGCGTCGCGCGCAGTCCACTCAGAATACAAACGCTCGAGAGTCCACAGCGGCAGTACGCGCCCGACTGGCGTCGCCGCAGAGCGAACAGCCGACCCCCCGCCGTCGTAGACGAGGTCGGCGCCAACCCGCGCCGATGCAGGCCACGACGACGACCTGCCCGCAGCCCGCCCGTCGGGGACGGCCTCCTCCTCTTGCCTCCTGGCCGAGACGCTGCCCTTCCGGCTTGAAACCCCGCCCCGCCCGGTCTCGAGTCCACACCGCGGCGTGGGAGACATCACCGCTGTCCGAGGTGGCAGTGGACATGCCATGCTCAAGGCGAAGGGAGCGGCGCGCGCGCGCCGGCGGGGGTGGTAGACGGTCGAGGAGCATTGCTGTCCTCCGCCTGCTCGCGGCCAGGTCAGCTCGCCAGGCCGTACGCAGCCCGCGTCCTGTCGCTGTAGTACTGCCGCCACGCAGCCATCATCGTCCGCTTCGTCTCATGGTGGCTGTGGTGCAAGGCATGTCGGCCGAACGCCGCCACGCCACCCTGCCAGCGACGGACGCCGCGCCGGGCCAACTCGCTCCGCGCTCCGCACCCTCCGACGGTCCGACACTCCTCCGCACTCCGCGACCCAACCCGCGACCCCGTCCGCCGTGCGCGCCGGTCACAGGCTCACACGCCGCCACCAGACCCCCTCGCGGCCCTGATCCAGCCGCTTTGGCTGGCGGCATGCAGCACCACCACTACTTGCCCTGCGCTACGTGGCACGACGCGCAACAGAGATCTGAGCTGCCAGGAACATCTGAGCTGCCAGGAACCCTGCCAGGAAAACGGAAAACTCACCACACACAACGACAGGACGACAACGCGATTTGGGTTACCGCGACCGAGCGACCGATGAGTTCACGCACATGCAGCTACAAGTTCACGCACACTTGGACCACCATCTCGTACACTCCACCCAGAGGCACCGCGCCCGCCTGCCCCTTCCGCAGCGCCCCGCTCGCTCTGCTCGCCTATTGCTCATGTCTGCAACCCATTTCATCATGAAAACAGAAGATATCTATGCACATTGACACTCGTCGCACAAGGGGAGGGGGATGGCGCGTATGGCGTCGCCGGGGGCGAGGGTGGGTTAGACAGGAGTGGTAAGATATGTATGGGGTATATCGTGAGCACCAGGAAGCTGTTGACCAGGCGCGGGGGGATGTGTCTTTTGGAGAGGGTGCATCCTTCTCCGAGCGGTACGAAGACGGCAACCGCAAGGCCGGGGGAACAACGATTAAGGTGTGCAAATAAATGCAAGAGCGACAGCAACAATAGGAGAGAGAAGCGTAGAAGGAACACAAGAGGCGACGTGTTGACCGGGTGTAAGCGCACGCCGCCGTCAGACGTGTGTGGCAGCGACTACCTGCACGAGCGGCAGGTGATGAACGACAGGAAGCCGCCACGGTGCTCGGGCACATAGTCGGTCTCGCCAACCTGCTGCGAGTTGCCAGTCGTGCCGCCAGGGCGCGAGTTGACGTTCATCGGCGAGATGGGCTGAGCGCCCTTGTTGCCCTGGGCGTTGGCAGTGTCGTAGCCCTCGCCGGGCTGCGCAGCGTTGCTCGACGCGAATGGGTGACCCTGCTGTGATTGACGCCGCGAGTTTTGGTGCGAGGGGGCCGAAACGCCAACAATGGCCTGGTTCGACGCGTTGGGCAGCGCCGATTGGGACCGGCGGGCGCCGCGGGGCGTGTTTCCACCGCCAGATCCACCGTTCCGGAGTCGGTCCACTCGGTCGCCACGGTTGTCTCGTGTCCTCGTCTGCTGGCGTGTCACGTCGGCGCTCTGCGAGTGCGAAGTGCCGGCCTCCCATCCTCTGCCGCCGTTTAGCAGCATCCAGTCGTAAATTTGGTCATCGACCTCGCCCGCGTTCTGGAGCGCGGTCAGGAAGAGGTCGCGAAGGAAGTCGTAGTCAGGAGTCTCGTCGAAGGTGAGCTTGCGGACGTAGCTGAGGTAGATGGCGAACTCAGCTGGGGGCAGTACGTCAGTCATACGGCTACGAAGAGCGCCACATGCCACTCACAAGGATAACCCTCTCCGAGCTCTGCAATTGGCGTAGACTGCTTCTTCTCGCCAATCTTTTCATACTTTTGCTTGTTGGTCGCAGCCTTGAGGCCCTGCCAAGGAAGGCCCCCGCGGAGGAAGTAGAAGAAGACATGGCCTAGGGCCTCCAGATCGTCACGTCGAGATTGCTCTCGTCCCAGGTGCGTGTTGATCGACATGTAACGAGCAGTTCCACTCAGACTCTTGCGCTCCCGGTAAGGGATGTGCTGCTTTGTCTTGGGGTCCCGGTACTGCTTGGCCATGCCAAAGTCAACAACGTGGATGATGTTGGCGCCCCTCGTGCCCGGGCGACCGATGAGGAAGTTGTCAGGCTTGATGTCGCGGTAGATCAAGTTCTTCTCGTGAATGGTCTGCACACGCGAGAGCTGCACGTTCACTGTCAGCGAACCGGACGGACGGACGGATCCACAGAACCGTTGCAAGCTGTTCCGTTCCAAGAACGCGAAGCAAAGCGAGAACAAGCTACTCACCATCTGACGAGCGACCATACAGCATGTCTTGACCGAGAACTTGCGCCCGCACATGTCAAACAGGTCCTCAAGCGAGGGACCTAGGAGGTCGATGACGAGGATGTTGTGCAAGCCCTCCTGGCCGAAGTAGTAGACCTGGGGAATGCCGGCTGAACGCAGTGTTAGCATCACGCTCGGAGGCCGTATCTCGCTCCCAAGCACTCACGGCATCCACTGAGGATCTTGTACGACCGGTACTCGTCTCGCAACTGGGGAGCGTCCGACTTGCGGGGTTCCTGCATCACCTGTAAGCTTGGGCTGGCGCAACGTGCACGGGCCATGGGGATTCCACCGCAACTCCACGATACTCACAAACTTGATAGCGACCGTCTGCGAGTTGAGCAGGTTGGTTCCTACGGTTCTCGTTAGTGGTGCGTTCGGCGGTCAGGGAGGCTTTGAAGGGCGAGGGAAACACCGAGGGCACTAATCGGGCGTCACGCGCGCCTCTTGCAATTGCTTTCGGGCACTGTTGAGACGGTGACGCTGGCCGGTGCCGCACAGGGATCTTCCTGCTCACCTTCAAAGATGACACCAAACGAGCCTTCTCCAATCTTCTTGCCGACCTTGTAGTGGACGCCAACAATGTTGCTCGAGCTTGAAGAGTGGCTTCCTCCGCCCGAGAGGTGAGCGCCCGGGTTGGACGCAATCACATGCGTGGTAGCCATTGTCGAATCAGGCGTTTGTTGCTGTTAGGTTGATGCAGATGTCCAGCGTGCGGTGGTGGTTATGATGAAGTGTATGAAGCAACGAACAATGGGAGTGATGCGAGGGAAGACAACCAAGTGCGATGCAAGACGATTGCGTTGGGTCTCAAAGACTTTGAATTGCCTGGCTGCTTTGGATGCGGGCGGAGGCGGCCGAGTTTGGCGTGTGGTTCACTGTCGCAGTGGGGGGCTGCTCTGGCTGTGGCTTGAGCGGGAAAGGGCGGGCGACTTGTTGGGTTTAATTGGCGTTCAATCGGTCTTGATGGATTGATGCGCACGGCCCTGCTCTGTCGTGTTTGGAAAGACGGAGCTGGTTGATGGACGACGACGACGGCGGCCAGTTACACAATGACGGCAACGACAACGACGACGACGACGACAAGGGCGACAGCGGCGAAGGGGGCACACGCCGAGACGAGGGGTTGGGGGCGGGGCGGAGAAGGCGGGGGGGAGGAGATGGGAAGAAGAGTCGGATGAGTGAGTGAGGACTTGTTGAGTGATGTCGGACGAAGGGAAGGAAAGGTGCGCGCGCGAGGGAGGGACGCCGATGCGCGAGTCGTCAGTCTACGGTGGTGGTTGTTGGTGGGTGGGTGTGCGGGTGGGTTGTAGTGTGCAGCGTGTGCGGCGCCAAGTGTGCTGCCGCGCAATGTGGTGCTGTGGTCGCCGGCGTGTGGTGGCTGGGTGTAGCTAGCCAGCCGGCACACAGGCAGGCAGGCAGGCAAGGGTAAAGGGGCAGTCAAGGGTGCACCGGGGCTGGCGAGCGGGTCGCGGCTCTACGCAGGAAGTGGTTTGACTGGCGGCGGCTGGCGGGCGGGCTAGGACGTTGGTTGTTGGCTTGTCGGCGCTCGCTCCGTGGTGGTTCGCGGGTCGGGCGTTGGCGATAAAAGTAAGGGGAGTAAATAAGAAACGACGACAGGGGCCAAGTCAACAAGTCTACAACGCCTAAAACGAATTCAAAGTGCTGGACCTAATCAACGCGTGAGGCACACTATCACGCGCAATGTCAGTACGAACAAACGGAGAGACAAGACAAAGTGCAAGAGGACAAGACATGCATGGCAGACTTGAGCACAGGAGCACAGCGCAGCACAGTATAGCATATGCATTGGGAGTGTGTCGCAGCTCGAGCAACCACTGCGCAAACCAAGGCGTCTGCAGCGGCGCCCGCTTGAACGCGGCCAGAAGCAGACAGGGTAACAAGCAAAGCAAGCCCTGGGACGCGGCGCATCGTCGCGCGCGCCGCAATGTCCAGCTGGCGCCCAGCAATGTGGTCTGTGCCGGGCGCTCTGCGTTAGGGGGTGGAGCTGCGCCGTGCCGTGCATGTACACGCCGCACCGCATCGCTTGGCGCATGCATGCAGCGCGCTGCGGAGTGGTGCAGTGCACCGATCACTGCGGACCGACACGCCAGCGCCATGTCCCCGCCACGTTCAGTGCGAGCCAGAGTAGTTTTGGCGGATCTAAGCAGGCGGAATAGGATCGAGGTTGGCCGTATAGGCCTGGCCAGGCCATCATTCATGTTGTGTCAGGGGTTGAAGGGGAGCTGGTCGCACGAGGACAAAGGCAGCAGTAACAGTCAACCTGCACTGCCTACAAACAAACAGTCAACCACCAACATAGTCAAAAACCGTCGACTCACTCAGGGAAACCAGGTGGAACAAATAACACTAGCTGCAAGCTGCAAGTCGAGCCCGCCACGACGGCGGAAATACCGGCAAATACCACGTGGGCAGTCTGAGCTGGTTCGGCGCGCATCAACAACGTCACTGCGATCACTGTAGTCATTGGCGGCGCGCCTGACAAAATAAACAGATTCAACATCTTGCCTCAACCCGACACGGCGCCGACAGCAAGCTCAGTCGCGACAGACGACGAGCAGCAGCACGAGAAGCAGCAGCCACAGCTCGGTACCCCGCAATCTACGAGCTAGGCCGCTAGATCGCAGGACGCGTACCGCGGCTCGGTCGGTCACCAACACCACCATCTGCCGGTCACCATGTCGGCGCTCGAGGGATTCCGCGATCGTAAGTCGGTTTTGGGGGTGCACTTGCGGCGATGGAGGAGGGAATGGGATGCGCTGTGTACTGCTGAGCTGTGGCTGGAGGAGGGCTCGCAGGGGGGGAGGGGGGGGGGAGGGTGCGGCGGCGTATACAAACGTTCAAATGGAAGGAAGGCAGACCTGCGCTGGGCTTCTGACTTGCGTCATGGGCCTGGCAAAGGATCGGTGGTGAGATGAGGCCCTGTGACCACAGGTGAAGGCTAGACTCTCATTTGGACGAACTCTCTGTGCGTGCAGGTCGACCACTATGCCCGCTGGTCTGCCTCGATCACATTGGACTGCGGCAACCGACGCGCCTGCCTTCCTTCGCGCTCATCCCCTTTGACCTCCACGGCGCCATCAATCGAATTGCCACTGACATACCACAGAGCTGGTCCAGGTCATTCTCTACGATGGACGCGTCATTGTTGTGAGTGGCATTTCGCTCGCCTCCGCCCTCCCGCTAACCTCACTCACAGGGCAGGTTGAAAGGCAACGACAACTTCTGCAACTTGATCCTGTCCGACAGCTTTGAGCGCGAGTACTCGAGCGAGAGAGGTGTGGAAACGATCCGACTGGGTCTCTACATGATCAAGGGTGACAATGTGTGAGTGTTGGATCGATGTGGCGAGGCCACAGTGCGTCAATTCTCGGCGGGGAGTGCCGCCTACGGACGCTGCTCTCGGCGAAGCCTCGGCTTCCCATGCGGAACTGTGCCAATGCCGATACGAACCGCCGCATGTGTCGCTCCCCAGGGCCGCGGCTGGCAGCCCATTTACCAGGGAAGCTCTCTTCCTGATGTTGAGTGGCTGCCGCCGCGAAAATGCCAACTGCCACGCCGACTTCTCCGGCGTGCGTACCTCGGTGGACGCGGTACCTTGGCGATGTCGATGAAACGGTGGCGTGTGTTCCCATGCCAACGTGGAAGCGGGTATGGCCGTGTACACGCGGTGCCGCGACCAGAGGCCATTGGGCACGGCGCTGTGCTGCGAGATGTGGCTCTTTACGTCTGCTGCGCCGATGGTGAGACGCCAACGGGTGCGGGTGACAGTAGCCGGGGCGAGCTATCCCATCTGTGGAGACGGGGTCGCTGTATCATGACGACATGACTGTTGATGGTATTTGACGCTAACGGTTCTAGGGCCCTCGTTGCAGAAGTGGACGAGGACAAGGATGCGAATATCGACTACTCGGAGATCCAGGCGGAGCCTCTGGCAGAAGTCCGATACTAGACGCACGATAACAGAGAGTTCGAAGCGGGGGCACGCGGGAAAGGGACATAGCCGACGGGCACACAATCGCGACGGCATCGCAACGCACCGGCCCGGCCACGCAAGATGAAGGGCTCAATTGCGCGGCCTGGCGGAATCGTTGATAGCCAGCTCCATTACACCACCACGACCACAAACTCATTTGACATGCATGTACACTATTTCGTTTCGACCGATGAGTGCGTGACACGTCGACGAGCAAGAGATGACTAAAAGCCACAAACTGTGGCGTTGCGGCAGGCCAAGCCTCCGCCGCCGCCACGGCCGCCCCAGTTCGACTGTCGTTTGTCCTCTGTGGCTTCTTTCAGGGTTCAAGACAAGATTGGTATCAGAGAGACAAACGAGGCGTCGTTTGACACAGGCGGTGACTGGACCGAGGCGGCCCGCAGCACAGGAGCAGTGGCCCCAGCAGCACGCCATAGGCTGGCGGCGCCGTCGGATATGCGGGGCAGGTATGGGTATGTGGGGGGCTTGAGAGTTGACTGGAACAAGAGAGGGCAAGTGCGACGAGTTTTGGAGAATAGGGCAAGAAGGCGGCGTGTCGGCGTGCCACAGAGGTACAGAGGCCGCGGCAAGGCGTCTGCGTCTGGCTGCAAGACGCTGGGTCACAGCAACTCGCTCGGCGCCAGGCTCCAAGCCCACCCGCCGGTGGCTGTGACTGGCGTGGTTGCCGCGGGCTGGGGCTTTGGGCTGGGGGCGCCGCGGCGCACGGCGGCGGCGGCAGCAACAGCATGCAGCAGCAGCGCCATCCTTTGTTTCGCCCGATGAGTAACTGATCAGCTCCCCTCTTGTTCCTGCCTGCTCGATTTTCCGCCTCTGGCTTGCGTGCGTGCGTCCGTCTGTGTTGCTGCTGCTGCTGCTGCTGCTGCTGCTGCGCGCGCGCGTGCGCCGTGTTCGCTGTGTGGACGATGCAACGCGGCGTCATCTCGAGATTGCAGATAATAGCACTAGCGAGCACACTGGCGCTCAGGAATGCGCCGGCACGCGGGCGGGAGGCGTGTGTGGCCGCGGCTGCAGGCAGCAGCACCCAGAGAGCGAGCACGACCGATGTACCTTGCGCTCAGAACAGCAGCGCAGAGGCACTGTGTGCAGCACATGCGCGCGCGCGCGCGATCTCGCGATATCCAATCGACCAGCTGCTCCATGTGGCCAAGTGTGTCGTCTGCGCTGCTGCCGCTACCGATAACATTGCAGTCTGGCAGCGGGCTGTTGCGCGCGAAAGGTACGCCGTCCGCTGCTATCGCTTGCTGTTTCGACCGTGCGGTCCCGCGCATTTCATGACCAGATCTGGCCGAGCGGGCGTTTCATACAGCGCAGCGCAGCAGGTTTCTTGGCTGGCTGAGCGCTGGCTGAGCGAGCCGCGGGGCTGACGACATGGCGGGCGGCGGACTATCGTCATCCTGGCTCTGTGCAGGGCCTGCGCGGCGGCGCCGGACGCCAGCGATTTGATGTAGTAGAGCAGCCTAGTGGACGACGACGATGAGGCGGCGGATTAGACCAGTAACGAGTCGCTGGCTGGCTAGGAAGGGTCAGAAGCGACCAGGAACACCCAGGACCCGATGCAGGGTGCGCAGGGTGCATTCAGGAGCTTGGCATAGGGCTGGAACTTTTACTCACGTTGGCAGGCGCAGGTCGCCGACTCCTAACCCTGAACATCGCCCTGTGGGTCCCTGAAGCCATCGTAAGTGAGCGAGCCCTTTGCGCCCCTCATGCTCCTTCTGTGCTGGACCCTGGGTGCGGCGCCCTCAACCGCCGGTTTTCTGGCTTGGGCCGACCCTCGCTGCTGACGGGCCAAACGGGCGTCGTTTACTCGTTTCGGAAAGCCGCGTTGTGGCACAAGCTGCTGCTGCTGCTGCTGCTGAGCTGCATGCATCTGAAGTCGAGACGACAGACAGTCTCAGGGATCGTCCCAGAGGGTAATAGTCTCCTTCCCTTAATAGGCATGTTCGGTAGGACTGACTCTAAAGTCCGTCGGGCGCTGTCCGAGTCTGCAGCGCCCGCAGGTAACGGCAGGCGAGGAGGGGGCAAACCCAAAGAATGACGGAGGGCAGGAATCAGTCTTTGTCCTCTGGGTGGGCACTGCTCGGCGCAGCACCCGAGCATCATCGGCGGTCAAGCTTGTTGCAACTCTGCACCCGCACGGTACAAGCTTGCTCGCGAGAAGGAAGGCAGAAGAAGAAAAAATATCGGTGGACCCTTGGCCGTAGACTCTTTCCGAGTTGCAGCCACGCCGAGGGTTTGCGCAGTGTCGTGGTATTATGCCCTGGCTGGGCTGGGCAGCCAGTTTGGCAGCAGTTTTCTTCGGGTCTCGTCCGCGAGCTGTCGCCCTGGCTCGCAAGCTCGCTCTTGCATCACCGCTGTCCTGACATAGCCATTTTGAAAGGCGGTCCTGACCTTTGTCCTTAACGGCCACCACCACCGCCTGCTTGCATCCCCTTTGCCTTGCCGTACCGCTCGCCAGCTGCCTATTACCGCCGCCTCCGCCGCCGCCGCTGATGCTCGCTCGTGGGTCTGCTGCTGCCGCCGCCTCCCCCGCCCGCTAGCTAGCTACGTCTGTCAGCTCGATTACTACCCCCACCGCCCATCCATCGTCTAGGAAGTGGCCGCTGAGAGCTCAACTGCGCCGGCGTCAGTAAAGGAGCCCAGCCAGCCCAGCTCTTTCCTCTCTTTCCTCCAACCCCTTCAACCACTGGTCATCGACGCTATACATCACGCATCGCATCGCACGCACGGCACGCACACGCACGCACAGCACAGCTCGCTTGTACGCACGGCCCCTCAAGCCAAGCGCAACAAGCCAACTTGTCTGAGCGCTTGACCACCGCCTACCGCCCAGTCAACCAACCGGCCTGCCCGTGTGCCCGCCCACCGGCAGCTTTCGCCAGCTGCTATCTATCCCTTCCACCCTCGTGCAGCTTGATCCGACCTGCTCTTATCGCTCGCACCACACTCGCTTTGTTCGTGATTCTGTGCGCACACTCGACACACACTCATTCGATCGCTGTCGACGAATAATAGATTATCGGTGCCGACCAGACGACCATATCGCCCGAACACTGTCCGAAAAAGTCGTGACCCAGTCACTTCATTCACCGACACTCTTTCACCAGGCCTCTTGCTCGGTCGACAATTCCTTGTTGCCGCCGCAGAACCCGTGGTCCAAACGCCTCGTTGCCTGCCGCACGTACACACAAATCCGACGTCCCGTGTGCCATCATCTCGACGACGACCCGCTCTGCGCCATATATCAGCCGATCAGGTCACGATTACGGTTCCTCGGTGATTTGCTCCCTTCTTTGCTTTTACTGCCCCGTCACGCCTACCACCCACCCACCCGTCTCGACGGCGGCTTTCAACGCGCCAAACGCCTACTCGTTGGAGCGTATAGCCTGCACGGCAGTAGCAGCAGCAGCAAGCACGCATCGATCGCGCTTCTGCCTTTTTCCCCACTTCCTTCTCCCTTCCTTTGACGCTTTGTTTCGTCAAAGCGACGACATTCGGTAGCACCAACACCCGCCTGGACGCTCTCTCGGCACTGCATCCGCCCGCCGCCCCCCGCTGCCGCGCTTCGCTTGGTCGTCTTGCCGCGTCAGTGGTGCCCTGATCGCCAGTCTGTATACCATTCGCGCTTGGGATTCTCTTCTCACCGCCCACCGCGGCCGGCCCCTTCCCTCCGACTACTACATCACTCAACTCGTCATTGCTTTCCCATCCAGCCGACACGATCCTCAAGACCGACCAGACGAACGCGAATAATCCCAACCGTCATTCCCCCGCTTGTTTCCCGTCGTCACGGCAACCAAAACCCAACCCGCAGTTTCGCTGATAACCGGGAGTCGTCGGGGCATCAAGGTGAGTTCTTGCCCGGATCTCTCTCTCTCTCTCTCTCTGCAATCAAGTCATGATCGCTTGTCATTCTCCTCTTTGTACGGGGGGCCTGCAGAAGCGCTAGCTCGTCGTGCGCGCGGCCCCCTACCCCCTTGTATCTTTTCTCTCAGCCGTCGTCACCCGTGCTCTACCCCTACCTCCAGGGAAGCCAACAGCGTGACTGGTCCACCCTGCGCCGAAGCGGCCAAGCATCTCATCCATGCCCAAGGCAGTGAGATGGTGGCGGCACACACACACACTAGTGTGCACCAAGAGGCGACGAATCAGTCGCGCTGCGAGTGGGACAAAGCGGTGTGAGATCAGACGACACAGACGCGTTGGGTTCTCCCCCTTCACAGCCACGTCCTCGTGTTAGTCTGGCTGCTGCTTCTGTCTGCCGGTCCACTGCTGTGTGCGTGCTCCCCCGCCTCCCCCCAGCCCCGTCGTTACAGACAAGTGTCGTGTGCGTCTCCCGGGCGCCCTCTTCCCTTTGGCCACGATCTACACCATGCGCCGCCTCTCACTGCATTTTCTCAACTCTTTGTTCCTCCTTCTCCGATCCACATTGTCGCGCACTCCTTTCATCCGGCCGCAATGAGTCGCCGAATGAAACGCACTCGTGGGCGCGACACTTCCCCGACCACACCACCCTTGCATTGGCAGCCGCTTCAATACCCAGCTTCTCATTATCAGCCCCACTATCAACAGCAGAGACTGACACCGCCCCTCAGCCTCGACTCTGTGATAGCCAACATTACGTCCACTCCGCCAAACCCGGCGTTTTCCTTTTCGACAGGTTACACCTCGCCGTTGAGTTATCAACAGCAACAGGAAACCTTTTTTCACGACCCCCTCTTTGCAGACAGTAGGGGATCCTGCGGCGTCAAGGCAGACGTTTGGATCGGAGCTCAGCAGAGTTCACCCCCATCGCCCGCCACGTGAGTACAAACGAAGACACAAAAGAAAGCCCAAGCTCTCTTTGCCCCTCAATGTGGAATGTACCTGACGCGCTGTGCAGAATAGATTCTCTCACTGATTCCCAAGCAGGGGGGGAGTACTTTCCCCCCACGTCTGAGAGCGGAGGTGGTGATTCTCCCTCTGGGACCCAGGTTCGCCGCGCCAACCTGAGCCTGAACATTGCAGCAACAACCGCTGCGCTTGCGCCGGGCGTGTCGCCCGCCGCCTCTTTGGTTGCTTCTGGTGACCCGTTCACCGGCGACCTCTCATCCTTCACCGCTGATCCAGCCGAGGACTACTTCCAGTTCCCGGAGGGTACACTCTCGGCTCCTCCCGAGACTCTGACGGATCCCAATGCTCAGGCAGCGCAGGCTGCAGCCCTTCACGCAGCGGCCGCCGCCCAGGGAGCTCCTTTGACAGCGCCCTCCACCTCGGCCACCTTTGGATACCGCTTGCCAGCGTCTCAGCCGTCTAGCCCCGTCCGTGGCGTCTTCTACAATGGACAGCAGCAGCAGTTCAACCTGGCTCCCGCTCCCGGAAGACAACGAGGGGCCACCGTGAGCGGCATCCCCGAAGGTGCCTCACCATTCCCTCCTCAGGCCTTCACGCAATCGCACCAGGTCAGCGGCCTCTCCCTCGCTTCGGCCCCTGTCTCGGCCGTGCCATCACACTTGTCGTTCAGCGCAATCCACAACGGCTCTCCCTCCTCATCACCGTTGGCCGGATCGCCCGTCGTCGCCGCAACAAAAAACGAACGTCTTATCCCGAGTGCACAGTCGTCAATAGACGTCACAATGGAGGACATCTCGGCACAAAATTCCCAGCTCGGCTCTAGTAGGAGGTCGTCTGAGAGTGCCGCTGCCGCTGCTGCTGTCGCTGCCGTAGCAGCTGGCGCTGGCGCTGGCGTTTCAGACGTCGACAAGCTCACATTGGAACGTTTGACAATGCTCGACACCATTGTGAGCCAGGCACAAAGCGCGAAAGAGGCGCTACTCCGCGGACAAGAAGACCGCCTCCCAGAAGCTCTTGGGCAGATCAGCAACCAGCTCGAGAAGGCCAGCGATCTCGGCGTGGCGCCAAGTCAAACACCTCGCGAGTCCACCCCGGCATCTGGCTCAAACCAGGCTTTGTCACCACATGGCTACTCGCCTCAAGCGACCACCGGTATCCCTTCTGCCGTGGTGACTCCTTCTGTCCCCGTCAACACGGCCGCGCCTCAGCCCATTCCGCAGCTCCTGCCCTCGCTTCCTGTCGCTCAGACGACGCCTGTTCCCCTCGTGCCGTCGGCAGTAAGCTCGCCCGTCGCCATTGCTGCCCCAGGTAGCATCATGGGTCGCAACGAGTATCTGCCCGCTGTTCCGGGCGCCCAGCTGGTCAACCAGCAGCACTACCCGATCCCAGGGCAGATGTCGCAACCGACGCAACAGGCTACCGTGCCCACCACGCCGGTGACGGCCAACTTCCAGACAGCCATTGCTGGCCACGCGCCCGCAGTATCATCGCCTTTGGCGTTGTTGCCTCCTTCGCGCGCCGCCAGCCCAAAACAGTACAACCAGTGGCTGCCTGACGGTGTGACTGCTGCGTCTGCCGCCATTGCGGCCGCCACGGGTACCCCTGTGACCCCCATGACCGCCGACGGGATCACGCAGGCTCAGGCGCAGGACTTTGTGGCCGCTCAGGTCGCCCAGGGGCAAGCACAAGCCCAAGCACAAGCCCAAGCCTACGCCCACGCACATGCCCAAGCGCAGGCTCAAGCTCAGGCGCAAGCCCAAGCCCAAGCTCAGGCCTATAGCCAGGCTGTCCACGCCCACCAGGTGCAGCAACAGGCACAAGCGCAGGCACAGGCTCAAGCACATGCCCAGGCGCAGGCGCAAGCTGTTGCCCAGGCTCATGCTCACGCTGTTCACTCGCAGCAGGTGGCTGAGGCTCAAGCAGCTGCACATGCTGCCGCAGTTGCTCAGGCAGCTGCCCAGCAGCAAGCCGGCAACGACAAGCGCGCTGATGGCCGCCCCATCGCTCGTGCGCGAAGCTCGTCGGTCAACAACAAGCAGCCGGCGTTTGGCATGACATCAAGCGTCAGTCTGCCACCCTCCGCCTGGCAGTCCCGCCAGGGCTCTCCTGCCGATGACGACGACGACGACGAGAATGGCGCCGAGACCGACGATGACGGCACTGCGCCTCGACGACCGAAGAGGAGGCGCAGCTCTGCCGGACCCGACATGGTTGAAGTCGGTCCGTCGTCGGGTGTCATCATTCCCGACGATGTCAAGAAGCAACTCGATGTCATCTTCAACGAGTTCCTTAACAAGGTCTGCTCTGATCTCGAAATCTGTGACTCGAAGGGCGAGAAGCTTCACCAGGTGCTCATGCCCAAGAAGATGCAGCGTCTGGACGAGTCACCCGACTACCGCCCTTTCAAGTTCCGTATCCAGGCCTTCACCAACGCCTTCCACGAGGAGCTCCAGGCACGTGGTATCAGCGAGGAGACAATGTCCGTCAAGAAGGTCAAGGTCTACCTCTGGCACCAGGAGCTCATTTCGAGGTTCAACGCAGACGGCAAGAAGGCCAAGTCCAAGGGAAATCACATCTGGCACGTCGATGCCAAGAAGCTCCCTGGTGGCGGCTGGGTGTTCCGCCCATTCAAGCGCCGCATTATCGGCAGCCCGGCGACGTTTGCGTGAGTTTGCGGCTTGTGCACCTCACGGATAAAGCTAACCCTCGCAGTGTTGTCAACATGCGGTTCGAGTGGGAGCCCAAGATCTGGGACCCCATGGCGCCGTCTGCCAACATCAAGCCAGTCTTCTCTTCCCCGCCTGGCTCGCTCCCCCCGTGGCTTAACTGGGAGGACGGTGTGCGCCTCACCGGCGTCCCTGACAAGCCATCCCCTCCTATCCACGTTCAGGCTACTGCCGAGTTCATCGATGGCGCTGGCAACTCGTCGTCACTGAGCACCAGCTTTGTGATCCAGGTTGTCAACCTTCCCCAGCCCATCTCCAATGCCGAGGCAGCTGCGGCGGCCGCCTACCCGCCGCCCCCAATGGGACAGTGGCTTCCCGCCGACTTTGCCCAAGATGTTTCAATTGACATGACTGCTGTGCAGCCTCAGTGAGTGATGACTTGGCGCTGCTCCGCTCGACGCTAACTCATGACAGAATGGCGTTCCCTGGTGGCATGCCCTTATACCCGCAGCCGGGCTACGGCGCGTAGAGTGTACCAGGAGAGGATCCTTTGGTCTCCATTTTTCTTACAACAGGGTGTACTACGAGTATCAGAAGATTGTCACTGGCCGTTTGTTTGCGGGTATACAGGTGAAGATTATACAGAGCACACTGCTGCTCAACCTTACAAAAAAGGCTGCCTCGCGTGGGCCGGCGCGTTGTCATAAGGTGCTAGCCGGAGAATGCAGCATCCTACCTGTGTACATAGATTAGAGGCACGGTGTGCGTGCGGGGGGAGCATGGGATGTGACATGTTCTCCGACACGGTGTGGGTGTGTGTGAGGCGGCGAGCACGCCTAGTTACGGTTAGTGGGGTGCTAATTTGGGCTATTTGATGTCCAACCAAGCGCTTGCGGGCGCGATGCTAGGCTTAGGGAGTCGCGATCCGACTCACTTCCTGGCTTGTCGCGGCGCAGCAGGTCCGCTTGAGCAACCTGCTTGGTGCGACCGCGCCGAGTGATGTCGGAGAACGGGGATTACTTTGGGATTCGCGGCGACGGCGACGGCGGTGATGGCGACGACGGCCACGGCAACGGCGCAACGACACCACCTTTGCGCCTGCCTCGTACCGCGCCGTCGCTATTACTGTTGCGTGCTCGCCGTTGGATCCTGCTCAACCCGTTCCTCGACACCCTCGCCAACCAACCCAATTTCCCCACTAACACCCCACAGCTCCCCCCAAGAAGGACCACCAGGGCCGTGACCGTAGCACCCACACAGGTATGGAGACGCCAGGAAGAGGTTTTATGAGCTCACACGACCCAAGCCTCTTTAAGAGCTCGCTCGCACGACCCAATGGCTTGGACAGCTTGGAGACAGTACTAATCTCGCCCTCTAATACAGTCAACAACTCTTGCTTACCAGTTTACTAATCTACATTAAGGGACGTGCACGTGACCCGACCCTCCTCGGTCAATTACCACGCGGGGTTCCTAGGATCCAGTGTTTACGATGACACGCCGGCGATAAAATCTTCAGCGGACTCGCGGACGCGGGCGCGGTCCGTCGCGAGATCCTGCCTTCCGGCGCGCATTCCTGCCTCGGAGCACGCAGGAGCGGCGTGTCTCCGTCGGGTCAGCGGAGGCCACGGCGCAAGCTGCGCGAGTTGAGCGAGTCGTGCCGCCGCCTGATGGCGGCCTGCCTCCCCGGCTCCCGGCCACCGGCGCCGGAAACTTGCCGCCGCCAGCGTCGCGTCGTCAAGCGAAGCGAAGCGAGCGACGTCTTCGTCCTGAGATGGACCATGCCCTGCGCTCAGAGGAGGGAGGGAGAAAGACGAGACGAGGATCTGAAGGCAGGCAGGATTAGGCCGCCCTGAATCTCAGCTGACTGCTCATCTGCGCTCACCTGCCGCCCGCCGGCAGCTCACCAGCCGACGATAACTCGTCGTCGACCCTTCCCTCGCCCCCTCCCCCTCCCCTCCCCGGATCGGAGAGACTCACGAATGATTCAGCGGGCAGCGGGCTGACTCGGAGGCAGGAACAGCGTCGAGCCTGTTGGAAAACTTGAGGCTGGGTGTTGGAAAAGCGCGCGCCCGTACGCTGGAGCGCCCATATAGTCGCTCGCCCGTGTTTTCCAACACTCCACGCCCGCGCTATCGATAACGCTGTTGGAAAACACCCCCGCCCTATCGTTGGAAAAGACCATGTCGAAGAGGAGAGATAAGTCGCAAGACGCCGACGCCGAGGCCGTCGTTGGCTCCGCCGCCGAGCTCGAGAAGAACGTCGTGCACGACGCCGTGTGGGGCGAGCAGGGCGCTGGCGGGCCAAACTACCGTGCGGTGAGTGGGCTTGGTGCGAAGCCGAGGACGAGCTGACGACCCGACCCCCAGGTGTCCGCGTTCTCCGCGTTCGTGCTCATCACCAAGTCCGACATCGGCCTCGGCGTGCTCACGCTGCCCGTCGTGTTCCAGGTGCTCGGCATCATCCCGGGCGTGATCATCATCCTGGTCGTCATGGCCATCGTGGCGTACTGCGCGGCCGCGATCGGGCCGTTCAAACAGCGCCACCCAGAGTGCTACACGCTCACCGAGGCCGGGCGCATCTTCGGCGGCCGCGCGGCAAGCGAGTACTTCTTCGTCATGTACATGCTGGGTGAGTGGCGGGCTGCCGGCTGCAGAGGGCGTCAGCTGATACACGGCCAGACATGATCTTCACGGTTGCCGGCGCGCTCATCTCTCTCTCGACGGCGCTCAACGCCCTGTCGACCCACGGCGCGTGTACGGCCATCTTTGTGGCCGTCATCGCGGCGTTCGGGTTCCTGTGCTGCTCGGTGCGCACGCTGAACCACGTCGCGCCCATCGGATGGGTCGGCCTGTTTTGTCTTGTTACCAGCGTGATCGTGCTCGCGGTTTCCGTCGGCGTCCAGGACCGGCCGGCCGACGCACCGCAGACGGGCGACTGGGGGCGTGAGGTCAAGCTCTTCGGCACACCCACGTTCGCCGAGGCGATGGCGGCCGTCAACCAGATCGTGTTTGCCGGCTCGGCGACGTCGACCTTCTTCGGCATCGTGAGCGAGATGCGCGAGCCGAAAAAGTACACCAAGTCGATGCTTTCGTCAATGGCCTTCCTCACCGGTGTGTACATCGCCATCGGGACAGTCGTGTACTACTACTGCGGGCAGTACGTTTCGTCGCCGGCGCTGGGGTCGGCGGGTCCGCTCATGAAGAAGGTGTGCTATGGGATCGCGATTCCCGGCCTGCTGGCAAGCTTGACGCTGTACGGCCACCTGGCGGGCAAGGCGCTCTTCGTGCGCATCCTCGGCGGGTCGCGTCACTTGACGTCCAGCACGCCCGTGCACTGGGCCACCTGGCTAGGACTGCAGGCGGCGTGCATGCTCGTGGCCTATGTCATTGCCGAGGCGATTCCGAACTTCTCCAGCGTCATCTCGCTCGTCGGCTCAATCGTCAAGCCGAGCGTCAGCATCATCCCGTACACCTTGATGTGGTGGCACGACAACTTCCGCTTCGTTCCCGCTGGCGAGAGGACGGCCCGTGCCAAGTGGACGGCGGCACTCAACGTGCTCATTTTCCTCGTCGGCGCCTTCATCATGGTCGCGGGCACGTACGGCTCGGTCAAGGACCTCATCAAGACGTCGGCGAGTACCGGCCCGTGGTCGTGCAAGGACAACTCAAACTCTGTGCATGAGTAGGCGGGGGGTTTCGAGAGTGTTTTTCAGAGATGGCCAGAGGGGAGACGAAGCAGTGTAGCACCACGAACTTGATGTATTGTATTCTCACAGCGTTCACAGGTGCCACCGAAGGTCCGTTGTCGAGGGATTTGGAACAGTGGGGTCGGGTCTTGGCGCGATCGGACATGCCTCCGGCACCATCCGCAGTCGCGTCTCAACCGCCGTGACACACAAACTTGCATGTCACCACCACCACATCTCATCTCCAACATTCTACAACCATGCGCATCCTTGCCGCTGCATCACTCGCGCTCGCGACCACAGCGTTGGCCGCGCCCGCTGGCGGCCCGGTGACCATCACGTTCCCCAAAGCCAACGACTATTGTGCGTCCGCGGAGATGTGCGGCTGTCTGGCTCCGCCGTTTGCCGCTCCAGACTCCCCAACTCACACCGCAGGGGTCGAAGAAGGCACGTTTGTCGTCACTTGGAACGGAGGTGGTGACGCGACGCTCGACTTCAAGGTCTTCAACCCCTTTGGGAGCGCCCAGCAGTTCCTTCTGGGCTCAGGTGCGTGTCGGCCGGGCAGGGGCGCGCACGCGTGTACCCAACGCACGGAGACCCGTGTACCCAAAATTAAAATCGCACGTACAAGCTCGCGAGCTAACTTGCACAGCCCCGGCAAGCGCAGGATACGCCTCGTAGGTCGCTCGGCTGACAAACTAGGCCCAGACATGATCGTTCCCACCGGCTCTGACCACCAACATGCAGGTGGACGCCGCCAGCTAATGAGCAACGACTAAAGTACCCCGCGGCGCAGAGGTACGAGGTTATCATTGCGGATCACTCTACGGGCGCGAGTAAGTATCATGGGCGGGGGCCTAGGCTGTGTGTAGTGTGTGAGCTAGGTTAGACGGAGAAGGCGGACGGCAGGCCCAGGTGCAGGCCTAGCAGCAACCGACACGCGAACAGCCGGTCCACCGCGCCGTGGACTGTTCCTGGCCTGACCCGAACTGACCGTCTCACAGCCGTAGCTACCTCGGACCCGTTCGAGATCAAGCCATACTTTACCCAGCCGTCGCTGCCAAGCCCACCGGCGAACGGGACGTCTGTTGCCAGTGCGTCGGTGACAACGCCGGGTGGGGGTGGTGCTGGCAGTGCATCGTCGGGCTGGGCGGGAGCCGCATCCTCTGGCACAGGTATCGTGTCTGGAGCAGCAGGAGGGCCAAGCGCGTCTGCAAAGGCGGGATCCAGTGGCGCCGGGTCTGTTATCGTTTCTGTCGCCTCCGCTGTGTCTGCGTGCACACTCGCCCTGCTTTTCATGTAGACGAGCCGGCTTAACCGCTGCTGGCTGGTCAGTGGCGACGGCCGCCGCCGCCCATGCCGGCAGCGCTCGTCGGATGTTTACCAGGCCTTACATACACGTCACTGTCACGACCCTTATAGCTAAACCAATGCACGATTACGATTCATCTCCGTGTCGACGACCCTTGGCTGAGAGGCTTCCTGCGGCGTTTCATCTGCCATGTTGCCTGAACAATGCCCGTGCAGCGTCTGATGCATGGGAGCGGCTTTGCTTGGTATGGTGGACGCCTCTGCCCACATACACGCAGTCCTGCGTCGCTTACTTAACGTGGGCATCGGCACTCTGCCCCCTACCTCGGCAATATGCCAAGGTGGCCCATGGCCGAATAACAGAAAGACGGCGAGGTCGTGGTTGCTCCGATGATGCCACGAAAGTGGGTCGGCGGGTGTCGCGCCGCCCACCCGGCGCGCACCCCTTGCCGAAAACTCGGCACGCGGCCTACGGAGCTTGACGCTGGGTCACATGCGTTGCGTGCAGAGACCTCGATCGGCCCCAGCTGATCCGAGTACCTGGAGCTTACAGTTGGGGAGCGTGCGGCTCAATGTGCGCGACGCAAGTCGTGACCGGTAGCACGTCTTGGGACCCATCCATCCTCATCCCAGCACCGCCTCACCGCCTCCGCACAGGGCATGCAGACGGGATGGGAAAGTAGTTGCATGGCAAGCGTGCGCCCGACTTCATGTGGCAGAGACGGCGGACCGGACGGACAAGTGCCTCGCCGAGGAGCGCACGGGTGGGCCGCGGACTGCCGCGTATGCTGCATGCAGCACTGTTGGCTGTTTCGCTGTTTCGGTCGCGCAAACATACGGGATCTCACATCACCCCGAAGATCAGCGGCGGCGTTGCGTGCTTCAAAGTGACCCCCGGCACGGCGCACACTATGCATCACTCATCACTAAGCCACACGGCCCCGGCCGATTCATGGAGGCGCAACACATGCACACGCAGACGCGCCCGAAAACAGACAACGGCAGCGCTCCAAAGTGCCGCAGGTAGTTGAGCGAGATAATCAAGGCAAGCCCTCGGGCAGGCGGCGGACGGGCAGAACGCACTTGTTTTTCCTAATGTTTAGCCAGGGCTGCCTGCCGGTCTGCGCGCTGCGCGTCGGCCCTCCCTGTCGTCGGGTCGGTCCCAGCGTTGTCAGGGGCCCTGTTCTGGGCTCTGTAGCCAAAGAGCTCTAGTGGGGCAGATGAACCCAGGCATGAAATGGTGGCGGCGAATATTTGAACGCCGCATTGCGGCGATTTCCTGACGTCAGTCCGTTACTCTGTCCTTTCGTCGTCTCCCACTCGGAATGTATGTTCAAGGCAGTCAAAGCACCTCGTCGGTCGCAGAGTTAATGACACCAGAGTCGCCTCAACACACCACGCCGTTATCGACAGCACCGTGTCACCACCCCGCTGACCTACTAGTCTAGGCACCCGACTAGTCCACTCTTGTGATTACTTGCCTTCGTCCGACCCCAGCAAGAGCTCGAAGGACAACCCACGACGTCGCCAACTTTACTCGTCGTGGTCGCCAACTACCCTCAGCTAGCACTAGCTCTCCACTCCGCCGCTTCAACCTCGGCGCCACTCGTTCCTTGTCGTGCCACCTCCGGTGGTGTCTGTGTGCATTCGCGTCTGTGCCCACTCAACTCTGCCGGTCGGCGGAGCAAGGGTCGCGAATCCATCGTCCTCGATAACATTGTCCTCTCCCACTCCCTCCATGGCTCATTGACCATGGCACAACACAGCAGGACTCCGCCGGGACACCTGCCACCCGACCTTGCAGGCTACCTCCCCGTCGCGGGTATCTTGGGCCAAGGCGCTCCCCACGTTGGAGGCCTCAGGAGATCATCCGAACCGAACAACCTTTCCAAACCTGGCGCGTGAGTCACCGGCCTCGGCTCGACGGCGTCGTGGGAGTGGTGATCTTCGCGGATACCTCACTGCCATCGCCCCAGTCGCCACCAGAAACGTTTGCTAACACGACAAACAGCAAGGTCAGCTGCCTGGCATGCCGTGCTGCAAAGGTGAGTGTTCGAGTGGGGCAATCAAAGCCAAATCAAGCGGCTCGGTTTCCATGCATCTCCGCCATCAATGCCATCAATTGTTTCAAACTTGAATCAGATCAATGTGGCCTCTTCGATAGCCTTGCTAATACCCCTCCGCAGCGGAAGTGCATCACTCCCGACGCCTACACGACCTGTAAACGCTGCTTGGATCAGAACCTCGAGTGCGAGTACAAGAAGCACAGGCGTGGAAGGAGAAAGAAGGTGCCCGAGGGCGGGGCCGAAGCTGGCCCTGTCGACGTCCAGTTGAGCGACGGTGGCCGTTCCGGCGACTCTAAACACTCTCGCTCGCACACTCACTCGCCGAATCACTCGCATCCCTCCAACACCAGCGTCGTCAGCCAGCCACTTGGCCATGCTCCGTCCTTTACGCGCGACGACAGTGCACGCCGAACGGACATTGCGTTCTCGCACGTCGTTCCCATAGAAGGTGACGACTCGCAGTCCCGTGAGTTCTTCAGTGTTCCTCTCGCTCGCACACCCCAACCAACCGCGCCGAGGGTTTGCCAAGGTGTGGCGGGACTTGTTTTGCATACCTGACGGCGGTTTCAGCCTATCTCCCTGGACCCCACCACTTGCCCGTCGACGAATCAATTCTCAGCCGCGGTATTGTAGTTACGCAGCAAGATTGCCCAGACCCTGTTCTTTTCGGATACCTCACGGAACAAGAAGCCTTGGAGCTCTTCGAGTTGTAAGTGGCAGTGTTTGGTGCCCGACTTGGGACCACGTGTGGCGGGCTGGTCCATTTTTTCTCCCTCCTTTTCCCTTGGATACGCGCATCGGACCAGAGGGCGGCAGCTGACCGCACGGAAACCTTACAGCTACTTTACACATCTGAACAGCACCGTGGCGGTTTTGGACCCCGTCATCCACACCCACGAATGGATCTACAACAAGAACCGGCTGCTCTACACGGCTGTCCTCTGTGCTGCAGCCAAAGTCCTGCGCCCCAAGGTGTATTCATCATGTCTCCAAATCGCGAGCCGGCTCCTTGGAAAGGTGGTCGAGTTTGGCATGTGCAACATCGAAATCATTCAGGCAATCATCATTCTGTGTCATTGGAAAAAGGTGGGGCTTAATATGTGCAGGAGCAATCGTTGCCAACAATGATGGCTAACAGGGTTCAGGCAAATGATACCACCAGTTGGCGTAGAGTTGGCTACGCGGTGCGTCTAGCACAGGAGCTGCGTCTCAACCAGCGAGCACCGCGTCCACTGCCCCGTGACGAGAGGCAAGCCAGGGAATTACTAGCCAAGGAAAGGACGTGGCTCAGTGAGTAGGGCTTGAGGTTTATCCGTGGCATGGTGTGGCGTGGCAGTGAGTGGTGCTGACTCTGGGCTCCAGACTTGATTGTGGCAGACTACAAGTATGTTCTTTGGCTTTTGGCTGAGGGTGTGACGGGCATCACTGTGGACTTTGTGCTGATCGCGAATGCAGCCTGGCAATGCACCACCAACTGCCAAAAATGATCTCTGACGACGAATTCGACGACCCGACCGAATGGATCCTTGACCACCCTCACCTCCCCACGCAAGGCGACACACTCTTTGGCCCCTGGGTCCCGTATGCACGCCTTACAAAGCTGTATTCAGATATTCTTGCGGGCATGAACGGGAGCCATGCCAATGTGCGGAGTCTACAGTGGCTCGACATGGAATTTCAGCGGTGGCGAACAAAGTGGCTAGAGAAAAGCCGTGAGTATATTTTTATTAGCTTTCTCGGCCGCCCCATTCAGCTCTCGGTTGCTGACGATTTTATCTAGACGAGTGGGGTTTCCAAGAGCAACAGGTGGCGTCCATCAGGATGTGCGATGCCGTGCTGCGGTTCCACATTGCCGAGTATCGCCTCCTCTTTACCGCGCGGTACCGTTCGAGCGGCCAGAGTATGGATCTCAAGGAGCCAGGAGTGTTGAGCCAGACTTTTGCGAACACAATTGAAGCGGCTCTCGCGCTCGTCGAGCTTTTCCTCAAGGATTTTGCGGCCAACGGCTACTTAACATCCTGCTTCGCCTATGCCTGGACCGGTTTGGCCATTGTGTCAGTGTGGCTAACCAAGGTGAGTTGGGAGAGTTTCTCGACGATTTATTTTTGCCCGTTCTAACTGGCCAGAATATCAACCTCATGGACTCCACAGACCACGGGCGCGTCATGCAGCTACTTACAGCTGCGTCAGCGGCATGTAGCAACGCGTCCATGTCAGAAGACGACATGCCCGCATCTTCGCACCGTCTCATCAACCAGTTGCTCGGCACCGCCAATTCAGAGTGGTCGCAGATGGGCACAACGTCGGCACGGCAAGGCTCGTTCGATCTCCAGGCGGCATCAGCTCTCCCCACGTGGGAGATGCAGACGACGCAGGAGATGATGCAGACCCAGCTCTACTTTACGGGGCACTCGGCCACGGGGACGGCAACACCGACGGCGACGGCAACAGCGAGGGCCATGCCTCAGCCCAGCCTGCCGCAGGTTGTGGCGAGCGACGCGATTCTGCACGCCGACAGCCTGCCGAACAACTGGGCGCGGAGCCACGCGCCGCACCCGATAATGGCGCACGCCCAGCAGCAACAGCAGCATCCACAACAACATCCACAACAACATCAGCATCAGCATCAACATCAACACCAACACCAACACCAACACCAACACCAACACCAGCATCATCACTCCCAGCAGCAGCTTCACCCCCAGCCCCAACTCTCGCCCCATGACCCCGGAATGCACGCCCACCCTCAAGCCCACCCACAGCCCCATCCCCATATCGGGAACAACGTCATGTTCCCGCCGCAAGACGACGATATCTGGACTGTCGTAGCCCGGGGGTTCTAGATACCCAGGACCCGCCCCTTGCCTCGCAAAAATACTGTTTCCTATATGAGAGTGAGAAGGACGCTGGTGAGGGGCGGCTCGCCCAGCTTCGGATGGCGCTCTCGCCACCATGAGCCCCGATTGTAGATGTCGGAAACGTGAGGACCACGCATGGCACGATTTATTAGCATAAATAAGTATGTACAGTACTGTAGAGTACACGATTCAGCGGTTCACTTGTGATTTAGCAACGGGGGGTGAGAGGACAACGGGGGGCATGAGAATGAGAGGACAACGGGGGGCATGAGAACGAGGTGTGCCAAGCCGACAGACGCGCGGCACGACGACGACCGGGTAGTCACCGTCGCCTGCCTGGCGATCTTGAGCCTGCCGAATAGCAATTCAAGTAGCCATTATTCACCGCATTCGTTCCGCTGCGCATCGAGGACGCGAGGGACGAGTATGGCGCGAGGAGCCGAGCGGCGACCAGCGGCTGCGGAGGTGGGTGGCGGGTGGTGTGAAGGGTCTAAGCGTCCGCGCGCAGTCATCTTCCTCGTGTCTGTTCTCGCATTTTCCTTCTCCATGGACGTTTCTGCGCCTCCGCACGCTTCTTTCGAGCAGCAAACACTTGGAACGTGCAATCTCGCCTCGGCGTGCTCGCGGGCAATCGGTTGGGCCGTGGCGCACACGTCTCGGCGCCGAGAGCGGGAGTTCGCTTCCCCGTGTCACTTCTCGCCTTCCCCCATCCCCTTGGACACACTCTGCCGCTCAGCACGACAGTTTCGATTAACAAACACTTGGAAAGCACAGTATCGCCATGACGTGCTCGCCGCCAAACCGCCGGGCGGGGCGGCACTCCTCTGGGCGGCGCCGGGAGCGGGCTGTTCGCCGCCATGCCGAGCGCGGTTGTAGATCCTGCCGTTCTTACTCCCCCCGTGGCGCGCCTCGCGCTGTCTCCTCTCTTGTCTTTGTCGTCTCCGTTCGTCTTGGCCTTTTTTTCTTCCCCCCGTGCTGGCTGTGCGCACCCCGTGCAATAGCTTGACGGCGACACGCGTCCCGGCGCCGCACTCGAAATCGTACCTGCGTGTTCGTCGTCGCACATGCCCTCTTCGCGTTCTCTAAACTTACCTTTACCTCCCCCTCGAGTCTTCTACGCTCTGAGACGCTGTTCTAACTGAGCCAACGCCTTAGCTCTGCGGTATGTGTCCAGAGAACCCACAGCACAATGGCGCAGAACCGTGCCGGCGCAGAAGCTCGCTGAAGCCTCTCGGCGGCCGTCCCACCGCCTCTTCTGTCCTGTCGACATCACCTCCTCGACTGTCCACAGAAAAACCGGTCTCACAGAGCCAACATCTCGTCGATGCGGCATGCCTCAGAGGCCCGACCGACGGCGCGACGGCGCGGCATGGTGAGCCGACGCCGAAACCCGCTGGAGCGTCGCAGCGGTCGTCCCTTCGTCTCTTTTCTCGCCTTCGCCCTCGCCTCCTCGACTTTCCAGCCTAACAAGCAGCCCATACCTTCTTCTCCCCCCGAATGCCAGCAGCTCAAGGTGGTAACAGGTCATGTCGCTCGCGCGCGGGGAGAAGGCCGTTTCCGCTCGGCTTTTCCGCCTCCGACACGCTAGCTCTCGACAGCCAGATCAACAGGCGCCGCGCATGCCAGGGGCCTCACAGACACCGAAGATGGCGTGCACCATGCGGTGTGAGCAGTGCCTCGGTTGGTGAGGACAGCCGAGAGAGGGGTAGTCGCTGCCCGGCATAGTTCACCGCGGACGCCGTCGTCATTGGGCGACGCGAACCCGATGGCCCTGGCGAATCGCAGGTAGCCACGGCGGCCGCGGTCCTGAGTGAGCCGCCCAGCCGCAGCGACGATTCGGTGTCCTGTGCACCGGGGCAAGGACAGCAACAGCGGTGACGACGCCGAGAACGCCGCTGACTGATAGCGATCGACGCGCCACTGTCGCGCCGGGGATGGACTTGCGCCGCCAGGGGGGGAAGAGCGGACCGGTCCCATCGGGTCTCAGCCACACTCTCTTGCGCCCTGGACGTCGAGGCTGGCCGGTTTGACAAGCGCCGATCTCTGTGCCCACCACAGCTGTGAGGGAGCTCGTATTGGTTTTCGGGTCGACGATAGTTGCACTGTCTGGCGGGAAAGCTCGACCAGGTGGACGACACTGGTGCGTCCGGCGGAGCTCGACCGAGGACAGCGCTCCGGGCACTGACACCTGCCCAGCAGTTGTTCCGACGGCGTGCCGGGTGTAGCCATGTACTGGGCGTGCGGGAGAGGCGTGCGGAAGAGCTTGATGGACCACGACTCTCTTGATACTGACGCCTGCCGGACAAGTTGGTTTCCGGATGGATGATCCTTGCTCTGTATGTGCTGGCGAGATCGACGACGTGGATGATTCTGGTACATGCCGGAGAGCTCGACCAACCACGACCGTCTTGAGACTGTTTCCTGCGCGACAATTTATCACAGCGGCGTGGTGGCGAGAGGCATATTCTGTACGTGCAGGAGACTTGGCCGGGCGGACGATACTTGGACGTGCCGGAGAGCTTCGAGGGACCACAGTCCTCTTGTTGCTGACACCTGCCGGAGAAATTTCCACCACGCAGCCGACGCAGAGGGACGTGCTTAGTATCGAGGATACGTGTGTGTGAGGGAGAGCTCGATGGTTCATGACTCTCTTCATACTGGTTCATACCTGCGCGACAAGTTGCGACGTGACCTGCCAGTCGACGACGAGGGACACTCTCCCCTGCAGGCGTCCTCTCCTTGTGTGTGAGTGTGGACTGTCTCGCTTGCACCTCGCCTGTATCTCGCCTACAGGCGCCCTTCCTTCCGTGCTCGTGCTTGCAGACTTTGTCTCGCCTCCTTTTCGCCTGCAGGTATGCTCTCCGTGCGGAGTGTGCGCTCTCTCACACAACCTTGCCACTCGGGTGGCCTAGCACCACCGTCGTGAGCATCCGTCAACTGCCCTCGTACCCTCTCTCACACAACCTTTCCACTCGGGACGCAGCACTACCGTTGTGCACATCCGTCAAGAGCCCTTCTCCCCCCCCTCTCTCTCGTACCTTCCCTTCACGACCCACTCACAGAAGCTCCGCTCCACACCACCAACCACATTCCCAGTGGCGTGCTCCCATCTCACACGCACCAGCTCACATCGAGTACCTCACCATGTGGTGCCAGCTGAGATTAGCCAAAACAGCACCAGCACCGCCCGATGCCACACGATGCGCGACGCTGGGACGCTGACCGAGGAGGAAATGCCCCGAGACATGTGCCCACTCGCGCGCGCGTGACATGACGCGTCCGGCTCGGCACTGCGTGGAGCCGATGTGTGCTTCTAGTGCGTTTTCTGCTTGCAGCCGATTAGGCACGGCATCGCGATGGGCGTGGTGAGGAGCCGAATGGTGGGCCGATTGGAGGATTAGGAGGACTGGCCGTGTTGAGAGACGGGCCCCGCGTACGGCCTGTGCGGCGTTCAACAACCACCTCGTGCGTGCTGGTGGGCGGCACGGAGCATCACCCGCTCTTTGTGCATTCCCCCACAACTGCTCTCCGCATCCAGCTGGGACAACGATGCGGGCGGGTCTTGCCAGCGATCGGGTTGGCCTCCCGAGCCGCGTCGTCGGACGAAACAGCCCGAGCACGCCCTTGTCGAGTCTTCTGCCCACCTGCGGCAGTGACGAAACACTCAACCCCAAACACTTGTCGCCTTCTTCTTCTTCTTCTTCTCCATGTCTCTCCCCGCACGCATGTGGGTTATGCTCCGCTCCACACCTGCACACGTGAGCCGCCAAGTGGGAAAGCTTGGCCTTGTCTCTCCCTCTGCGCGGATGGCTGTCCGCCCAATTGGCTCTCTCACTTTGCCGAAGCCACCTCCGCCAGCCGAGACGAGCTCGCACCGCACGACGACAGCGCAACGGCGCACCCCACCGAGTGACACACTGGCCCCACCCGCCCGTCGTGAGGCCAGAAATGGTTTTTGCGCACCCGTGTGCGCCTCTCGCCTGCGTCGGAACAATGTCGCAAGTTGCGGACGGAGCCTGGTGGTAGCATCGCAACGGGCTCCCTAGCTCCTTGGGAGACGCGGTTGCGGCGCGTTGGCCGTCCCGCCTGATCGTTTATAGCTCTGACGTCGACTCACGCTTCCCCCGTCTCCCGTCCGGCCCCCACAGCCTGCGACACTCCACACATCGGCGCGCGGATGTCAATTGTCCAAGGATGTTTTCGATGGCGAGTCAGCCGGTGAACCGGCCGACTGCGGCTCCGAGTGGGGTGGGTGGAACGTAGGAATGGCAGCCAGGCACAGCCTGACGGGCCTGGCGGGCCTCACCGGGGACGGCCACGTGCGCGGACACTGGCGACGTGCGACGTGCGACGTGCTCGCGTTTCCGCACGTCGCATCATCATGCGTCGCGCAACCTAATTAAGCCAGCAGCTCATCAGCAGCAGCAGGAGCAGCACCCAGTTGCCGCGAGCTCAATCTTGGATTTTCATCACACTCGCGACTATCTTATCCAGCTGAAGCAAACGGCAGCGGCGGCGGTGGCTACCAGGGGATTTAAGTGGTCGGGAACACCCGGTCCCGGGTCCCGGGGGGCTCCGTGCCGTGATAGCTAGACGAGAAGGTTTCAAAGTGAGATCTCGGTCTGCCGGATCAGTCGCCGGCTCGACGGCGGTTACGGCGGCGGCGGCAGCTGACCCGCCCCGGCCACGAGGAGTGTTGGCCGTCGGCGGTCGGGACGGGCAGCGAACGCCGTCTGAACCCCGTGACTCTCTGTCTGACAGCCATTGTATACAGTACGGCCAGGCTTGCGGTGCTGTGAAGCCCGGGATTTCCCTGCCGAGCTAGCGCCTCTTACGGGCCAGCCGGCCTGCCAGGCCAGCCAGCCAGGACCCAGCCAGCTGCCCGCCTGGCATTTAACACTGCACTTGCCGCTCAAAATGTTCTGCTCGGCCATGCCGCGCACAGACACGCGCCATTCACCCCGCGTCCGCCCTGCCAGCGCGCCGGCCCCGCCACCTGCATTTGTGCATTCCTGCCAGCCCACCCGCTTTTGTGGGCCCCACGTCGGACCCATCTTACCCGGACTTGACCCCACGGCGCTCTGACTAAAAGCAAGACACTAGCCTAACGCGTTAGCTTGGCCGGCAAGCTGGATGGATGCACGCATTGCTCACTCACTGCTCGAGACATACAGCAGCCTCGACCACCACCAGACGACACGCACGCACGTACCGATCCACGCCGACGCACGCACGCACATACCCACTTGCAAGTCCCAAAGGTCCATTTGTTCATCAACAGTTGCGCCTTCCTTCCTTCCCTCTACCCTCCTTCCCCATCCGTCATCTGCACTCACTGATATGCCCCCTCCTGAAGACAAGTTCAACCCAGAAGAGGTAGAGACTATCCTCGCCTTGTGCGACACTGTCATCCCCGCAATCTCGGTCGACGACCTGGTCGCCCGTGTGCCAGGCATCGACAAGACGGTCGACCCGGCAACACTAGCCGCCTTCGCCGCCGAGAAGGCCTCCGACAACGCAAAGTATGTCCAAGAGGTCAAGGACCTTCTCCCGTCGGTGGCCTCGCCAGAGAAGCTCGCCGAGTTCAAGCAGGTAGTCTGGCTCCTTAGGTATGTGGGTGGGCACGGCACGCAGTGGGCTGACGTGGCCAGGAGCAAGGTCGGCATGCTCGTTCTCTCGGGTGGCCTCACACCCTTCCACGAGCTCTCGCCCGCCGAACGCGAAAAGGTCTTCCTCAACTGGAAGACGTCACGCATCCCCACCTTCCGAAAGCTGTTCGACACCTTCACCAAGCTTGCCTGCGGACTGTACATGCGCAATTCGACGGTCGGTCACGCAGCGATGCGGTACCATCCCAAGGAGACGCCGCTGCCCGCCGAGCCGCACTACCAGTTCCATTTCCTCAGGCCGGCCGAGCTCGACAGCGTTGCCTGGGATGCTGTTGTTGTCGGCTCGGGCAGCGGTGGAGGTGTTGTCGCCAAGCAGATGGCCGAGGCCGGCATGAAGGTCCTCATCGTTGAGCGGGGACAGCACTTTGACCACGGCGAGATCTACTCGGAGGCGACGGCGCTCGAGCACGCCTACGACAAGGCTGGTCTCGGGACCAATGACTGGGGCGACATGGCTGTCATCCAGGGAAGGGTGTTTGGTGGTGGTAGCGCTGTCAACTGGGCCGCCAGTCTGCAGGTGGGTGTCTAAGGAAAGGGGATGGACCCAGACAGTGTCTCACCGTCTTGTTTTGCTTGACTGACACCTACGCTAGACCCCAGCCAAGATCCGTGAGGACTGGGTTAAGACCTCGGGCATCAAATATTTCCAGACACCGGAGTTCCAGGAGGACCTCGATTTGTGAGAGCCCGGGTCGTTATCAGCACTAACCCCTCAGTGTCTTCAAGCAGATGGGCGTGTCGGCACCGAAGCACAACACGCAGAACCAATTGCTCCTCGAAGGTGCCCGCCGTATGGGCTTCGCCCGCGCCGACGTGCCCCAGAACAACGGTGGCGGCGACCACGCGTGCGGGCACGACTGTGCCAACCTGTGCCGCTCGGGAGGCAAGAAGGGCGGCGTGCACTCGTGGCTCGTGGACGCTTCCAAGGCCGGCGCCAAGTTTATCACCGGCGCTGAGGTGCGCCACATCGACTTTGATGCCAAGAAGGGCCGCGCCGCCCGCGGCGTTGTCCTTAGGTTCAACGATGGCACCGAGAAGTATGTCAAAACCCCGCGTGTGCTTGTATGCGCTGGTAGTGTCTCCTCGCCAGCGGTCCTCCTCCGCTCCAAGATTCCCAACTCGCGTATCGGCCAGAGCCTCTACCTCCACCCGACCAACTACGTGCACGCCGTCTTTGACCACGAGACCCACCCTGTTGATGGGCAGATCCTTACGTCGGTCGTGGGCGAGTACGCCGACCTCGACGGGTCGGGTCATGGCGTGCGCGTCGAAACGGGCTGCATGCAGCCCGTGCTCTGCATGTGCCTGATGCAGTGGACAAACGGTATCGAGGCCAAGGCCCGCTTTCTCAAGCACCCCAACATGGTGGGATGTATTGCGATTGCACGCGACGTCAAGCCCGGCAAGGTCACTATCGACAAGGCGGGCGAGCCGATCGTCGACTACACGGTGGCCAATGTGGACATCAAGAGTGTCGTCACGGGCACGATCGCTGCGGCCGAGTGCATGCGCGCTGTCGGCGCCAAGGAGATTATCGTCGCCGGCCGCGCGATCCCCGAGTGGCGTGAAGGCGATGACTGGGACACCTGGGTGCGCAAGGTCGCCGCGTCGACGCCTGGAGGCTATGGCAGCGCTCACCAGATGGGCTCAAACCGCATGGGCTCGAGCACCAGCAACGGTGTGTGCGACCCGACTGGTGCCGTTTACGGTGTCAAAGGCGTCTGGGTTGCCGACGCCTCCGTCCTCCCTAGTGCCTCTGGTGTAAACCCGATGGTGTCGACCATGGCGGTTGCCAACAAGATCGGCCGTGGTGTCGTCCAGGCTTGGAGGGAGGACCGTGTTGAGACGAGGCCGAACAAGGCGAAGTTGTAACAAATGGTTACGGCCTGAAAGCAGTGCCTGGGTTAATTATGCCTGATACCAGGCGGGCGTGTGCCGGTGCCTTTGGCCTTTGGGAGGCGAATGCCGCGAGCACCGCCGCGCGCACACTCTCCGCTCGCTAGGTCCTTGTAATGTTAGCGAATCGCAAATTCAAAGTGGTTTGTAGCTTGTGACCTGTGTGCAACTGGGTGCATGGGTCCGTGAAGCTGAATGTCTCATGTGCTGCCGAGTGATGGCGTCGGTATGGCGGCTGGTGTCTGGCGGACCGGCGGCTGCTTGAACCTTGTCTCTCGTAACGATCAAGTGTCCCGCATCGCGTCATACATAAATACCCGCGTGCCGCCTTCACGACGACGGGCCATGGTGCCCATCCATCACTGCACAGCCCGAATAATCTTGGTATCAAACACTCGTCCACCGTGATGCCCGACGAGCACGAGTACACCAGCAGTCACGGCGCGTCCAAGCCTCGGCCAGACGACAACGACCGGCCGCGGCTGGCACCGTCCTTCCCGAGCTATCGCAGCTCCGACCGCGCAGCGCGCAACGACAGCCATCCGCAGGATGACGCGTACGATGGTCCGCGCGAGCCCAAGCAGGGGTTCGAGGACAACCTGTGGCTCGTGACCAAGCACATTGAACGGCGGCGCGCGCGCCTCGACAAGCTGGACGTGACGCCATCGCCCGAGGTCGTGCGCAAGGTGGTCGCTGCGATCCCGAACGCGCTGCCCGACGACGGCGACCTCGGCGACACAATGCAGTACCTCATGCAGCGGTTCCTGCCAGGCTGCCTGCCAGCGCAGAACGGCCCGCGGTACTTTGGCTTCGTGACGGGCGGGACGACGGACGCGGCGCAGCTCGCCGACATGCTGGTCACGAGCTACGACGAGAACGTGCAGGTCACGCTGCCGGACACGACGGCGAGCACGGCACTCGAGGGGCGCGCTCTCGAGTGGGTGCTTGATCTGCTCGGGATCGCGCGCGACGTGTTCGTAGGGCGCACCATCACGACTGGTGCGACGGCGTCCAACGTCCTCGGGCTGGGTGAGGCGCCGCGGGCCTTTGTGTTGTCGATCAACGCTGACCACCCCCAGCGTGCGCCCGTGAGGCTCTGTACGCGGCGGCGAGCAACACTCCGGACAACTACAGCTTTGCGGAGCATGGCCCGCCAGCACGCGGACACCAGGACCCGCCGATCGTCATCGTCGCGCTCGAGCCGCACTTCTCGATCCGGAAGGCCGCCGCGCTGGTGGGCATCGGCTCGCGCTCCTTCGTCGAGGTGAAGGCGAGCGCGTCGAACCCGCTCGCGTTCGATCTCGACGACCTCGTGCGCCTGCTCGACCGACCCAAGGACGACCCGACGAAAACAATCGTCTCGTACGGCCTCGGCGAGGTCAACACGGGCGGGTTTGGCCGCGATCTGCGCAAGGTCGCGACCCTGTGCCAGAAGTACGGCGCGTGGCTGCACGTCGACGCCGCGTTTGGCGGGTTCGCGCACTGCGTGCCGGAGCTGCGGCACCTCACTGACGGCATTGAGCTGGCTAACTCGCTGACGCTGGATGGTGAGTGGTGTGACGGCCGCCGGACCTGACGCAAAGGCCACAAATGGCTCAACATCCCGTACGACTGCGGCCTGTTCTTTACCAGCACAAGCCAGAACCTCAAGGCGTTCCTCGGCCCGCCAGAGGACTTGCGCCCGGCGTACCTCTCTTCGGGGCCGGACAAGGGCGCGATCAAGTACCCCAGCGAGCACGAGGACATCCCGTCGCCGCTCTACGTCGGCATTGAGAACTCGCGCCGCTTCCGCGCGCTGCCGCTGTTTGCCAGCCTCATGACGTACGGGTGGAAGGGATACCGGCGTGGGTCTCCCACCCTCCATATGCACCGCTGACGCCAGACTTTGTCCGCATGAACGTGCACTTTGCGCGCCAGCTCGCCGAGCTTATCAACGTCCACCCGTCGTACGAGCTGCTCAACCGCCAGCCGGGGTACACGGGCAACTCGGGCAACCGGGCATACACTGGCTGGAGCGAGTACGATCCCGCGGACCGGCAGGTGCCGATCATCCCGCTGAACATTGTGTTGTTCCGCGGGAGCGAGAGCAGCGTGTTCCACTCGCCCGATAACGACAACGGCATCGTCAAGCTCATCGACGCGCTCAACGGCTCGCGCAAGCTGTATGTCTCGGGCACGCGGTACCGCAACCGCGGCGCGATCCGCATCGCCATCAGCAACTGGCTCACGTGGCGCGAGGAGGACTTCAACATTGTCAAGGGTGTGCTCGAGGAGGTGGCGGGGATTACCGTTGTGCCAAGCACTCCGTCGCCGCCGAGGGGGTACTAGCAAGTAGCGGGCTGGGGGTAGTAGAGTTCGAGGAGATATAATGCATAATGTGGGAAAGGATGTCTGCTGGCCTCGCTGCTCGCCTCGTTAGGCGTTCCCATCACCGCCGCTGCCGCCGGCGTCGGCGTCACCGTCGCTACCCTTCGGCCGATGTATCACGTGACTCGGATCTCGGTTTCCATCTCTCGCAGCCGCCAAGATGGAATGATGACGATCGCTGCGTCTTTGTCGCCTCTCGCATCTTCGCCTCTCCCACAAGCAACAAAATGGCAGCGCACCCGCTCAAAACGTACTTTGACCGCACGTTCAACGTGCTCAAGCGCAACACCGGCCGGGGTGAGTGGCCTGGCCTTTAACGCGCCGCGCCCAGCTCACGCCGCAGTTCTGTCCATGGACGTGAACCCGCAGCCCCCGCCTCTCCCGCTGCTGAACTTTGCGTCGTCCTCCGCCTCATCCTCGTCCTCCTCGTCCTCCTCCAGCGCGCCCCTCACCCCGCTGGACTTCCTCGCGCTCGGGTCCGACGCCGACATCGGCGGCCTGTCCACCGCGCAGCTCACCCCCGTCCCGGAGCAGCAGGAGCAGCAGGACCACGTCGCGTTCAACGGCACGCTCAGCACCGCCGTCCCGCCCCAGTTCGCGGGGCGCATACGCACAGGCTACGCCGCGTTCCGGAATCGCTCGCGCCCGACCCTCTTCGGTGAGGACACGTGGGACCTTGAGCTCTTCTCCCACCTCAAGGTCGAGGTCGCGTACCGCGGCTGGGAGGGCTGGCGCGACAAGTGGGTCGTCAACCTGCAGACGGATGGACCGGTCAAGTAAGTGCGTGTGCCGTGGCGGCGCTGACCAGACCCAGGTCCGACCTCTTCCAGCATCGCCTCGACCTGCCGCCGTCGCCGCTGTCGACGGCGTCGCGCGCGCCCCTCGACCCGCTGCACGCGACCGGACTGCAGTTCCACACGGTGTACCTCCCGCTCTCGAGCTTTGTGCTCACCAACAGCGGCCAGACGGCCGCAACCCAGATCGGCATGATGCGCCAGCGCGTGCGTACGGTGGGCTTCGCGCTGCTGGGCGGCGGGCGTGCCGACTCGACACCGAACCCGACGGCCGCGGCCGAGGCGGAGAAGGGCCGCCGCGTGGCTGCCGGCGGGTGGGGCACCCCGGGTGCAGGGGAGGCGGTGGACCCCGAGCTCGAGGCGCTCATGGCGTCTGACAAGCCCGCGCAGGCGCAGCGCAGGTTCTTCCCCCGCTCCGCAGCGGCGTCGGGCTACCACCGTGTTGGCGCGACCGCTGCCCCGCCGGCCGAGGAGGAGGGCGCGGACGACGCCGCGCTCGAGACCACCGGCCCACAGACGGGATACTATGAGCTCGCGCTGCGCTCGGTCGAGGCGGTGCGGTACGACCCCGAGGTGGATGAGTAGGTGGAGGCGCCATGCAGCATTACTCGGGCGATGGGGCATTCATTGGCTGCCAACTACTGGACTGTGTCTACTTTTACTGAGCATGGCGCGGCGCCGGTGTCGGCCCATGCTGGGACTTTTGCTAACTACACTAACTACACCACTACGGACGCGCGAGCGAGCAGCGAGCACACGCAGGCTGGACAGTTCTACTTGGCTATAAGCATTTGCTGCAGGGGGGAGCCGGCCCACCCAATCGCGGCGCCCCCGCCTACTCGAACACCTCCGGCTCCCATCGCACCCGGCGGAGCAGCCGCGACATGTCGCGCACCGTGCTGCGCGCGTGTAGCCAGCGCGCATTGTCGATGAGCAGCACGATGCCGTCGCGCATGTCCGCGAAAGCCCGGCCGTCCTCGGCCTCGAGCACGGCATCGACCTCGTCCAGCGCGGCCGCCGCGCGCGACGTAGTTCCGCTCATGATGTCCCTGCGCCAGCGGAACTTGCCGGCGGGGGTGAGCACGGGGCCGACGGTACACCCCTCCCCGCCCTTGTCGAACTCGGGCGGCACGTCGAAGCAGAACTCTGGCGCGCGGAGGGCTTCCGCCGCGCCGGGCGACAGACGCGCCAGCAGCGCGTCGACGCGTAGCAGACGGAGCTGGCCGCCGCCAAACCGGTCCGCACGCACGACGTGCAGGCCGAAGTAGCGCGGGGGGGCCGTCTCGAAGCTGCAGTCCGTGTGCCACGGGAAGACGGCGGTGCCGTGCGAGCGTGCGGTGCTCGCGGCCGACGGGGTGACGTCCCACAGCGCGCCGTGAGATGTGCTGTGCGCGAGCGGGCTGCCGAGCGCGTTGGCAAGCGCGAGGAGGTGGTCCGAGGCGGGGTCCGGCTCAGGGAGGTGGACGACGGCGAGCCCGTGTGCCGCGAGCGCGGCGCGCACGGCGTCTAGCTCGACGGGGCCGACCGCGAGGCTCCCAGGCTGGATGTCGGCACCGTCCGGGGCACGCAGTGCCGGGACCGGGCGCGCGGGCAGCGTGAGGCTGCACGGCACGCCGGGGTCGGTGACGCCCGTGACCGCGGTGCCGTTCGTGCTGATGGCGATGACGTCGCTGTCGTTCGTGCGGAACAGCGAACAGCCGAGCAGCGTACGGTTCACGACCATGAACGTGCCGACGATGGGCCAGCGCACACGTTGCGGCGTGGCGGTCGCTTCGCCACGGTCGTGGACGACGAGCGATACGCGTCGGGAAGGGTAGTACCTCTGCAGGATGTGGCGCTTGGCTGCGAGGAGCGCGGCCCACTCATCCCCG
Organism: Vanrija sp. TS_01; assembly: GCA_026725045.1. Lineage (NCBI taxonomy): Eukaryota > Fungi > Basidiomycota > Tremellomycetes > Trichosporonales > Trichosporonaceae > Vanrija > Vanrija sp. TS_01. The sequence continues at coordinate 234,415 of JAPKIE010000009.1, forward strand.
GCCACGTCCTTGCCGAACACCATGCCGGCGCCCTTGCCGCTCTGGCACAGCTTGAGCGTCCACTGTGCCCGTTCGGCGGGGGGCAGGGTGTCGTACGCCATGTCTCCAGGGAGGTAGGTCTCCGCCAGCCCGGCGCGCAGCGTGTCGGCCTGGCGCTTGTCGATGACGCCGTCCCGCACGAGGCGCGGGAGCTCGCGCCGGATCAGCCCAAGCAGCCGCTTGTCGTGCACGATGTAGATGGTGCGCAGGTCGTTGAAGCACACTTTCCCGAGGGCGATGAGCACGTCCTCGTCCAGCGATTCGAGCTCGCGCTGGTGCAGCTGCAGCAGGACCTGGCGGAGCGGCGTCCCGTCACCGTCGGTGAGCTCGCTGCCGGCGCCGACGCGCAGGTCGGCGGGGCGCACCACCCGCGCGGTGGGGTGCGTCGCGAGGTACATCGCCAGCCCGTACACCCTGTTCGGGCCGCACTCTGCGTCGGCGACGACGGCGATCGGGCGCTCGGGGTCGGCGAGCGCCGCAAACGCCGCGAGCACGTCGGGCTAGCGTCAGCACCCGACACGACACACACGACTCACCCCCGGCACTACGGTGCTCGCGTGGTCCGGCACGAGGCCGCACGCGGCGACCGCGTCGTCGTGCATGAGCGCATGCATGAAACCGTTGAACGGGAAGCGCGCGTTGATCTCGCACACGCGCAGCGGTGCGCCAGGGCCCGGGGGGACGAGGTAGTCTGGACGGATGGACCCGACATCGGTGTACGGCCGCGCGGCGTCGACGGCGGCGAGCACGCGCGCGATCTTGTCCGACGTCGGGATGGCGGCACGGCGGTCGGGGTGTGCGAACCACGTCTGGACGAGGTGCAGCAGCACCGGGTGCAGCGCGCCGAAGAGGGCGAACAGCTCGGACATACGCGCGGGGGGCACGTACAGAGCGTACGGGGACATGGCGGACGCGTCCCACGCCACGTCGGGGTAGCGCGCGGCGCGGTACGCCGCCAGCGCGGCCGTATGCTCAGCGAAGCGGGCGCCATAGTCGTCGGGAACGAGGTGGGTGTACTCTGATCCGGGGTCGGGGTCTGCCGTCATGGTCATGGTGGTGGCGATTGGACTTTTGGGTGGCGGGTGGCAACTCGGGCCACTGCGCACCCTTTATCTGCACGCCGCGGCCTGACACTGCGCTCCACGTCGCAAAGCGCATGTTCCAGGCCTCGGACCGCCGCTGCTCGACGTGGAGCGCTCGCTTAGCTGTGCGCTCGACTCCGCTCGGACCCCGGATCCGCGGCCTCGAGTAGTCCGCCACGACGACGGAGGCGGCGGTGGCGGCGGCGTGAACGTGGCGGTTGGGCGAGCCGTGCGTCATAAACTTGCGAGTGACGCGAACGACAGCTCTTGGTGTTGTCACATCAGTCATAGCCTTGGCGAAAGACACAGTGAGAGTGACAGACAACAGCAAAACCCAGCAGCCATGACCTCCTCGCCGACGTGGCCGCCGCCCCCGCCCCTCCGCACGCTCGACGACATCCTCGCCTCGGCCGCCGCGCATCCCGTGTACGCGCCGCTCCTGGCGCAGACCGCCACCGCCAGCACTGCGGCCACCAGCACCGACACCGCACCGCCGCTCACCGCATTCCCCCTCCTCACAAAGGCCCACCTCATCGCCACCGTGCCGCCGCTACTCGTCCCGCCGTGCCTGACATCGACGTACCTCTCGCCCACGGGCGGCACACGCACCGGGCCGCGCCCGCTGTTCGTGGCGACCGACACCACGGACAACCGCATCCAGCGATACCTGTATGCGCAGCTGCTTCGAGCGACGCGCACCCTCGGCCCCGAGTCGGTCGTGCTCAACCTCCACGGCGGTATGCCCATGTACCGCAGCGGCGACCTCACGTCGTCCATGATTGACTATGCGGGCGGCACCGAGCTCGCCGTAGGCGTGCACGGCACCCCGGCCAAGGCGATGGAGTATGCCGCCCAGTTCCACGCCAACACCGTCTTCGCGGCCGGCAGCAAGCTCGTGCAGCTCGCCACCTGGGCTGACGAGCACCCGGACCAGGCGCACACGTTCCACACGGCGCTGTTCACCTCCGAGCCGCTGTCCCGCAAGCAGGAGGCGTTCGTTCGCCGCGCGCTCGGAGTCCACGCCATCGGCAGCGTGTACGGCAGTGCCGAGTGCGGCCCTGTGGCCGTTGCGCCGCCGTCCACGGACGCAGGGGAAGAGACGCGCACGTTTGTCGTCGACCGGCGCATGTTCGTCGTCGAGATCGTATCCGACGGCGGTCAGGTGCTTGTCACGAGTCGTGATTCGGAGCCGGCTCCACACGCCGTGGGCGAGGTCGTACTCACGTCACTTGTGAGGTACCGGAACCCCATCGTGCGGTACCGAACCGGCGACTACGGCGTCATCAGCGCGCACGCCAACCCCGACTTGGTCAACGTCGAGCTGCACGGGCGCGACAAGGAGCTCAGCTTCACCGTCGCGACCGACTACATTGACGTCGCAAAGATCGAGGCCATCATGGCGCGCTACGCCGTCATCCAGTGGCAGGTCGTGCTAAGCGCCGGCGAGAGCGTCGAATTCCGCGCCGTGTTTGACAGCGATGGCGGACGTAATCCTGTGGAGGAGCGCGCCGACGCCGTGAGGCACGAGATCCGCACCCACATCCTCGGCCACGATATCCCTGTTGCAGTCAACGCCGTGGGGTATGACCAGCTCGAGAAGGGCAGCATGGCCCGAAAGGTGCGCAAGGTTGTAGACAACCGCTAGTGTCGGTAAAAGGAAGTCAGTGAGATCAGTCACGTCGGAAGTTGCGTGCAGCACCTCGCAGTTAGCTCCGAACCCAAGTCTCTATGAATCCATGTACCCATACAAGCCCTGCCCGCCCACCCCAGCAGCGTCTATCCGGAACCCTCCCCCAAACCCCATTCTAGTACCCCCCTCTAGTGCGCAACATAACGATCGATCTCCTCCCACCCGCTGCCAGCCTCGCCCTTGAGCTCGGCAAGCAGGTCGTCGTACACGGCCCACCACCACGAGTGGAGAATGTCGTAATCGGTCTTGCTGGGCTGCGGCGGGGCCGAGTGCACGGCCTCAAGAAGAGACGCGGGGAGCGGACGCCTGACGCCCGATGCAGGTGACCGGGGTGGTGTCGGCAGCACCGAGCGTTCGGGGAGTCCGGCTGGGCGCTTGGACCATGGCTTCTCAAGGCTTGGCCGTCAGTGACCGCAACCACCTGGGCAGCTTACATGAAGTGGAGGAGGCGGACCTCGTTGTCGTCCCAGATGTTCTTGTGCACGGCACGCTCCGTCTTGAGAGAGTTGGTCCACCAAGGCAGCACACGCCACTTGCCCTTGAACACCTCGGCCAGCACGTCCTGGTCCGGGAACTGGGCCTCGGCGATCGTAGGCGACGTGTCGAGGTGGTGGACGAGCTTGTCCATCAGCGCACGCGACGGGTGGAGGATCACAACGCCAGAGTTGAGGAGGTGTGACGTGCGCGGGCCGTCGAGCGTAGGCTGGGGCACGTTCTCGAGCGTCGTCGGGCGGGGCTGGTGCGAGAGGGCACAGTTGGCCGGCACCCTGTCGTCAGCGCTGCTGCCCAGATGCATCCCACTCACCAGTCATCAGGGTAGTGGGCAAACTTGAACGGGTTGCACGCGCACACGGGCGCGGCAGCGATCCAGTCGTTGCCGAGCTCGATGTCGAACAGCTCGTCCATGCCGCGCAGGAAGATGGTGTCGGCGTCGATGAGGATCAGGCGCTCGAACTGGTCCAGGCCGAACACCTGGAGCTTGGTCCACGTGTCGTGGAATCGGTGCGCCTTGTCGCCGTCAAAGCCCGAGTGCTTGCCCTCGCCGGGCGAGAGGTGCTCGATGTCGATGACCTCGAGCCCGCGCTTGCGGATGATGGCGCGCGCCGACTCAGGGAGCGCATCAGTCGCGAGCACGACAAGGGGGTACGACGACACGCTAACCAGGGTGCGGTGCAGCGCAAGCAGACCTGGGGGGTTAGCGGTGTTGCATCATACAACTCGCCGGCGGCGGCATCGATGACACGCCGTCCACTGGATCGATCACGAGCCGTCCACGGCATCGACAACAATCCGTCCACGCCGACGATCACAAGCCGTCCACGCTGACGATCACAAAGCGTCACGCCGACGATCATGAACCGTCCACGGCATCGATAACAGGCCGTCCACGCCGACGATTACGAGCCGTCCACGCCATCGACTGCGCGCCTCCACCGTGCGCCGACTCACCAGGTAGGTATGTCGGCCTCGTCACGAGCGCGGCCCACGCCTTGCGGCCGGCTGGTACTGGGGATGCTGATGCGGCTGGCGATGCCATTGTCGCTGCTTGTGCTGGGAGCGAGGGGTCAAAGGGGGTACAGTCGAACGTTGCAAACGTTTGTGGTTTCTTTATCGGGCCGAAAGGTGCGCCAAGCTGTCCTCTCTGCGCATCACACCATCGCATAAACAATTAGCTTCCGCCGGGGCGTCGAGGTTAGTCATGTCCTCGGACAGACCCGAAGAGGCGGGCACTAGCCGATGTATATGGAGCGCGCGGCGGCGATTGTTCTTTGTGAGCTCGTAATAGCGAGTGAGCACGGCGACGGCGGGAGCACAGCGTTCCAGAGTTCTAGAACGCTGCACAACATACGGACACCGATAAGGAGGACTAGGGAGGTAGGGCTGCCGCAAGGCACGTTGGCCGTAAGCGAGGAGGCTTCCAGAGTCTTAATTGCTCAAGTCCCCGCCTACTTGTCATCCCAATGAGGCTAAGGTGCTGGGCACCTTTGTTACTATTCTGCCGCATTGTTCTCATGACTGTGACGAACACTAAGCCCGCTTCTGATTCGCTCACCTAGGGTCAGGTCACCGACCCCCTTGCCCTTCTTCCACACCTCACCCCCAGCGCAAGCTCTCCACAGGCAAAAACACCTCTGCACACCCAAAAATGAGAGCTTCTCACTGCCTTCTACCCGAATCGAACGGGTGACCTTTCCATAGCAGTCCATACTAGTGGAAAATTCTAGCCACTGAACTAAGAAGGCTAATGGGCTGACGCCGAAGCCGAAGCTACGCCGACGCCGTCGCCGCTCCTCTGCCTGCCCCACACGGGCTCGAACCGTGGACCTCGGAGTTGTTGTCGAATGATAACAGCTCCACGCGCTAGCCAACTGAGCCATAGGGCAGATGTTGATGTCTGGAGAGGGGGTTGGTCGGTTGTGAGGCGGCCCAGGGTCAGAAGGGGCGACCCTGGGGGCGAGGGGTCGCTTCGGACGGACTCTGGGGAAGTGCATGCAGCCATGTATGTCGGAATGAGCTGGATGAGCGAGTGAACAGCGTCAGTTGCCGTGCGATGCCTCGGGGTCGGTGACGACTGCACAAAAGTGCGGAGCCACATTCAGTGGCATCGTTCACTACAGTTTCTGACAGCTCTCCTACATACCACCAGGCCTTGACTCCGAGTCAGCGCTGCGGCTCAGAGGATTAGAGCAAGTGCCAGGCCCGAAATAGCAGCAAGAGCAGGCACGCTTGCAGCGCTGCACAGCCCCTCGCCTGACGGCTTGGCGCCACCAGTCGAGCCGTTGCCGCTGCCTGTGTTTTTGGCCGTGGCAGTGAGCTTGGCTGGCGTAGCCAAGCGCAGCTCGGGCTTGAGCTTCGCAATCCCGATGCGGGGCTTGTGAGGCTCCACGCTGTACGCAGTGTAATACTCGGCCAGCCACGGTGGACCAATGAGCCATGCGTCACCCCTGTGGGTCAGGTGTGCTGTCGACAATGGCACTTACGCGGTGAGAGCACTCTGGCACAGATGGGTCTGGTTCGCTCTGGCGAAGTCATCCCTGACTTGGGCACGGACCTGTGGATCGGTGATGTTCCCCGCCTCGAGGAACGCATCAATGGTTCTGATCTGGCCGACGAAGGTCACCGGGGGGACAGGGAAGGAGACGTCCCCAAATCGGTATGCAAAGTCGATGACAGGGAACTTCTGGTCCGGACTACACAGCCACATCCATTGGTTTCCTACTTCGATTAACCCGGGCAGACTGTAAGTCTCGTTAAGGGTGCTCATGATGGTCCTAAGCTGGTCCTGGGGGGCGGTGAGGACCATTCCACCGGTGTCCAAGACCGCAGTGGACAGGTTGAGGCCTTGGACGGCCTTGCCGCCGATTTCGACGGTGTCCAGCTTCACAGCCCAGTGGACGCTGGGGTTTTGGTACTCGGTTTCATTAGTGGTGTAAGCGGCCGCCTCAGGTGTGGTTGTGGCGAGGTCGGGGGTGTAAATGGCATCGAGCCACGTGAAGTCGCCGTCGATCTTGGACGTGTCTACACCACTGGGAGGATATTAACATCCATGGATGATTTTTTCGACCCTTGCTTACCCGATGGATAGCTCGCCGCCATCGTGCCGGGTGGTTTCCGCACTGACGTTCCTTGCAGTCGTGTCAATGGCAGGCGGGATTTTCTTGAGGTATCTGTTGGGTGTCAGCTCATACGTTCACAGGAAAGACAGCAGGACTCACACCCCAAAGACTTTCTCAGGCCACTCTTCTACGGTCTGGGTCCACCAAGCATTCGATTCTCCAGGTAGACCGAATCCCATGATGCCCGCATGTGGTGCGTTGTTCCATTTAATGGAGGCGTTTATCAAGCCTTTACAGTCAGTGGATGAACTATCGTGGCTTGTCGTATGAGCGGGGTACTCACCTATGTCCGTCTCGTTGCCATAGGATCCCAACTTGACCACGTCCTTGGCCTTGGTACCGTTGAAGGAAGAGAACGCCGGACTGCCCCAGGCTCCTCCGTAAACGGAGATGAACTCGCCATCGACGTTCTTGAGCGAGGTAGACGCGTTGGGATTGAAGAGTTGGGCTCGACCACAGTCAATGGGGTCGTTGCAGGAAGCGAACATCCACAGATTAGTGGAACCCGTGTCGACGAGCACCGTGATGTTCTGCGGGGGGGTCCCTACCTCAATGTCGACTACGTACTCGGTGTCCCACCTCTGAGACTGGAGGTGGTTGTTGTCTGTGCCGTTGGCGTTGCCGGGCTCCTGGCGGCGGTGCAGGCTGCTGCCGGCCCCAGAGGTGCGGAGGGTTCTCTGCTCGTACATCTTTAAGAAAGTGGGGCTGCGCTTGGCCGGGTCAATCACTGACGCCGAGGCGAGGACAGAGAGGAGGGAGAAGAAAATAGCGGACCGCATAGTGGATGGGGTGGATAGGCAGCGACGATCCAGCTCCCCTCGTTCGCCTTTTATCCTCAGCCTACTCGAGGCCCAAACACAACCCAGCCATGTCAACACGGCCGTCGTGTCAGAGGAACCCAGCGCGGGACTCAGAGGGGTGCGTTTCGTCGTCGTATCCCTCGTCGTCAACGACTCCCGGCGCCGGCGGGTACGGGCCGGCGTGTGAGCTACAGGCATAACATGCCCCTGGTCGCGGTCGTGCGTGGTGCGGTGACATCGCGTCGTTCTGGGCTTGGAGAACCGTGGTAGCACGGTAAGCATGGATAAGCATGTCGACGGCAGGAGGCATGCATGCCGGCATGAGCGGGTTACGACCTTGCTGGACGGCAGAGGCACTGGCGCACTGGCTCAGGGTGGAGGCGTGCCTGTACAGGCTGAGCAGCCGTTGTTTACGGAACGGGCTCCTCGGCTGTAGACCAGCAGCGGCGGCGGCGTGATTCTGCTGTTGAGAAAGCAGGCGGGAGTTGTCCCCCCGCGGTCTAGGTGTTTCAAACGGAGGGGTGGGAGTTTAGGAAGAATGACAGCAGCTATGACCGAGTGTTGGCTAGACTGCCACTCGAGAGCAAGACCAAATGTTGGCGCAGAGTTTCAAACCCGCCGCCTACGAAGGTGGCGGTGTTAGGACGACCCCAGGTGGCTGGAAACGGAGAGTGCCCACATGAGAATACTCTGTGCTCTGCTCTCACCAAGGACACTGTACATACCATGGCCACCGAGGCGCACCAGGCTTGGAGCTGCCATCACTCAAACAGTGGCCCACAGCGCTTCGGGTCCACAGGGACCGGCGCCACGCGTCCGACCATGACCTCCACCAACCGCCACCAAAAATTTCACCACCTCGACCGCCTGCCCTCTTCCTCGTCCTTCTTCCTCTTGGTCCACCCGCACAAGCAAAAGATTAAGCCTAGTATGGGGCTCGAACCCATGACATTTTGATGTCTTAGTAGTAAGAGTCAAACTATCTACCGACTGATATAACCAGGCTGTGGCATTCTCCGCCAGGGAGTCGAACCCTGCTCTACCGCGCTGATGTCTCTCGATGAGAGGCGGTTATACTAACCGATATACTAGCGAAGAGAACTGCCTGACCTCTGGCGGGATCGAACCGCCGACCTCATGCGTAACGCTGTCAAGTGTTAAGCATGCGCTCTAACCAGCTGAGCTAAGTGGCCTTGGATGTTGAGGGCGTCCGGTGGTTGGATCTGAGCGCGAGAAGACCCTGGGTGCGAGAGCGCCTTGTCCCTGAGGCGTGCCCAGGTGCTTGGGATGTCAATGCGGACTCGTGATGCTCATTGGGGCCGAGATGGTAGCAAGACTGGCGTCAGAGTGCCCAGGACGAAGCGTACGGTTGGATGTTGCATTGCTGTTCATCTTCTGCATGAAGTGCCACAAACGCCAGGTCCAGCACCAGGCTTCGGCTTCTTCTTCCTCAGCTCGTCTATCTCCATCCTCACGTCTTGAGCTTGACTCCCGAGGCTGTGATCTTGCCCCCAGGCGCTACCTTGACCGAGCCAGCCCACACCGCACCCTTGCCAGTTGGCACCTTGACTTCGACCTCCTCCTCCAGCTCGAAGGTGCGCACCTCGAGCCCGACCTTGGCATACTCGTAGTCGGGGAGCTCAAGATCCTCTGGACCCAAAAGAAGAACGGTGTTAGGCCGAACGTAGACGGGGATCGATTCAAGGGGGTAGTCCTTCTTGCTGATGTACCTCGGCCCCTCGGCAACGTCACCTGTCCAGAAGCACGTCCACCTGCCAGCGGGGATATAGAACGTGGCCTCCGAGGCATGGAAGACCGGAGCAACAAGGAGTGAGTCTCCAAACATGTACTGCCTATCAAGGAAGGCACACGCCGGGTCCTCAGGAAACTCGATCACCATGGCGCGCATCACGGGCGTACCGACCTCGTGGGCGAGGATGCTCTGGGCATAGATGTACGGCATGAGGCGGCACTTTGCGCGCACCATCTTGGCTGTAATCGCGGTTGCCTCATCGCCGTACTTCCAGGGAACGCGGTACGAGTTGGAACCGTGCAGGCGCGAGTGGGACGAGAGCAGGCCGAAGGCGACCCAACGACAGAAGATCTCAGGCGGTGGGTGGCCTTCAAAACCGCCAATGTCGTGAGACCAGAACGCAAAGCCCGAGGCCGCGAGTGACAGCCCACCGCGTAACGTCTCCCCCATTGCTTCGAAGGTCGACTCGCAGTCCCCTCCCCAGTGAACGGGGAACCTCTGGCCTCCGGCGGTAGCTGATCGCGCGAATAGAGCCGCTTCGTTCTTGCCGTATTTGGCCTCGACGGCTTCGAAGACGCACTTGTTGTAGATGAACGAGTAGAAGTTGTGGGCTTTGACTGGATCCGAGCCATCATAGTACACGACGTCCTGGTGGGGAATGCGCTCGCCGAAGTCCGTCTTGACGGTGTCGACGCCCATGTCGAGGAGTTTGGTGACGAGCCCAGCGTACCACTTGTGCGCGGCCGGGTTGGTGAAGTCGACGATGGCGTTGCCCGCCTGCCACTCGTCCCACTGCCATACGTCGCCGTTCTTACGCTTGAGGAAGTACCCTTTCTCAGCACCCTCCTTGAAGATGGAGGCGCGCTGAGAGATATAGGGGTTGATCCACACGCACACCTTGACGCCGTACTCCTTCTTCACGTCGGCGATGTACTTCTCGGGGTCCGGGAACGTGTCGGGGTCAAAGTCGAACGAGCACCAGTCGTACCGCTTCATCCAGAAGCAATCGAGGTGGGGCACACGGACGGGGCAGTTGCGCTCCCTCATACCTGCGAGGAAGCCCGAGACAGTGTCCTGGTCGTAGGAGGTCGTGAACGACGTCGAGAGGTACAGGCCGTACGTCCACGCTGGAGGCAGAGCCGGGCGGCCAGTCATGCGCACGTAGTTCTGCAGCGTGGCCTTCATCGAGCCGCCTCCGATGATGAAGTACTCGAGCCGCTCGCCTCGCACGCTCACGCCGACCTTGGAGCACTTCTCGCGACCGACTTCGAACTCGACCTCCTCGGTGTGGTTGACAAACCTGGCGTTGTCAGCGCCGCCAGACGACACCACTCACATGCCGTATCCTTTGGAGGACAGGAAGAACGGGATGTTCTTGTATGTCTGCTCGGAAGAGGTGCCGCCATCCTGATTCCAGATGCCAACGACCTGGCCGTTCTTGATGAACGGGCCGAAGCGCTCGCCCAGGCCATAGATGTTCTCTCCGATCGAGAGCGTCGTCTCGTTGAGCATGAACCGCACCAGGCCGCGGTTAAGCGTGCAGTCGACGCCGAAGTGCTCGGTGCGCACCATTGTGTCTGGGAGGGTCGTGAGGCAGCCATTCTGCGACTGCATCCCGAGGGTGAGGTGCGAGGGAACGTCGACCACTGCAGACCCCTTGGGCTGGACGCCGCAGAGGAACCGGTCGGATCCAGAGCTGGAGTCGGAGAACGTCAGGCCGTACGAGAACTCGGCGGTGTTGAGGTCGACCTTGAGCCCACCGCTCTTGAACGACAGCGAGTCGGCGCCCTTTGCAGTCGAGGTCGTAGGCGCTGGCGGTTCGCCGTCTGGAAAGAGCTCGAAGTGTGGTCCGCGATCACGCCCGCCCTGGTGGTGCTCGATACGGACTTTGATGACATTGTCCATCGGCGACGAGAGGTTGAGCGTAAGAAGTGAGCCTGCTGTTAGCTCGGGTCCCGCAGCTCACCCACCGTTCAGAGTGTCACCGCGAGAAGCAACATGCCTGGTTGCGACGAGCGCCTCGATGCCGCGTTCGTTGTGCTGCAGCACCTCGACGACCTCGACACCGCCTTGGAACTGCACCCCCGTGGGCCGACGCCATCTGCCAGTCAGCCACAGCCAGCGCGACCACCCACAATCCGTCTGTGAACTTCATGATCGAGTGATGGGCGACGTCAGAGTGATGGCTGGTGTGGTCATATGGCCTCGTCCACGCCGGCCTGCGCACGGCGATGCCCGAACCTCATAGACGCTCGGTGAGTTGGCGGCGGATCGTCGGGAGACTCCCGGTCGACCGGCGACGGATGTGCAAAGTCAAGTACAGCATGTTCAGCACCTAGCAATACCCCAATGCTCCGACGTCGACTGCGTTCGGTTGTGGACTCGTCCACGTGATGGTGACGTCGCGCAAATCCGAAAACCGTCCACAACTGAAGCATCAACGTCGGTAGCCGAAGCGCCGTCGAAACGGGCCGAACGCGTTAACGGGCCGAGGAAGCGGGCCGAGTGGCAAGTACAAAGTCGGGTCGTCTGTCTGCGCATGTTCGTTCTCATCTCCCCTCCGCCCCGTTCTCCTGCCCACCCTCTCCGCAGCCAGATCTCATCGGCTGAACAAGGTATACCACGGGTCCCCGAACGAGGCCCCATTGGGCGGCCGGTGATATCTCGTAAAAACCACTGACCATCCTCCACTAGTCAGCGTGTGGCTCTCACCTCCGCATACCTCACCTTACACTCCGGCCCGATTAACTCATGACCTCTCTCACTTGGGACTTCCGCTCACCCTTCCTCACCGTCGACTATGCCAATAGTCGTCTGTCTTTCGGGGGGATCTCGCTGTGAAGCTCGCTGAGAGGGACCGAGTCGAGCTGCTCGGAGTAGTTGTTCGCAAAGAACGTGCTGTGTGCTCCCCACTTTGCCCCGCCTCCCCGCCGCGGGGGCATGAACAGCGCCATATGCACCGCAAACTCTGCACACTTGCACCGCCAAAACCCCGACAATGCTGCATTGACACGGCCCCGCCTTTCGCCCGCGGAGCCCACCTCGCAACTACGGGGTTGAAGTTGTCGAGTTTTCGGGTGCTGCGCTGCCGGCGCCCACCCTGGATCTAAGCAAGTGAGGAGAATGTTTGACAATGTCCCCTCTCTGACCACTCGGTGATGATAAAACCCGGGAGACTCACCTGGTGCTGTCTTTGTCCACTCTCTCGCTCCTGTCGAGTGCCTATTCAAAGTCAACATACCAGATGACTCAAAACGACAAGGCTGTTGTCGTTCCGGACGACAAGGTCAACCCCGACCTCGGCGATGCGCTGCTCCGCAACGCCGCGGCTGCCGATGCAGCTGAGCACAAGATGACTATCAAGGACGGGTGGCGCACCCACCGCAGGGCCATCATGTGGTCTATGCTGCTCTCGGGCGCGCTCATCATGGAGGGGTACGACGTTGTGGTCATCGGCTCTTTCTACGGACACCCAGCGTTTCTGCGCCGCTTTGGCGTGCCAGCCCCAGGCGCCAATGAGGTTGGTTACATCATCCCTGCGGAGTGGCAGTCGGCGCTGTCCAATGGTTCATCTGCTGGCGGCATCATCGGCCTCATGGTGAGCCGCACAGGCGGGCGCCTCGCTGACCTCAGATCAACGGCTGGGCGGCAGACCGCTTTGGTCCCAAGATCGTCATGATGGTTTCGATTGTCGCATTGACAGGCTTCATCTTCATCATGGTCTTCGCAAACGTGAGTGGCGAACCTGGAACCCGCTGACGGCAGTCCCTCACGATGCTCGTCATTGCGGAGGTGTTCTGTGGCATCCCCTGGGGCGTTTTCCAGACCCTCACGACGGCCTATGCCTCTGAGGTCTGTCCCATTCAGCTCCGTGGATACCTCGCGGCATATGTGAACGCGTGCTGGGGTGTGGGCATCCTGTTGTCCAGCGGGGTGGTAAAGGCCACAACGACGGGAACGACCGACTGGGCGTGGCGAATCCCGTTCATCATCCAATGGGTTTGGGTTATTCCGCTCTTCGTCATTGTGTGGTTCTCGCCCCAGTCCCCGTGGTGGCTTGTTCGCAAGAACCGCCTTGACGAAGCAGAGCAGTCTGTGAGGCGCCTGACAAACCCCGAGTACATCAAGCCCCAGGACGTGAAGAACACGGTGGCAATGATGGTCCACACTAACGAGCTCGAACGCCAGATGGCAGAGGGGACAAGCTATATTCAGTGCTTCCGTGGGACAGACCGCAGGCGCACTGAGATTTCCATGATGGTCTTTGCCATGCAGGTGGGTGGAAAGTGCTGGTATCACTAACAACAGCTTCTCTCTGGTCAAAACCTCATCGGCCAGGGTGTGCAGTTCCTCACTGTCGCCGGGATCGGGACCAACCTCGCGTTCTCGCTCAACATGATCCTCAACGCCCAGTTCATCATAGGCACGTGTGTCTCCTGGATTCTGATGAGCTTCTTTGGCCGCCGCTCCATTTACATGGTGGGCATGGGGTGCATGTCCTTTGTCCTCTTCATCATCGGTGGTTTGGGCTTCACCAAGAAGGGCGAGATCAACGGCGTGCTCGGCAAGAAGTACATCGATGTCACGTACGCCATTGGCTCCCTCCTCATTGCCCTCAACTTCATTTACAACGCGTAAGTAGCTACCTTGCGCCTCATTGACAACCAAAAGATCCCTCGGTCCGCTGTGTTACACGATCATTGCCGAAGTGTCGTCCACCCGCCTTCGCCAGAAGTCGATCGTGCTCTCGCGTATCGCGTACCAGGTCATGAACATTATCTGCGGAATCATTGTGCCCCGGATGCTGGGTGCTCAATCTTGGGTGGGTTAAAAACTGCGCCAATGGCTAATCTCGCAGAACTGGGGACCCAAGTCAGGTCTCTTTTGGGGAGGTTCCGCGTTCCTCTGCACTGTGTACTGCTTCCTCCGCCTCCCGGAGACGAGCAAGCGCTCATACGGTGAACTCGACCTTCTCTTTGAGCACCGTGTTCCGGCTTGGAAGTTCAAGAGCACCCAGGTCAACCAGTTCGCGGAGCACGTGGACGAAAAGGTGGCTGTGGTACATGTTGAGAGGGCTGGGTCGCCCCAGCATTAGGGGAGCTCGTTGTAAACTCGTCAGTTTGAGCACTATGATCGCGGTCTCTGTACATATGCAAGTGGAAAGAATGGCCGCCTCGAAATCGAGGCTATCACTGCAAGCGCTACAATTTTGGTGGCTCATGATTACCTGCGTACGTGAAACACGTTGATGAGAGACGTCTGCCACCCACGTCTTGGCTATCGCAGGCTGTAGGATGACATGGAATAGGCTAAACCGATGACAGCGACAATCACTAGGACGGTGATCGCGCTGCGCCAAATTCAAGCCAAGATCGAGTGTGGCTGAAACACGATGCAGTGACTGCGCCCATCCTGAAGATTGTCGCCGAGCAGCAATGGAACAATGTGACGAATGTTACAATTGGGGCGGGTGTGTACTCGGTCATGACGGCTGTACAGTTTGGGTTGTTTTGATCAGTGCGAGAGCGTGACCTGGTGGCAACCTGCGTGGTGTGTTGTCGTCACTGCGTCGCATCTGTGTGTTGTCACCGCCTTGGCACGACGACGTGCTGTCACCCCTTCGCGCCTGGCCACGTTATCCACACAGAGCGGCGCGCACAATCAACACGCCGATACCGCGCCGCACCGCTGTCCGCTCAGGCCAAGTGTGCACGGCGGAGACGGTGCATAGGCCGGGTCTGGGCCAAAGGACGGCAAAGGCACCGAGCGTGAAGATCTGCGGAGTGTGGCGCGGTGGCACCTGTGCGTTGTGGCGCTCGGCATCACGAGGCGAAATGCGGAATGAGTGGTTTCACGGACGCGACCTCGTCGTTTCACCGCTGAGCGCGAGCCAAACGTGCCTCATATCCTGCCTGCCTTTGCATATCGCTCGAACACGACCGTCCTCCGAAAGCCAAACCCAGTGCCCGCCTCTCGGCCAGAGGTGTCGCCGAGACGGCTGGCACGGACGAAGCAAAGGAGCAAGCATACACAAGCATGGTGGCGCACAGACCCTGCCGCGGTGCGAGCAGGAAGCCAGTCATCCCCGCCTGCATGCTGGTCGTACTTATTGGTTTCTCAGGGGTGTGCGAGGCGCTCGCGCCGCGACACGCGCCGGCGGGGCGAGGGAGGGAGGACGAGTGGCGCTCAGACGGACGGCGCACGGTGCGCAAGTCCAGAGCAAGCCGCACGCCTTTCGCGTGCGAGCCAGCCCTCAGCACCGAGCTGGCATGGCACGCCACGCGCACATGCACACCCACCGCGCCTGGCATCAGTGTCCGGCACCCATCAGTCGGCCTCGCGGCGCGGACGGAGGGCGGGCGACAGCAGGCAGGCGGCGGGCTCGTGCACACCCATGCACACACTGCTCTGCTGCAGCACACTCTCGCCCCTTGATTGTCCGAAAGGTACGACACCCACCAAACATGCGGCCGCGCCCACCACCCAGCTGGTCGTCGACATGATGTTTGCGCTGCTCACCATCACTTTCTTGACTATAAGATTGCATGCTTGAACACTTCCACCTATCCTCAACTCACGACAGCTCTTCGTCCCTCCGAGCTCGACCTTGGCCGAGTTCACCCCAATACCCAGCCACCTTCGACAAACAACAACACCACCTTCAGCACATCCAACAATGTCGCTTGCTCACACCTACACCACTTGGATCACCGAGATCCTCAACGAGGAGGGCTACGGCGAGCTCTTCAACGGCGGCCACACCTCGAACCAGGACATGGACTACGCCCGTCACCGCGTCGTGGCTGTTGTCACCGACCTCCCTTACCCTTCGCTCATCTCGACCACCGGCTTCCAGAACATCGTCTTCTGGACCCGCTACGCGACGTTCCGTGAGCTCCACGAGGATGTCATTCAGTTCCTCGACACGGTCGAGTCGGTAAGTGGCCGAGTCAGTCAACATTGGGACAGTGGGGCTAACCCATACGCTACAGACTGCCAGTGCCCGTCTCCCTCCCGCGCAGGCCTACGACGACATGTCGGCGTACGGCTACTACAACCAGGGGCCCGAGTACGGCACCGGCTGGTACTGAGCAGCGACACTCGGCGCCGCAGCGATAGTGCCCCTCATGGTGCCCCCCATGCGCCGTCGCGGCGCCGTGCTGCACCAAACTCGTGTGTGGCGTTTGCCCACGCGCCCTCAAAAGTAGACACTTGTGTCCCAGTTAGACTCCTCTGGGCTTTGTGTTTCCGCCCAATTTAATGCACATACAGTGGCAAGTACACTAGCACCTACGGGTGCGTAAATAGTCCAGCTAGTCAGAGAGCGCAGGAGAGACAGTCACCGAGCGACTTCTGTCTGAGAGCGACAGCCGAGCGCCGAGACGGTCAGTGCTCGTCTTTGACCCCTGTCTCTGCCCTGTCCTCCACTTCGCCTGATGGGGCGCCATCTTTGGGCCCGTCGCCCGATGAAGCCGCCGGGGCTTCCTCGTATCCAATCTCCACCTTAGGCCCGCCGTTCGCTTCCATGAACGCGTACGACACCTCCTTGCGCCCCGCAGCGTTCACGTTCTGTCTTGAAGGACAGATCCGCTCCTGCCCAAGAAGGCAGATGTCGCACCGGGGGCCGATGGGGAGGCAGATCGTCTGACCAAAGCCAACGAGGAGCGGGTTGACTGGCTTATGGAGTGGTGGAGGCAGCCAAGACTCAAGGTTGACCCTGCCGTCAGCTTAGGCCCCGACGGAATTAGCCCACCTTGTCTCCTCTGGCGTTTTGGTTGGGGGCTTGTGCCATTTCAGCCGGTTGGTGATGCGGTGGACATGCACGTCGACGCCAATACCGGCGTTGCTAGGTAATGTCAGTGACCGAAGAACCTCACACACGTACATATCCCAGCACGCCTGGAGGGCCAGAAAACCCATCTTCGGACCGACGCCCTTGAGCTCGACTAGCTCCTCGATGGACTGTGGCACATCGCCTGCGTCGTCTCCGGGCCGCTGGAGCAGCTTCTTGGCGGCTGCCTGTATGTACTCCGTCTTGCGTCGCCAGAAGCCAACCTTGTTGATCGCGTTGGCCACCGTATCTTCTGACGCGGCAGCGAGCGACTCGGCTGTCAAGCCGCCTGGAAGTGCCTCGTGCAAGTTTATGACGGCCTGCGAAGTTACCGCGTCCTTGGTCTGCGAGGACAGCATGAGTGAGATGAGGATGTGGAAGCGGAGCGTCTGTTGTGAGCATAGTTCACAACCCTGGCCCTCACCTTTGCGTCCAGGCCTTCCATCGTCCGTGGCCGCTCGCAGCCCATTGTATCCACCGGCGCATCGATACCCGCCCGCATCTTCTCGATGAGCTGATACTGTTCGAACCATCTTGCTGGCTCCGGATGGGCCTTTGACCGTGCAGGGAGAGGCTGACCCTGCTTCTTCTCTTTCTTGGCTGCGACTGTCTCCGCCTTGGACACGTTGACGAGCGGCTCGTCCTCTTCCTCGGCCTTGGCCATGCCTCGCTTCACTGGGCTCAGAGGCTCTTCCTTCGGCTCGATCTTGGCGCGCTTGCGCGGGGTGGGGGCTTGGTAGGCGTATGCTGAGAGCCCAATAGATGAGGACGATACCGATGCAGGTTCAGAATCGCGTGTGGTTGAGCGCGTCGATCTTCGCAGCGAGGTGAATCCGTTGGCAGGCTCAGGCTTGACTTCGGAGATGAGCGATACCCTGCTGTTGGCCTTGGAACGGGAGGTAGGGAGTGCGCCCGTCATCGTGCGGGCAAGCAGGGGGCTTAGATGGCGTTTCGTGAGTATCTCTGCCTTGTTTGGCGCGTTGCAGAGGTGAAGTGAGGGAGTGAGATGGAGCAAGGCCGGTGGTGTGCGACGCGATGAAGGGACGCGTTCGCGTCCAGTCACCTTGTCGTCATGTCAAATTCACTTTCCCACGGTCGATTAACAAAAGTTGACGGCTCGCAATGTTGACGGTCTCGCGACTGATCCTTCCATCCACCTGCATTCAATCACTCCATCTCAACCCATTTAGCTCATAGTCGACACCATGAGCTCGGCTTTCAACCTTCTTACAGCAGGAGGAGCTCGGTTCGACCGCTCTCGCTTCTCCAAGGACATTGACCTCTTCAACGTGGGTTCCGCGGCTACTCCAAAGCTAACCCACCAGAAGAAGGAGTCATCCAAGAAGGGCAAAGGCAAGGCCAAGGAGGCTGCCCTCCCTGCCTCTCTCAACTTCTTTGGTGACAATGCGGCCTCAAAGCCGCCAGCAGTCGAGTCGGACTCCGAGTCCGAGTCCGACGCCTCGTCATCATCCACACCGATCCCCGCACCCCCGCAACAGAAGATCACGCTGACCGGGCCGGACCCGCTGCCGACCTCGCTCTCGACGGAGCTCGCCTCGCTCTTCCGCTCGGCCCCAGATGCACCACTACGCAAGCCGCTGCTCCGTGCGCTCGCCGACGCCAACATCCACGGACTGTGGGGCGTGCAGTGCGCGGTTGGTGGCTCGCTCCTTGACGGCAACGACACAATGTGCATTGCGCCGACCGGTTCAGGCAAGACGCTCTCGTACCTCCTCCCCACTCTTGTTACCCTCGGCCAGCCAGCGCGCAAGCTTGGAACAGGCCTTGGCATCCGCTCCATTGTGCTCGTCCCAACTCACGACCTCGCTGTCCAGATCCACGGCGTGCTCAAGGCCGTGACCGCTCGCGGCAAGTGGAGGTGCATTGTCCTGTCCAAGGCGACTCAGAAGGCTGTCTGCGACTCTGCACCCGGCGAGGCGACGAGCGACGAGGATGACGACGAGGCTGAGGGAAGCGACGCTGAGAGTGACGCCGGAGAGGGTCACCTCGGAGTGGATGTCCTGATCGCAACCCCTGAGCGGTTGCACCAGCTTATCGAGGCCAAGAAGATCTCTCTTGCTCAGTAAGCTAGCTGCACGGTGCTTAGCTGACATACAGAACAAAACACATCATCCTCGACGAGTCCGACCGCCTCCTCTCCCCCGACTTCCGCCCTCAGGTCGTCCCCATCGTCGGCGCGTGCACCAACCCGGAGATCCAGAAGTGCCTCCTCTCGGCGACCATGCCTGCTGGTGCCGAGGAGCTGGCCCGCCGCTGGCTCAAGAACGGTGGTGTGCGTGTCGTCGTCGGTGTCAAGGACTCTGCCGTGACGACCGTCGACCAGTCGCTCCTGTACACAGGCTCGGAGGCAGGCAAGATCCTCGCCCTCCAGAATCTCGTCAAGGAGGGCGGCCTGCCCTACCCCTCCCTTATCTTCGTTCAGTCGATTGAGCGTGCAGACGAGCTCGCGAAGCAGCTCGTGATGGACGGCGTGCGTGCCGAGGCCGTCCACTCGTCCAAGAGCAAGACGAAGCGCGACGCTGCGATCGCGGCGTTCCGCGAGGGCTCGGTCTGGGTCCTCGTCGTCACAGAGGTGCTGGCACGCGGCATGGACTTCCGCGGCGTCAAGGTGGTCATCAACTACGACTTCCCCCAGACTGTCCAGTCGTACATCCACCGCATTGGACGAACAGGCCGTGCCGGCCGCCCGGGCAAGGCGATCACCTTCTTCTCCACCGAGGACGGACCCTACCTCCGCACCATCGCCAACGTGCTGCGTGCCAGCGGCTGCCCGGTGCCCGAGTACGCTCTCAACATGCCCAAGCCCAGCAAGAACCTCAAGCGCAAGCTCGCCAAGGCACCGGTCAAGCGCAAGGCTGTCGGTGGTGGTGGCCGGGATGTAGCCAAGGAGATGGGCAAGAAGAAGCGGGAGATGATTGAGGCGAGCAAGAGGAGGAAGCTGAAGGAAGCAGCACAGGGAGCGGAGGGCAAGGCTGAATAGGGAAGCGTTGAGCGACACTGCATGTATGGGTGCTCTTCGTACGGACCTATGGAAACGACGCAGGGAACTAAGGAGACGACGGAGGGAACTCGCCTCACGATGTCAGCCGTGCAGTCTGACCTCCAGCTCCCACCTACCCTTGGAGAAGTCGTAGCCATTGGCGATCCACAGGGCCTCTCCGTCGCGGAACTGCTTGATGAGCTGGGCGGCCAGCCCGCCACTGGCGTTGGGCACGGTGTCCTTGGTGGGACGCACATCGTTCTTGACTAGCCATCCGAGGAGGAAGAGGATGTCGAAGTGGTCCGAGTCGCGCTTCTTGTCCTCAGAACGCTGAAGGACGGACCCGCACTTAGAGTTGAGGAGAACGAGTGGGTGGAGAACGCGCACCCGCACGTCGCCGTGCGGCACCTCGTGCACAGGGGTGTTGTCGTCGAATGGTAACTGGAACATACGGGGGGGACAGGATGTCGACCTCTACGATGTTGGCGTACAGTGTGTGACGCGTGCGAGGGTGGACCACAAAGTCTGGCGTCTTGATCGAAGACTAAGGTGTATGTACGCTAAGGGTATGCGAGGAAGAAGAACAGGTGCGGGTCTTCCAAGTTGGAGCACTGCTCAATCTGTCTCAACCCCCGCCGCAACTCGTCGCGCACACGGCGCCCATGTGCAGCGACCTGCAACGCTGCCACCATCATGCCCGCACACACGTCGTTGTGGAACTGGCGGTTGTCGTATCGCAGCGAGTTGACAAACGACGGGTCTTTGATCTTGCGAACGTAGCCGTAGAGATAGGAAATGTGTAGGGCCACCGCAAACCGTTCGTCTTTCCTGTCTTCGCCCTCGCACAAGGTCATGTCGATCATGGCGTCAACGTACGCCGGAAGGGGGGGGAAGAAGGTGTCCGCTGGATGCGTCGCGAGGTTGTACGCCCAGACGCCGGCAGGGAGGAGCACAACGGTGTCAGGTGTGTCGTATAGTGTAAACACATTGCCCTCCAGAAGAGACAGTTTGGGCGGGGGAATGGGGTCGGCGCCCGCGGCAACGAGACGGGCCATGGGCGAAGTCACGGCGGTGTTGCCGATCATGCCCTTGCGCAGTGTCGTCGGCTGCCAGCCAGCTTGTATGAGCGCGTGCTCCGCTTCGTGGACATCGTCTACAAGGATGTAGATGTCGAACACGACGGTCGGGACGCCATGGTAAGTGTCTGCGTCTTCGAACCATATGCAGCAGCGCAGCCCTGCCGCGGCCAGCGCTCGGCACGCGTCGTACCGCTCGTCCTTCTCGTCCGCTGTGGGTGGTGGACGAGGCACGAAGTGGAACAGACTCGCCCGGTCATGCGTACGTATGGCGTGTAGGAGGTCGGGTGGGAAATGCGGCATGATGCATATGGATCATCAACAAACTTGTGGTTGATGTTGTCGATGTTGTTGATTCAACGAACGCGTCATTGTTTGACGATCCAAAGGACCCAAGTGATGGCCCGCACGTGACGGGTGGCAAGGGTGACATCATTCGATGAGTATCGATGTACGAGCATGAAATAGTAAATGCACAAAACCACGGATCAGATCCTGGTTTGCCCATGTTCAACCGAAGTAGGCAGGAGCATTGGTGACCAAGGTGACCAAAGAACCCGTCGAAGGACGAAGAGCTCGGCCGCATAGCTCGCCCCTGCTGCTCCTATGACCATGTCCTGTCCGTCCTGTCAGAGTGCAGTGACGACGGTGGCGACAAGAGGAGAACGCCGACCCTGAAGCCGAGCAAGCCGAGCAACCCGAGTCCGCCACGCCGCGTTGCCAACCACGCCGAGCCTCAGGGCGGCCTCGGCTCGGCGGTCGCGGCCAAGGCAGCGAGCGCAGGCTCGGCGGCGGGCAACACCTCCGGCCGACGGCTGTGCAGCAGCTGCGCGCCGCACGCCGAGCCTCAGTTGCAGCGTGCGTGCGGCCGAAGGAGCTAGCGAGCCAAGAAGCGCCGCAGCGCTTGTGGAGCAGCCGTCTGCGGAGTGCGTCATGTCGCACATTTGGGCGGACGCCGTTGGTTGTGAGCTAGGCCGAAGGCATGTCGGGCGAAGCCCAATGAGGAGTGCGCGACTCGTCAGCCGATTTAGCGGGTGTCTTGGTAGCGCGCTGCCTAGGGCATGAGTGTCTGGGCGGACCCGATGCAACGATGTGTGCATGGGTGGAGTTCTGGTGCATTATCGCGGACGAGAGACGATGGGTATCGATGGAGTCAAGGTTGCAGTGAGCACCGGTCATACGCGAGAACGCGACGACGCGACAGGCTGGCGGTTCGGCACACCGATGCCTCAGCTGGGCGAGATAGCCCCTCATCGGGCTACCGGGCCCGTCTGGCCCAACGCAGCGCGCAGAGATCTTCGGAGCAGAGTCTTTCGGGCGATGGCATCCACCGAGTCACCAAGACCGGGGGCTACGAGCCGCCGAGCGCGCACCGCCTCGACCTCCTCAACCGTCGCCACGTCGACGAGCGCTTGTCGATCGGTGCTGCCAGCCCGATGACGTTCTCGCTGCTCTCGATAACGCGTGCTTCGGGGCCGCTTCGGCCGTCGAAGCAGGCATCTGACAAACGCGCTTGATGTTACTCGCTGCCACTCGAGGGCGGGCAGCTCAACGATCTCATCGGGTCCGCCTGCGCGACAATACCAAGCTCCTTGGAGGTTGATAGCGACCCGATGCTCCTCTCGCTGTCCTCGATAACGCGCGCATCGGGGTCGGTTCGGCCGCGCGAGCAGGCGTCTGACAAACGCCCTTCATGTTACTCGCTGCCTCACGCGAGCGGGCAGCTCATCGACCACGTCGGGCCCGCCTGCTCGACGATACCAAGATCCTTGGAGGTCGATAACGCGCATCTTCGGCCGGCGTGCCAATCTTCTGACAAATGCGCCTCCTCCAACTCGCTGCTCGAGCCCCGGCCGAAGCGCTCGACCACCTTCCTCGTCTTGTTGTCGCCCGAAGGCATTATCAGCGCGGGCAACGCTCCTCCCTGTCGGCCGACACGCACATTCTGACAATTAGCGAGCGTGCCATTTGCTCCTGATTTTGCTCGTCGTCGTCTTCCTCGACGTCGGGCCCGATTGAGAGCCCAAGAAACGCGCCCAGAGCGCGCTCGTCGAGCTCGATAACTTCGATTGCGTGTGCGATGTGCCAAGTCGGCCGATGCTCGCCCGGCTGACGTTTTTCGAACCTGCGATTGGCGGATGATAACGCGCAGCAATGCCGAGATCTTGGCCGCAGGCATTGCACTGCCGAGGCTGTGTACCATACGCATGTGCGTCGTGCATCGCTCACACGTTTGCGTCCTTGCCAAGATGTGTCGGGTGGGGGGGGCCCGAAATGCAGGCTTCGGGTGGTCGTGTGGGCACCCCGCCGCAAATGCCGGTCTCAATTGCGCGCGACGACGACTTGCCCGCCGCTTGGCATGGGAACATCGCTCAGCACGACAGCGCTCACGGACTCGCGCACACACTCACGACACCACGAGGTGCGCGTCGTCGGCCGGCACGACACCTGCGTCCCCCAATGAGCAGAGCGCGCTGACGCGCGTGTCAGACGTCTCCTGTCGCGCCACGTAGACACGTTGTATTGCGCGCTGCACCATTGGCCGCGTCGATAACGCCACAGCAGTGGACGATCATCAAATAACCCTTTCCCCGCATCAAATTCGTTCTCTCGCCCCGGCCGAAGAATTGTCTGCCAGTAATGATGAAGCGCGTTCTTCGGATTAGGTGCCCCGGGGGGCTGGCACATTCCTCGCTTGACGATTATGGCACAGATGATTGGGTGGATTGCATCGGGCGAAGCGACGTGCCGACGGACGCGTCGCACAGGCACGAGCCCAAATGGGATCGTCATGGTGCTGCGGCCGACAACGCTGAGACCGCGTCGGCCGGTTGAGCTGGACTGGATGGGGATACGAGTTGTCGGGCGAAGTGTGCGAGAGCGTACCGTCTTGGTGCGGGTGGGTGGGGGAGGGTGGGGGAATGTGGGCGGTGCACCAGAACTGTCGAAGGTCATGGTCGTGTCAGTAGACACTAGACACAATCAAGAAGTGGGAAGGGTGGTGCGTCGCTGTGCTTGTCGCTGGCTCGTCCTTTTCCTCGTCGCACAGCCCATTGTCTCCCACGCCCTCATCTACGATGGGCAGATGACACACACACACACACGCACTACGTCCGTGTGCAGTGTGCGCTGGGTTGTGTGACGGAGCTCTCGCCGCCGCTACACTACACCCCCGCTTCGGTGTTGAGCTTCAACTTGATGCAGCACTATTGTTGGATTGAGGACAGGAGTCTTACCGCCAGCACTGCGGTGTGGGGGATGGTGGCCACACTACGAGATTGACACATCACCTTCGTCCACCTCTGTCATCCCGCTGCTTACCAGGACGAGGATGCTGTCCATGAGTATCATTCTTCATAGCCGTCCGGTCGCTCCGCGTACCGAGAACGCTGCGTGGAACGACCGGGAGCTGCGTGATCTCCATTCAAGAGCTAGGCCAACCTCAGCTCCAGGTGCTCAAGCATGTCATTTCGCCGGGATAGGCCCGCGTACTGGCACAGGCATCTAGGCATCTGAAGCCAAGCCGAGACCTTTGTTGTCTCCGCGCATCCCGCGTCATTGATGGGCATCATCCCGCGCGCGGCCTTGATGAAACTTCTCTCTCCTGACTCTTGCCGCAGCGCTTACAGCCTGACACGGCCTTCACTGACCTTGCATGCAACGATGCAACGCTGAACACGGTCAAGTACGAGCCCATCCCAGCACAAACTTGGGCAGACGTGACTTATCAACATCTCAAGATGGCTTCGGCACCACAGTTGCCGGACAACTCGACTCCTGAGCCCACTCCACCTTCCCTCGAGCACAAGACACGCGCCGGGCGGTCGCTCAATCCGGTCTCGTACCCCCACCTCTGGGACCTCATTATTCAAGACATCGACAAGGATTCCCCGGAGTATCTTGCCCTACGGGACACATGCACCGCACTTCGCGACATCATCAGTTCCCGGCTGTATGGAGGTGTCACGGCGTGGCAATACCCCGAGGATGACGCGTCGGACACGCCCGGGCAACTTGGGTTCGCTTCCCTCGACTATGGAAGTGAGATCCCCAGTCTAGACTGGAACGGAGGCGACTTGCAGCGACAGCTGTGCGTCCAGCGCCTGAAGAAGTACTGCAAAAGTTTTGACAACATGATCCCCAAGGAGCGGATGGAGGCCAACGACGCCGAGGTAGCCCTCCTCGGCACAGCTCTATCCAGTGTGGAGACTCTGCGCGTCAGCAACCCGAACCGGCCCTTGTTCAGCTATCCACATGTCCACACCGTTGTGGGGTTCAGCTATATCAACTTCGCGTCCGTGGATTTCCAGGCTGGACCCAGCCGCTGGGGAACCGAGACGAACGAACCTCCAGAAAGCCGGGAGGAGCTGGCGCCCATCATTCTCAACCCGCAGCTCGTTCCGCCCTCGACCAAGACAATCATCTACTCTATCAGTATCGGCGACTCGGACAGCGACCACGGCAACAACAACCTGGTCGTGAAAACGGACCTCTCGGCGTTGAAACACCTTACCGACATTGCTTTCACGTTCGACTTCCTGGAACTGATGTTTGACCACCGCCCAAACACCTTCAAGCCACTAGGAGTCCTCAACACCCTTGTGCGGTCCGTCGCGAATGCTGTTCCTCGCGTACGCCTTACCTTTAGAGGACTAGAGGGGTACCAGAATGGGTGGTTCTGCGGCCACGGTATTCCCGAGCACGACCGTGACGCCTGGACACAGTACATGCGCCGCTACATAGCGCAGTACATTTTGTGGGTGCAGACGGATCCCGGGATGCCGGGCGAGAGCTACTTCAAGTGGGCATCGAGGATGCGCGACACCGACGAGGGCAGTACCGGTCTGGCCGCCGCGCTGGAGCCGATACTTGGCGCCGTGTTCCTCGAGACGGCTGGCAGCAGCACACTTTGTGGATCAGAGGACCTGTACATCATCGGGTGTATTCAGCCGGAGGAGCCGGAGGAGATCACCATCTTGTTCAACCCCCAAACCCCAGAGCAAGATGACACCAACCAGCGTGGCTATTTCGAGATCCTCCACAACTATGGCGACAAAGACATTGACGACGTCTACCGCCTTCGGTACGATGTGTAAGAAAGGCAAGGTGGCGAGGAGAGTGATAGAATGGTGACGATGGCGGCGAGGAGGAGGAGGGGGAAGTCAACACTCCGCCTCGCGTCAATTACTAGATGGTCCTTGTGCGTGTATGCATGTATCCCTGGACTGCGAAGTAGCCGTGCAAGGCGAGAGCCCAGTTTGTTGTTCAGAAGCACCTCGATACTCTCTGCACGACATCCCTCGTCCGCCTCATGTACCCCCGCTCGCAGCAACAGACACCGACACCCCTTAGCTCAGTTGGCAGAGCGTGAGATTCCAATTGGAATGTGTATCCTCAAGGTCATCCGTTCAAGTCGGGTAGGGGTGGGTAGGAGCACCAGCCAAGGCTTCTCTTTTGGCTTTGGACTTTTGCTGTTGGCTGGCTGGCGGGGGTGCGAGGGGAAGGGGGTTGTGGGGGGTTGTGGGGGGGTGCGAGGGGGTGTGGGGTTGACGCCAAGCGACCGCCACGAACGCCATTTACGCGTCGATGTCGCCCTGGCTGCATGCATCCCTATCTGACTGATTGCTCGAGACTTCTCTTTTTACTGTTGGCCGGCGGGGAGAGGTGCGACGCGGAGGGTGGGGAGGTGCAAGGTGGTGGTTGGGCGCCGACGGACGCCAAGCTGCCACAAACGCGATGCACGCGTCCATGTCTGCCCTGTCTGCTTTGCATGCCTTCAACGCATTCCGCCTAGTTGCCTTGGCTGCTCCCAGTTACAGCCGCAGCTGTTCCGCAGTCATCACAGACATGCCACACGGCCACACCACTATCTCTGTGGCGCGCTAAACGCGTGGCAGAGCATGCTCTCCCCTGGTCGCGTACGGGTGTTTCCCGCACCCACGAGTGTCTGTCTGCCCTGCCCGCACTGCATGCATTCCTTTCTAATTGCTTGGGTTGATTGGTGTTATGACCACGGCTCTACCACGCCGCCACGTTCGTGGCACCTAAAACTCGTGGTTGTACATGTTCTCCCCGCGCCCAGCATACGAGTGCGCCTCGTCGTACACCCTCTGGCCCGGGTAGCTAGTCACGTAGTCCGGTCCGCGCGGGGGCGGGGGCGAGCGCACCGGCGGCGGCGGCGTCGCGTGCTTGGCGAAGTCGGGGAAATCGTACCCCGACACGGGGCGCGCCGCGCCCGGCGGCAACGCGTACTCGGCGCCACTGCCGTACGACGAGCCAGCGCGCGGAGCGTCGTAGTATCCCGACACGGGGCGCGGCGGAGCGTCATGGTATCCTGACACGGGGCGCGGCGGAGCGTCGTAGTACCCCGAGACGGGGCGGCGGTGCTCGCGGCTCTCGCGCTCACGGAACGTATCGGACCCGCTGCGGACCGACGCCGGGCGGCGCGTATCGGCCATCACGGGACGCCCGCCGATCGCGGCGGCTGCGTCCCGCCGTGCGTCGACGGCGTCTCTGCGCGCCTTGGAGAGCAGCGCGATCCACTCGACACGCTCCTTGTTGCTCGGCGCCTTGAGGCGGATCACGTCGCCGCTCACCCCGAGCGCGAAGGACACGTCGTCCCGCCCCGCGCGGATATCGACGTCGAACAGCGCGATGGGCTGCGGTCAGCGGTGCCGCTTCGGCGCCACTTACCATGCGGTAGAGGTGTCCTGCCTCGATGAGGATGATCACATCAGTGCACAGCACCATGGTGAGCTTGCGCCCGCTCTTCGCCTTGGCCACGCTGCCCTCCTTGAGCAGCTTGCGCGGGCCCTGGAAGGCCGTGGGCTCGGTCAGGTCGATACGCCTGGCCGTCAGTTCCGCACGCCACGCTATCACTCACCCCTCGCCGCCGACCCAGAGGTCCTCGGAGAGCACGCGCAGCCGCTCGAGGCTCTCGGCCTCGCGCACGTCCTCGTTGATCCGGGCCACGGTGCGCTCCGTGCTCGCGAGTGCGCGCTGCACCGCCTCGAGATCCTGGTCCGGCCGCGTGTAGTGCGCGATCTGCTTCAGCAGCAGCGGGTAGCGCGTGAGGCGTTGCACTGGAATCGAGTCAGCTCAGTGCGGCAGACACACTCACTGGGCTGAAGCAGGAAGCTCGACAACTCGAGCCCACGCACGTCGGGGTTGTTGACCTTGATGTCCATCAGCGCCGCGTCGAGCTGCTGGTCCTGCTTGCGCAGCTGCACGAGCAGCTTGGCGGCCGTGTCCTGGTTGACGCAGTACGGTCTGTACACGTCGAGGTTGATCAGGTTGTCGGCGAGGATGTCGCCGATCGTGTCAATGTACAGGCGGCTCTCCTTCTGCCGGTCGTCCAGCGAGCTCAGGAACCCAGAGTTGAACATGAGGATGTCTTCGATGTTGGCGAAAATGACAGTCAGGCTCTTCTCGTCGAGGATGTTCATAAGCCGGAAGTAGTACACGTTGACAATGAGCTGCAGGTCGCGCACGTAGCTCGACTCGGTGGCGATGAACTCGAAGATCGCTTCCTGGCGCTTCCGCTCCTCGCCAGTCATGGTCGAGAGGACCGACGGGTCCACGAGCGAGCCCCACGTCTTGCCAAAGTCGGAAGCTGGCTCGGGAGCCTCGGTCGCCGGGGCAGGTGCTCCAGGCGTGAGCGGTCCGCTGATGGGCCCGCCGCCAATCGGTCCAGAGACGATAGGGCCAGAGACGATCGGGCCAGAGATCTTGGGCGTCGTGCGTTCCGGCGCAGCAGCGCTCCCCACACCCAAGCGCCCGAGCAAGCCGGAGAACGTGGAGCCCTTGGACGCCGTGCTCGTCACAGGCGACGATGCATCGAGCACGCTCGTGGGCCGGGACGCCGGAACGACGATGGACGTCGGGCGCGCGGCCGGCGTTGGCGCCTTGGTCGCCTCGGTCAGGAACTGCTCGTACCGCGCGTACGCGTCCTGGACCTGGATATCAGGCGTCTCGGTGAGTGGCATCTGTGGCAAGTCCTTCTCTGCTCCTGATGGAGACGCGGCCGGTTTCTTGCCCCGCTGAGGCACGGCCGGCGCAGGGCGACGGCGCCGCGTCGCTGCTGCCCTGCGCTTCAAGTCGACGGGGATGCCGGGCGCCTCGCGCCTGAGTGTGAGGCCAGCTGCGGCGAGCGCCTTCTGTCGTTCCTGCTCCCTCCGCTTCTTCTCTTCCTCCTTCTTTACTTTCTCGATTTCCGCCGCCTGTGCCGCCTGCGTGTCAATGATCTCCTCGTGGTCCAACTCGTCGTCTGAAGACCAGTACGAGAGAACCGAGTCCTCGTCAGATGAATCGCCACCGTCGTCGATACCCCCTGAACCGACGCTGTACTGAGATACCGAGGTCGTTCTAGATCTGTTGGCCTGGCCGAGGGCACCCAACGCTGGAGTGGCCAGGTGCTGGGATGAGAGGGCTGGGGCCGAGGGCGGCGTCGCCTCCGCCTCGTCAATCGTAGAACTGATGACTGGCAAAGGAGGAAATTGGGCCATGGAGTCATAGTGCCCGTTAGTAGTGTTGTAGGGTTCCGCCTGCGGTGCAGCAGGGGAAGGCTCTTGCAGTGGTGGCGTTGCCATCCGTGGGATACTGGCGTCTCCTGCAAGGCTGGAACCGCCCGTCTGAGCTTGGGCATCTGTGGCGTCAAGCCGATCATCAGTAGACAAACACGCGAATCCAATTCGTTTGCATTTTATTGTTCAGAGCGACAATCGGGCACAATTGGCAGTAGGAAGAATAGGTTTAGCCTGCGAAACAAACGGTTAAAAGAGAGAAACGGAAGGAGGAAGTGAGAGCCGCTACTCACCGATGATCTCGACGTAGGCCGCTGGCACAATGTAGACGGCGCCAGACTTCTCAACCTTCCACCAGTCGGGGTCCGCCTGGTCAATAACCTCAAGAGCATCACCCTCGGTGAGTGATAGCTCTTCGGCGCTGCCCGCCGCGTAATCGTAGACTGCCCTTGCGGGTGTCGCTGGGTGGGGTCAGTAAAGCCGCCGGCTTCGGGTCGGGCAACGTACCCGTAAACTTCTCCACAAAGGAGCCTGGGATCCAGCCAGCCTTGCCGTTGGGCAGAGTCGCGTACCACCAAGGGCCGTTAGGGTCCTTCGCGGGGTTGGCCACAAGCACCACATTCTCCTGGAAGGGGAGATCGCCGTTGAACGAGGTCTCGTAGTTGTAGAGAGTGCGGACGCGCAGAATCGTGCCGAGGTCAACGTCGTCAAGGCTGGGTCCGTCCGACGAGGGCTCAGCGGCGGCTGCGTGCTCCTCGGCACCTCCAACGGGCGAGTCGACAACACGTTCATCCTCCTCGCGCGTGGGCTCCAAGGAGAGCTGCTCCATGTGCTGAGCGGCAGGGTGCGACGAATCCGCGGCCAGCGAGCCGTACCAGTCAGTCGACTGACGCTTGGCATTGCGGGCCTCGAAGTCGTCCTCCTCCACATCCGCGTGAGGGGCAGGAGGAGGCGAAGGAGGTGCAGCAGGCGCACCAGCATTGATGTGCGCCGGTGGTCCAGTGTCGCCGCCGACAACACCACCGGCACCAACAGGAGCGCTGCGGTCCACAGTCTCAGTGTGGCGAAGCCTGGCACCACCCTGGATGGATGACAGGAGTGCAGACATGCCGCCACCATTTAAAGAACCGCCGCCAAGCTTGGCAAGAGCAGCCGCGGGAGGCTTCGAAGCCGAAGGCGAGGTAGAGGCCTCAGGGTCGGCCGAGTTGGAGCGCGATTGCGGCTTGGAAGACGGGAGAATGTTGCCAAAGAGAGCAGAGGCGAGGGCACCACGCTTGTGGCGCGAGTTGGCATACTCATCGTCGCTGCTGTCCGACTCGTCCACCTGATGCTTCTCCTGGATAACGTCCCAGTCATCGTCCGGCGGGGGAGCCGACTTGACGCGAGCCGGCGCAGAAGGAGCGGGAGGGGGCGGTGGCGGAGGAGGGGGGACGAACACGGCCGGGGCGGCCTCGGGGGCCTTGGGGGGCTCCACGGAGCGCTGGGCAGGCGCCGCAGCAGGAGTGGCACCGGCCTGGCCGGGACGGAAGAAGGGATTGAAGCCGCCAGTCGCTGGCGGGGTAGGCACCGAGCCGTCAGCCGTCTGTTTGCGGTGGAAGGGGTTGTGGGACCCGGTAGAGTGCGTTGGGGCCGATGGGGAGCTTGGGAACGGAGGCAAAGGAGGCTCCGTTGTCGGCGTGGCGACCTTTGCAGATCGCTCTGCCCGACGCTTCGCCAGCTCCTCTTCCTCGCGACGGAGCTCCTCCTCCTCTTCTTCCTGCTGGCGCTTGAGCTGCTCGCGACGCTCCGCGAGCCTCTTCTTCCTCGCCTCCTCAGCAGCGCGGAGCTCGGCCTCCTCAGGGTCCTCAACCTGAACCGCAGGGGCGGGTGCCTTCGGCGGCGCCGGAGCAGGCGGGGCAGCACGGGGCGAGGGTGCCGGCGGTGGGGCATGGGCCTTGCGAACCGGAGCAACGGGAGGGGGCTTCTTTGTAGGCGTCTTCGGTGCGGGGGGTGCGGGCGGGGTTGGTGCGGCAGGTGCTGCGGCTGGGGCAGCATCATCACCGCCGGTCACGGCGGCAAGTCGCTGGCGGCGGGCTTCTTCGCGCGCCTCATGCTCCTTGTCGGCGGCCTTGGCCTTCTCCTCTGCCTCCTGGCGCTCCCGAGCAAGTCGGGCCTCGACAGTGTCGTCGGCAGCACCAGAGGCATCCTCTGCTGGGGCGATACCGAGTGCCGCCTGACGCTCGGCCACACGACGCCTGGCCTCAGCCGCACGCTCCTCGGCAGTCATCTTCGCCCACGGCTTGGCCGCCGGCTTGGCAGGGGCAGGAGCAGCCTTGGGAGCCTCGGGCTTGGGGGAAGCCGTCTTTGGTGGAGACGGTGGGGGACGGGCCTTGGCAAGGTCGTGCACATCACGATCCCGGCGGTCGCGGTCGTCATACGATCCCCTCCTCCTGTCGTCATCGCCACCTCGTCGCCTGTCGTAATCCCGATCATGGTCGCGCTCACGGTCGCGGTTGTCGCGGTTGTCGCGGTCGCGGTCGTAGCGATCGTAGTCTCGACTCTGACTGCCGCGACGGTCGTAGTCGTAGCGGTCGCGGCTGCGATCACGCGACCTGTCACGGTTGTCGCGGTCATACGACCCCCGCAACCAGTCGCGATCATCGTCCCTGCCGGAGCCTCCACCGCCGTAGCGGCCGTGGGTGTCGTTTCGCTTGTCTCGCGCACGAAGGCCAGCGCGCTCTTCCATGCGCTTCTCCTCCTCCCGTCGTTGCTGCCTGCGCTCGAGCTCTGGCAGCTTCTCGTGCATGAGGAAGAGCAGCTCGCGCTCGAGTTTGCGCTTTTCTTCGTCCTTGTCCTGGGTACGACGGCCCTTGGAGACATACTCCAGGTCCTCGTTGATCCGGCGAACGCGGCGACTGACGTCCTCGATCTCGGCCTCAATCTCCTCGTCCTCCTCAGTCTTGCGCGACTGCTCCTTGGAGGAGGCGTCGAGCGAATCCGAGGCGTTCTGGAGCTGACGGCGGAGGTCGGAGATTTCGGCACCAGATTCCTCACCGGCATAGCGCACGGCCTTGCGGTCCAGGTGGCGCGACGACGAGCGGTACGTGCCTGCAGCCTGGTCGTTGTGCTTGTACACCTTGGCGTCCTTGGAGCCGGCCGCCGACGCATGCGAGCTGCCGTACACTGGCGAGCTGTTGTCCGAACGGGTGTTGGACTCGTGCTTGAGCAGGTCCTTCATGAAGTTGACCGTCGAGTCGATGTCCTTCATGGAGGCGGGCTTGAGCTCCTCGGGAAGCACGTCAGGGATGGGGTTGCCGTTGAGCGCACGGTAGATGAGGCCCATGGCGACGTGGAACTCTGGGAGGTTGAGCTTGCCACGGTTGTCGCCGTCGGCAAGGTTCCAGATCTTCATGAGGTCCTCCTGTCCGAGTCCAGCTTGTCCAAACACTTCCTGAGCCATCGAACCCGAGATAAAGCCCTCGCCCTTAGTGTCCCAGGCGCGGAAAATCTGGTCGTAGTCCTTCTTCTCCTGGCGGGTGAGAACCCATGGGATCTTAGGCGTGTTGGCTGCTGGGTTCTGCAACAAGCTCTGGAACGTCTGCTGCAGAGGCTGCTGCTGCGACTGGTTGAACTGGGGCACGCCGGCCGACGAGAAGGGCTAGAGGTGTCAATGCGACGTTCCATCCTTCCATCTGCTTAAACCACTCACCTGGCTGAGGTTGCTCGGCATAAACGTCTGCATCATCGCCTGCAGTCGGGGGTCGTGAGGAAGGCCGGTCGGCTGAGCGCGAAGGCCGCCGTATCCCGTTGGCTGCGCAAGCAGGCCGCCTCCGAGGCCGGTCTGCTGGGGGAGCATACTCGAGCCTGCGCCGGGGTATCCTGTCTGCTGGGGAAGAAGGCCGCTCACGCCGCCTCCTGGGAAGCCCGTAGCCTGGGGGGCGAGGCCGCCCTGGCCGGAGAGGCTTCCACGAGCGCCGAACGATCCAGCCGGGGGAGGGGCGTTGAGGAACGAGTAGTTACCGCCTGCACCGCCCATTCCTGGGACGCCGAGAGACGCGGCACCGGTCGGCTGCGCACTAAACTGCTGCTGGGGGACATATCCCGTTGCCATAGGACGCTGGGGCTGGGCCTGGCCGGCGCCGGGGAAGCCCGTTGCCTGGGTGGTGAGGAAGGCAGGCTGCTGCTGCTGCTGGCCATAACCTTGGTAGCCCTGGGGCGCACCGCCGGTGTAGCCAAACTGCTGCTGCTGCCACTGGTTTGGCTGCATCGTGGATAGCGATGCCCGTTAGGGGGGGGGGGGGTTGCTGTTTATGGGGAGGGGGGGGTGAGGAAGGGTGGAGAGTAGATGCAAGGGGGGGTATGGATGAGATGCAAGATGGTAGTGGTCGAGAGAGACGAGGACGTGGGTGGGTGAATGTGAGAGAGTGGTGGTGGTGGTGCTGGTGCCGCAGGGGCCGAGGGGTCGGAGCGGTGACCGCGGTGGGTGGGGTGCGGTGAGTGAGGGCAGTGTGGGCGGTGCCGCGGCGGCGGTGTGGGCCGCAGTGACGCGGCCAAAACGACGACATGGCTCATAGCGATGACACGCCCAGACCCCTGAAGGTCGGACCGCGGTGATTGCTGCTACCTGACATGAGCAGGCAGGCACAGTGTCAGCCTCATACCTCCAACCTCCACTCATCTCGTCCACTTTCTCGCCCGCATCACACCTTCGTCGCTCGTCGTCCCTCTGGTGCGTTCTACTCTTCTCCACCTCATCTTGCCTGACCTTCCCTCCCGCAACCCCTTCATCCAACTCAACTCTGTTGTATACTAACACCTATACTGACACTTCTTCACCTCACATCTCTTGACGTTACTCATCACCAGCTCAAACAGGCAACACCAAACTCTCTCAAGTCGTGAGAACCCGTCATGGCCGCCCCCGTCACTGGTTCCCATCGGCTCGCTTAAACGCAACACCGCACACGGCAGCGTATTCAACCACGTTGATCACATATCGTTCATTGTACTGCACACGACCACAGACTGCGACTCTTCTTCTGAACAAGATTCAAAACACTTCAAAGTCCTTCGTCGACGTTTTCGACGGTGTCCTTCACGCGTGCCACTTCTGGTTCGGCCCCTGGTTGAACGAGGTCGAAATGCGGGAGCAGTCGATGAGAGTAGCCTGAAGGCCCTCCTGCGGGTAGCTCTCCCAGCCGACACACAGGTCTTGGAGGCGGGTCAGCATGACGAAAAGACCGTGCTACTTACTGGTGTTGGCGACCTGGAGCTTCCACTTGGTGACCCAGAACTGCTGCCAAGCCGCGCCGTGGCAGTACCAGACCTTGACTCTGGAGCCGAGGCGGGGGCCTGAGTGTGAGCGAGACTCACTCTGAGCGACTCACCATGCCCGACATCGAGGCACATTTCGTCGCTGTCATACTGCTTGACCACGCCCCTCCAGCCGTCGGTAGCGCGGAACGTCGTCCTGGTGTACTGGGTCGTGGGGCGACCATCGACAAACTTGCCGTCGGCGCTGACGGGTTAGCAGTTACCCTTGCGGCGAGCGCGGGCAACTCACTAGATGACAGCAGTGCCGTCGGGCGGCTTGCGGGGGTTGCCACCGCCAGTGTAGTTGAGCGCAAGGCGGAAGGGCGAGTTGTAAACGTAGAACTCGCGGTGGGCACCACCTGACGGCTGAGGGAAGCCGGTGGTCGTCGTGCTACCGGGCTGCGGTGACTGTGTGGACGACGGGGGCGGCAGAGACGTCGGCGGGGGTGGAGAACCCGTTGGCGTCGGCTGCGGAGTCGCCGAGACGGAGGTCACCGGGGGGGAGACGCTCGAGCTGACAGGGTTGACTGGCTGGTTAGGCCTTTGGTTCCAATTAGTTCGTGCGTTGTCCTGGCAAGAGAGAAGCTCAGCCTGGTATCCCTCCTGCTTGTTAACGAGGCCGACACAGAAGCCTTGGCAGTCAGTGGGCACCTCCATCCGCAACACGCTCACCAGTATCGGCAAGCTGGATCTTGGACCCGCTAACCACCCACGTCTGCGACGCACCGCCGCGGCAGCCGTTCACGACGATCTTGGAGTTGAGTGTGGGATCTGGCGTCCGTCAGCTGGTCCTCTGCTGCTACTCACTAGGACCGGCGTCGAGGCACATCTCGTCGGTATCGTACTGCTTGATCACACCCCTCCAGCCATCTACGGCACGCCAGGTGGACCACGTATACCGCGTCGTCGGGCGCCCGTTGACAAACTGGCCGTCGCGACTGGAGAAGTTAGGTGCGGAACCGCGAGCAGACCTACGCCTGGACCTTGGTACCATCGGGCGGGCGGCGGAAGTTCGGTGCACCGCCGGTGTAGTCCAATGCGAGACGGAACGGCGTATCGGGCGCGTAGAACTCGCGGTGGGCACCACCTGACGGCTGAGGGTAGCTGCTGGTCAACGACGAGGGCGACACAGTCGACGACGGGGGCGGCACAGTCGTCGACGGGGGTAGGGTAGAGGAAGACCACGGCGGGTTGACAGGCGCTTCGTTCCAATTCGTGCTTGCGTCGTCCTGGCAAGAGACAAGCTCGGCCCGGCTTGCCTCCGACTTGCCAAGGGTGCCGACACAGAAGCCTTGACGGTCAGCGGGGGCCTCGGCAATGCGCTCACCAGTATCGGCAAGCTGGATCTTGGAGGTGGAAACAACCCAGGTCTGCGATGCGCCGCCGACGCAACTGTTGGTGAAGATCCTGGACCCGAGTGTGGGATCTGGCGTCATGTCAGCTTGGCCCGCTGTTGCTACTCACCCGGACCAGCATCGAGGCATTTCGACGACCAATCCCAACTCTTGATCACACCCCTCCAGCCGTTTGCGGCGCGCCAGGTGGCAAACCTGTACTCTGACTCCTCGCCGTCGTCCCCGACACTGTTGCGGCTGGGCAAGTCAGGTGCGGGAATCAGGAGCAGACGTACAGGAGGATGGAGGTGCCGTCCTCCGGCTCTCCTGTGAGATTCGGGTTGTCGGGGCGGTCCACTGCGAGACGCAACGTAGAGCCAGGCGCCCAGAACTGTCGGCGGGCATTGTTCGACGGGGTCGGAAGGGGTGTGGACGTTGGGCTCGGGCTAACCGTGCCCGTGGGTGGCAGGTAATCAAAGGGCTTGTTGGCCTCGGCGTTCCAGCGGGTTACCGCTTGACTGCAGCTCAAGAGCTCCGCCTGCTGCCCTTCCTCCCCCCGTTTGTAGCCCACACACAGGTCTAGCATCAGCGTTGTTCAGCAGGCCGACGCACCCGTCCCTGCCACCTTGAGCTGGAAGTTGTCGACCTCGAACTGCTGCCACGCCGCGCCGTGGCAGTACCACACCTTGACTTTGGACCCGATGCGAGGCCCTGAGGGATGGATGTATCAGCCAGCTGCGTCTGCTGGTCTGCTGCTCGCCCGATTGACACCCACCGTGCCCGACATCGAGGCACATCTCGTCGCTGTCAAACTGCTTGACTACGCCCTTCCACCCGTTGGTAGCGCGCCAAGTGGACCAGATGTACGGCGTCGTCGGGCGTCCAGAGCTGTCAAACTTGCCGTCGGCACTGTTCCGTCAGCTAGCTCGGCGGCGGCGCAAGCGCACATGATCACGGCTGTGCCGTCGGGCGGCTTGCGGAAGTTGGGCTTGGCACCGCCCGTGTAGTTGAGCGCGAGGCGGATCGGCCATTTGGCGATGTAGAACTCGCGGTGCGCGCCGTTGGGCGGCTGGGGGAAGCCGCCCGACGACTGGCGGGGTGCGAGGTGGTTGTTGTTGTCGGCCGGCGCGGGCGCGGGCGCGGCGAGCGCGCAAGCGGCTGTCACCAGTGCCAGAAGGCTTGAGGCGAGCATGGTTTTGCTGTCTGTCTGTCCTGTGTGTGAGACAGGCTGGCTGGTGTCGAGGCAGTGTCTGTCGCAGGTGGCCGACGCCACTACTTAAGTATGCATGCCCACGCCCCTGCCTGCTGACCGGAGCTGAGTCGCACGCCCCAGTGCCAAGAAGAAGCACTCAGCCTGCTGACTTGAGTGACCCCTCTCCCCTGCGCCCCATTCTGCACGCCGAGACACAGAGGCTAAGCACGAGGCAATAAATTAGCATAGATCCGCAGGGGCGGAGAAGCTTGAGAACGACGATTGACGGCGGCAGGAGCGTGTGCCGAAGGCGTGGTGCCGGCGCGGTGCCCCCCCCCCCCCCCCCGCGCCCCCCTTGCACGCGGCCACACTGACACAACTCTCCGTGTCCCGCTTGTCCGTGTTACGTTGCCTGCGCCCAGTGTGCCTCGCCATGCCACGCAGATGACGCGCGCGCTACGTACTCCCAAATGGCCGTTTAATCAACGCCAAGCCATTCCAGACGGTGGGGGCCAGACAACGTGCGAACAGACCACTGGAACCACCGTAGTGCTTCACGTCAATCTGCGCGGCGACGTGCCTTTGACTGCAGTCTCCAGCAGAGATCCCGACACTAGGCGCGGCCAGTTGAGAGCGTGGGCCTCTAGTCGCCGCGCGACGAGCCGAACGACTGAGGCACTTGGGGGTGCGTTCCGAACGTAAAAGCTAATCCTAGCCGCTCGTTCACTCACACACACGCCAGCAGCCACCCTGTTCTTTGTGGCTTCGCTACAGCCGTCGGGACAAGAATCACACGCCAGCTGACCATCCCCGTTGCCCGCACGTCCGACCGAGAATGTCATACACAAGGGGGGTCTCATATGAAACCTTGTGCAGTCTACGTACATATTATACTTGTTGTCGAGCGGCGGCACAGCCGCCGTGTGGTTTCCTCCCGCCCTGCGTCCATGCTCGCCCGCCGTCGACAGCCGCCATGGTCGCCATGGCCGTCGTCATCTCACTCCCGCCTCTTCACCCGCCGACTCGGCTCCGTCCACCCGCCAGGCCGTGCTCCGCGACACTGCCTGCTACAGAGCGCCGGCTGCCTTCCGAATTCCGAGGCCACTCGTCAAGCTCCATCATGCCGCCAGTCGTCATCTTGCCCCGATCCCGATCCTTCTGTTCCCCTTGGCCGACGGCTCTGGGGCGTTACCCCCGCTCTATGGCCCAGCCTAGCGCAAGTCCACGTCCGGGACGTAGGTGTTCTTCTCGAGCTGGCGTCAGCGCGGCGCTGTCCGTCAGAAGGCCTCACCTCCGCCGCCAGTGCGTTGCGGATCTCGTCAACATGCGCAGTCTTAATGAGAACGTGATGGTCGTCAACTGGCCGTGTCAGCTGAGCTGGTGGAGCGCGGTGCTGCGCAGCGGGGAGAGAAGAGAGATCCACGCACTGTCCTTGAGCACAAACTTTGCCTGGCCCTCGCGCTCCGAGTCGAGGTGCATCAGGATCGTCTTTGCCGCCGAGTCGCTGCCGTCAGCTGTGCTCCGCAGGGACCGCCGCCCACCATGTTATCAGCGTCCCGGTCATCGCTTTGACTTGGTACGGGTCGGCCGTGTACGACATTTTGCGTCTTCGGCGGTGAGAGAGGTGAGAGAGCTGAAGAGAGAGAGCTTTGTTGACGAGGTTGTGAGATGAGTGGATTTCGTCGCAACAGTGGAGGTTATCTGGCTCCGTGATGTCACTGCAAAAGGAAGTTGATGAGACCCCAGTCATCCTTCCACCACACAGTGCATGCAACTACAAACGCCAACGCATGCATAGACGCCCTATGCCAGCTCGCACACCATGACCGCGTCCTTGCCCATTTGCTCAGTGTGGAGATGCTTCAGTGGTGGCAGGCCCACATCCTCTCCCTGTGCGAGGGGTCAGTGATCTCCTCTCCTTGGCCGCGACACCACTTACGACCGGCACAACGCCGACGCCCTCGCCGATGAACGCCGGTGCCACGGTGACAATGACACTGTCTACGAGCTTGGTCCCGTCTGGGCGGTCGCCGGCGTGCAGGAACGTCGAGAGCACGCGGCTCCCGCCCTCGATCATGATCGACGACAGCCCGAGCTCGGTCATGATGCCCGGCAGCGCGGTGGGGGGCACGAGGCCTGGAGTCAGCATTGTTCATGCGCAGCACTCACCTTCGTCATCCAGAACAACACGGATCACCCGCGCACCAGCATGCACCAGCACACGCTCTTGCTCTGCGCTCGCGTGCTCGCCGCACACAATCCACGGCTGGCGCACAATGCCTGGCCCGACAGCGTGCTCGTTGCTGGCGCCGTGCTTGGCCCACTCGGAGATCATACGCGCCGTGGGCGACAGGCGGAGAGATGGGTCGAACACGATCGGCTGGGGCGGGAGGAGCGTCGGGTCGTCCTGGGGCACGAGCTGGACTGTGCATTGTCAGCACCTTGCTGCCTTCCCCCTTTGCACTCCACTCACTCTTCAACCGCGGGTCGTCGAGAACGGCAGTGCTAACGCCAATCAGGATTGCATCGTGCATCGTCCGCAGCCTTGGGTTAGCGCAGCCCCTTCCACGCCCTACCAATGCGTCATCAGCATGCTCTCCTTCCCGCTGAGGATGACACGCGCGCCGCGCGGCCCAGCGAGCTTCGCGTCCAGGCTCTGCGCCCACGTGAGCGTGACGTGCGGCCGGCCGCTCTCGCGCGCCGCGAGCGTGCGCGCGGCCACAAGCTCGGTCAGGAAAGCCGGCACGACGGGGCGGGTGGGCAGGTCCATGTCGATGGGCTCGGGCGAGTCAAACCACGGTCCGTAGCGGCCGCGCGGGGGGCGGGGGAGGGGCCGGCGCGGAAGGTCAAAGTACGACGCGGCGGGCGTCGGCGGAGTCGGAGCGGGGGCGGGAGCGGGGAGCGGCGCGCGCGCGAGCTTGGGGAGGGCGAGTGTCGTGGTGGACGGCGAGGAGGTCGACGACGACGGCGAGACGTAGGGCATTGCGGTGGGGTGGTGGACCGACCGGCACGGTCGTCAGTCGCCGAAATATTGGTCCCGGGCCGTGCGCGGTGAGAAGACAGTCGCCGATAGCGAGCGTTAAGAACAGCGAGACGTGTGCATGCACGCCGGCGTGCGGACGAAGAGAACCACGAGCATCGCGACCGGCGCTCTCTGCATGCCGCGCCGCCCGGTGCCGGTACGCCCATCCTTGAGGCGCAATGGCGCAGTCTTGGCTGTCTGCGGCGCGGCGCGGCGCGGCGGTGGCAGCGGAGGCGAGTGGGTCCGGCGTCGAGCCGATCAGCCCGGAGTGGAGGTGGAGGACGTCTTGGAGTCTTATCTCCCGCCCGCCCGCTCGCTCACTCGCTCCATCGCCCACTCCCCACCGCACACCATGTCGCTGCCCCCGCTCGCAGACCTGCGCACCCGCGAGGCGCTGCAAGCCGCGCTGAGCACGCTGTTCGAGCCGACGCCCGCTCTGTCCGACACTCTGGTACCCGCCGTGCTCGCGCGCCTGGACGCCGCCCCGCCCGCATCGTACGCCGCGCTCGTCGACCTCTGTGCCGACGCCGCGCGGGCATGGAGCTACGACGACAAGGCCGCCTTCGTTGCCGGCCACCCGATGATCGGCGAGGTCAAGGGCCTGTCGGCGCACAGCGCAAAGGAGCAGGGCGGGGTCCAGCCCACGCCGGCGGTCGTGCTCGCGCGGTGAGTTCGAAGGCGCGGAACGCGCGCTGACGGACCCAGCCTCGCGCACCTCAACGCGCTGTACAACGCCGTGTTCCCCGGCCTCAGGTACATCACCTTCGTGAATGGCCGTACGCGTGCCCAGATCGTCCCAGAGCTCGAGCAGGCCATCGGCATCCCCGTGTCCCCCGTGCCGCTACCAGACGACTTTGACACCACGTCCCCGCCGCTCGAGTCGGACGCGGTGCGCGCCCTCGTGCGGGATCCTGCGGCCGACGAGTGGAAGACCGAGTGTGATCGTGCCATCGCCGATGTGTGGCTTATCGGCCACTCACGCCTCAAGAACATGGGCTTGGAGTAGGCTCAAGAACAACGCAACTATGCATTTACTTTTGTATGACACAGGATGCTAAAAGTACATTGATACTTCCGACTGCCCACGACTCTACTGCGCGACGTGCCAGTCGAGCTTGTCGGCCCACTCCTTCTTCTTGAGCGTGAGCAGCACCTCCTCGACGTCCTTGGCACCGTTGCCCGACAGGCAGATGACCACGTCCTTGTCCTTGGGCAGCGACTTGGCCACCTGGAAGCCGCCCCAGAGGCCGTGACTTGACTCGAGCGCGGGGATGATGCCCTCGAGCTGCGTGCAGAGACGGAACGCAGTCAGGCACTCAATGTCGTCCGCAACCATGTACTCGGCGCGACCCAGGTCCTTGAGGTACGCGTGCTCGGGGCCGACCGAGTTGTAGTCGAGACCCGCCGAGATCGAGTGCGTGGGGATGAGCTGACCGCCCTCGTCCTGGATGATGTACGAGGCCGCACCGTGTACGACACCGGGCACACCCTTCGACAGCGTGGCCGAGTGCAGCGTCGTGTTGACACCGTGGCCGCCGGCCTCGACACCAATGAGGCGCACAGTCTCGTCGGGGATGAAGTCGTAGAACGTGCCGATGGCGTTGGAGCCACCACCGACGCAGGCGACAACGACATCAGGGAGCTTGCCGGCCTTCTCGGCGAGCTGCTGCTTGATCTCGCGGCCAATGACACGCTGGAAGTCACGGACAATGGTGGGGAACGGGTGGGGGCCGATGGCCGAGCCGATCAGGTAGTGGGTCGTGTCGAGACGGGTAACCCACTCGCGCATCGCCTCGTTGACAGCATCCTTGAGAGTCTGAGTGCCCGAAGTGCAAGGGACAACGGTCGCGCCCAGCATCTTCATGCGGAAGACGTTCATCTCCTGGCGACGGACGTCTTCGGCGCCCATGTAGACGACGCACTCCATGCCGAACTTGGCACAGACAGTGGCGGTGGCGACACCGTGCTGGCCAGCGCCCGTCTCGGCGATGATGCGGGTCTTGCCGAGGCGCTTGGCGAGGAGAATCTGGCCGATGGCGTTGTTGAGCTTGTGCGAGCCAGTGTGGTTGAGGTCTTCACGCTTGAGCCAGATCTTGGCACCGCCAAAGTGCTCAGTGAGGCGGTCGGCGTAGTACAGCGACGAGGGGCGGCCGATGTACTCAAACATGCTCTCGTACTCCTTCCAGAACTCGGGGTCCTGGCTTGCCTTGATGTACGCGTCCTCAAGCTCGTTGAGACACTTGACAAGCGACTCGGCGACGTAGGCACCACCGTAGGCGCCAAACTTGGAGGGAAGGCGCTCACCAGCCTTGACGGCGAACTCGCCATTGTCGGCCTCGAGCGACGGAGGGATGGGAAGAGCGGGGTCGGGCTTGCCAGCGGCGTCGTTCGCAGGGTTCTTGCGGCCGAGGGGGGGGGGGTTCTGGCCCTTGAGGGTCATGTCCGCGCAGTACTTCTCAAGCGCGGCAGCCTCCTGGCCCTTGGGAGCGTCCTCGATCACGTTGATGATCTTGGAGCCGACGACCACACCGTCAGCACCGGCAGAGGTGACAAACTCGAAGTGGGTGCGGTTGGAAACGCCGAAGCCGACAGCGAGGGGAACAGGGGTGACGCTCTGGATCTTGCGAACGAGGTCGGGGAGCGCGGTGTTCATGCCAACGCCGGAAGAGGAGCCAGTAACGGCCATCTGGCAGGTCAGCGAGGAATCCTAACTCTAGACCTACCTTGGAGACGACGTAAATGAACGAGTCGGCGATGGTAGCGAGGAACTTGACACGGTCGATGGTGGTCGAGGGAGCGACGAGGGGAACGTAAGACACGCCCTCCTTGCGACAGATGTTGCGGAACGAGACGGCCTCCTCGGGGGGAAGGTCGACGATGATGTAGCCGTTGGCACCGGCGGCCGCGGCGTCCTTGACGGCCTTCTCCTCACCGTAGGCAAGGAACGAGTTGTAGTAGCCTGGGGGTGAGCTCAATTCCACTCGGTGGCAGCCAGCTCCACCTACCCATGAAGATGATGGGGGCCTTGAGACCCTTGGCGCGGGCCTCGCGCACAAACTCAAGCGAGCGCTTGTAATCGACGCCATTCTCAATCGCGATCTGCGTGTGTCAGCGCTGGTGATATCGCTTGTGGACGACAGCACCCACGTTGTTGGCCTTCTGAATCACGGGGCCGTCGGCACTGGGGTCGGAGAAAGGGATGCCGAGCTCAATGATGTCGGCGCCACCGGCCTCAGCGGCCAGGAGGAGCGGGACAGTCGACTCGGCAGTGGGGAAGCCCGAGGTGATGAAGGACACGAACGCGCTGGCGGGTCAGTGGGTGCCTGCTGTGTGGAGAAAAGTCACTCACGCCTGGTCCTAGCGATGGTCAGCGACAATCCTGAAAACACTCAGAGAGCGACTCACCTCCTCCCGCTTCTTCTCGAAGACGCGCTTGATTGCTTCAGACATGTTTTGGGTGCTCTAGTAGTTGGAGTAGGGTGAGATATCGAGATGGGTGGTTATATAGGTGCTTGATTGTGCTGGACAAGTCAAGCGACCGGAGTCGATAGGTGGACGGCAGGCGATAGTCGGCGTTAGGCGGTGGAGGTCGGTGATTGGCGGGCAGGATACGATTAGAAGTGGGCCTAATCGGCGGGATCGGCGGAGCTTGTTCTGTTTCTAATGAGATTAGGAATGTCGGAAACAATGACGTGTTGAAGATTTTTGATACCCGACCTCCACCTTGAACTCGGATTTTGGTGCAGGCATAGTTGTTGCTGCTGTTGCTGTGGTGACTCCATCTCAACCTCACACTCGTTCTCACTCACTCGCGTACAGCGCTCACCTAGCCAACATGGTGGTAAGTTGGGTAACTTCCTGTTCGGCTAGCCAACTGACGCGCCAGAAAATCAAAATGATCTCGAGGTCCCTAGACGACCACCTGCCTTCCTCCTCGACCGCGCCGCACCCGCTGCAGCGCAACCTGGCGCCGCACCTGCACCCATTCGCCAAGCCGCGCGAGTACACGCGTGCGATGACGGCCGTTAAGCTGGAGCGCATGTTTGCCAAGCCGTTCGTCGCCGCGCTCGGCGGACACCAGGACGGCGCGTACGTGCTTGGCAAGGACCCGCGCCGCGTCTCGGTCGTCGCCGCCGGCGGTGGAGACGGCGAGGTGATCGTCCACTCGCTGTCTATGCGCCGGCCGCTTCTGAAGATTCAGGCGCACCAGGGTATGGTCGGCGGTGTGTGCTGGACCTCGGAGGTGCGCGACGGCAAGCGCGGTGTCATCACCTGTGGCAAGACGGACGGCACGGTCAAGATCTGGCGCTCGAAGGCGTTTGCGCCCGGCATGCGCGTCGACGAGGAGGAGGAGGGTGACAACACCCTCGACGCTGCTGGCGCGGTGGGAGAAGATGCCGACGAGGACGACCTGGCAATGGACGAGGGCAAGCGTGATACCGTCGGTCTCAACCTCCAGCCCAGCATGGTCTACAACTCCAAGGGCGGCTTCAACGGCATCGACCATCACCGCACCGACGGCGTGTTTGCCACGGCATCGAATGTGGTGCAGGTGTGGGATGAGAACCGCTCAAGTCCGCTCTCGACCCTGCAGTTCGGCTCGTCGCTCGAGACGGTCACAAGCGTCAAGTTCAAC
The DNA here is from genome assembly GCA_026725045.1 of Vanrija sp. TS_01. NCBI lineage: Eukaryota > Fungi > Basidiomycota > Tremellomycetes > Trichosporonales > Trichosporonaceae > Vanrija > Vanrija sp. TS_01. The sequence goes on from JAPKIE010000009.1 coordinate 279,302, forward strand.
CAGAGCGAGACGAGCGTGCTGGCGTCGGTCGGCAATGACCGCACGATGTGTCTCTACGACATTCGTACTGGCAAGGCCGAGCGCCGCATTGTCATGCGTATGACGTCGAACGCCCTCTCCTGGTGCCCCACGCTCCCCACTGTCATGTTGCTGGCATCCGAGGACCACAACCTGTACACGTACGACCTGCGAAACCTCGAGTCTCCGACGCAGATCTACAAGGGCCACGTTGGTGCAGTCATGGGCTGTGACTGGAGTGAGTGGACACAAATCGTGTGCTGCTGCAGTGCTGATGATAATCAGGCCCCACGGGTGAGGAGTTCACCTCTGGATCCTACGACCGCACGGTCCGCCTGTGGAACCGTGACGGCGGCAAGTCGCGCGATGTGTACCACACCAAGCGTATGCAGCGGTGAGTAGGCTGACTATCCCACCTTGTATGCAGACTAACCCCTCAGTGTCTTCGATGTCACTTACACGGCGACGGCTGACTTTGTCCTGTCTGCCTCCGACGACGGCAATGTCAGGATATGGAAGGCCAAGGCGTCGCAAAAGCTCGGACCTGTGTCCACCAAGGAGCGCCAGGCAATGGAGTACCGCCAGAAGCTGGTGGAACAGTGGTCGACGGAGAAGCATGTGCGCTCGATCAAGGACCAGCGCCATGTTCCCAAGAGCATCCACAATGCGACAAAGCTCAAGCGCGAGATGATCGAGGCGCAGAAGGTCAAGGAGGACCGCCGGCGCAAGCACTCTCGAGCTGGCAAGGAGAAACCCAAGGCCGAGCGCAAGAGTGAGTGGGCGGCGAGACCGTGCTCGAGCCACGCTGACGTATTATCTCAGAGGCCATCATTGTGGAGCAAAAGTGAGCGCGTTGAACCTGTTGTACCATTACCATGCCATAGACATCACCATGTTTCGGAGCGAGTACCGACTGGCCGCGGCCCAGACAAGGCCGCCACACCACCACCCGGACCAAAGGAGCAGACGTCGGGATACAACGGCCGGGCATCGCCCTGGTCTGGAAGAAGAACATGGCCCAAAGGAGGTGGTTCGTGCGCAACTCGCAACCCCTTGCTCGCCTTGTTTACTTTTGCTCGAGCGATCAGTGCGGTACCGCTCGCCATCAAAGTAAACAAGTCAACCGCATCCCTCCGTGCTGACCGTCATTGACCTCTCTTTCCCACCTTTTGACAGCCTCCTAACATTGTCGACAATTCACAACAACTAACACACTCCAATCTCCCATGGCCTCCCCGCCACCACTGTCGCCCACACCGCGGCGGTGGCGACCGGCAGGCCAGCCCTCAGCAGTCGTCGAGACGTTGAACCAGCTTGTCCACTCCTCAGACCCAACATCACCTGAGCAGGAGTTCCTTTCGCCGCTGAGCACGCCGGCCGTCGTCGACGGCGCTGTCGAGCTGGCGGCCAATTTGACGGGCGACTCACTCAACAAGCGCTACGACAGTCTGTACGCCGGCCTCGAGGCCTTTGGGGCCAGTTTCAACTCGGGGCCGGAGGGACAGCAGGACCGACTGTCGCCGCCGCCTCCACCGGCGCTCGCACCGAGCCCTCTTTCGCCCCCTCCAAATCCCCCAGAGCTGGAGACCCGCCCAGAATCGCCACCCTCGGCGGGGCATGCCGAGCCTCCATCATCATCATCAGCCCCAACCGCCATCACCGCTCCCTCTACCCCCTTGCCATCGTCCCCTGTCAAGCCCCCGCGCCCGACAAAGCAATGGACGCCAAAGCCGGCTGCCACGCCGACCAAGAACACGAGAGCGAGCGAGCTCATCCGCATGTTCGAGAGCAAGAATGACTCGCCGGCCTCTACGGGCGCGGAGCGTCGGCTCCCTGGGGCCGTCGCCACACCCTTCCGCGAGGCAGCTGCCAAGGTGCCTGCTGCTGCAGCGGCGAGACCTCAAGCAACGAGTAGCACTCCAACAACCCGGACACGCTCGCCCATATCATCCGTGCAGAAGATGGTCGCGTCATGGCGCGCGCGCAATGCTCAGGCGACGCTGGCAGAGTCATCGTCTTCCTCTACGACTGCCTCGTCCCTCTTCCGTAAGCAGTCTTGGAACGTCAGCATCCGCCGCCGGCGCCGCAACGAGGCGGAAGAGAAGGTCGCAGAACACGTACCCGATGAGGCGCCCGAGCTGCGACCCGACACACCGCCACACCCCTCGCCCACCAGCGACGACGCCTCATTCCTCCCACCCTCTACGCCGTCCCTTCGTTCCGCTCCCAGAATCCGCACAGGCGAGGTGAGTGCCCCTAATGTACTACGCTCATCGCAGCCCCTGCGCACCGGCAACCTCTTCTACTTCAACGTGCACGAGGACGTCGAATGGGAGGATTACACTTGGGTAGCGACCGACGCGCGGCTGTACGCAGACGGCCTAGAGCTCGTGTGGCGCACGGCCTCAGGCGCCCTGGTGAAAGTCGCCCTGGACTTGGAGCACTGCGAGGGTGAGTGGCACGCACGCATGGCACTACTAATAGCCCAGAGGTCGCCTCGACCTACTCGCCGTCCAACCCCGGCGCTGACGACCTCGGCGCGGTGGCGGCTCGTAAGCGCGGAGAGGAGTTCGCGAGAGGTCTTTACCCTTTCAAGATGGTGTATGATGACGGCACCGAGCGGCTGGGATGCGAGTCAGCAATCGAGCGAGGTGAGTGACTTTCCCGACTCCGCTAACGCCAGTCCGCTGGGTCAAGGCGATGTGGGAAGCCCTTGAGAACAGCCGAACGGGTCGCCCCACGCCGTCAGTTTTCACAGGTGTCTCGCGTTCGAGCTCCCACTCGGGATCTCGGTCGACTCGGCTGCACACAACGCAGGGAGCGCGTGAGGTGACGGACGACGCAGTGGTCAGCACCGCTGGTGGTCTGGCGGCGCCACTCGCGTCCCGAGGGTCGCGCAGACTTGTGGCAAGCCCGCTCGCCCGTGCCCGGAGCTTGCGCAAGGTCGCGAGTGCCAGTGACTTGACGGACAGCTCGAGCAACACGGACGACCAGGGCTCGTTGCCCCCACTGCCCCGCGTCCCGTCGGGCTCGTCGAGATGGAAGAGCCCACAGAGTTTCGGGACCGCAGCCGAGTTGCTCAGCCCCGGTTCGAGCTTTGGTGAGGCGGTAACAGCAATGGCAGGCGACATGTTGTCACCACCGCAGGCGCCATTCCGCACCCCGACAACTGCAGTTCAGTCATTCTACTCTCCCGCACCCGCCTCTGACACCCGCTCGCTCCTGTCTCCGGCGAGTTTCCACACAGGCATGGCGAAGTCGTCTGCCAGCGAGCCACTTTCCTTCCAGACGCCAGCTGCTCCCGCCACAAGCTACACCACCCTATCAGCGGCTTCGCCAGTGCCAACGGTCACCTCACCTCTGTCACCATCAGAGCCGCACGACGTGTTGGCGCCCATTGCAGAGGCCCTCACTCCACCTCTCACTGCTCCGTCTCAAGTTACGCCCCCTGCTTCGGAGAACATCTCGCCCTCATCCACCAGCACGGCAACTCAAGCTAGCTCCCGTCCAGCCTCACCCAGGACCACGTCGCTGGCGACTAGGACTCCGAGCAGCGGGGTCAGCAAGTTCACTCTTCGCTCGGCACTGCAGAACGTCGCTCCACCCCCAAGCGAAAGTGACGGCAATGGTCAGGCTGCAGCGTCTACCCCACCAACGGCAGCCGTCACGACAGATCTTCCGCCCAGCAAGCCGCTGTCCTCACCGCCTTCTACAGCCACTCGAAGCGAGGTACACGCGCCGAGCGAGCTAACGAGGTATCAGCTCTACGATCCCCCAGTGCCACCGTCAACATTTACTCCTACCACGGGTACGTCCAGTACCAACAGCTCTGAATCGGAGGGTGCTGGGAAGGCGGACGCTCCTTTCAATGCTGTACCATCTTCGACAGGGGCGCCGAACTCGGCCAGTGCTGGTGGTGAGGTGGCACCCAACCTCGCTGCCGCTTCCACTGGCGCGTCCAGCTCGATTGGAGCTCCAGCCGAGAGCATTGCCCCAACAGACATCACACACGATCTTGTGGCTGCTGTCGACGCCGCAATTGATGACTACACACGTGAGGCCGCCTGGGAAAGCGGAGTTGCTACGGCCGAACATCGTACCTCAACTCCACAGACTACAAAGGCAGCGTCCACCGCTGACCGTGGTACTCCTACGCCATCTTCTCGGAAACTAGGCTCTGGCACCCCCCGAAGTGGCAGCACGCACCCCAGTGTCCCACCTGCAGTAACCCCGTCAGCGTACTACTCACTCTCGGCCCCCAGTACGCGCGATGGTCCGCCGTCCCGCGCCTCATCTTCGGATGACAAGGAGAACTTCAACACTCCGAGCGTCTTGTCCTCTCCGTTCGCATACGCTGGTCACATGCTTCCCAGTACCCGCACATCGGCCCACCCATCTCCGCGACGTGTGCCCGTGGCGAGCCTGGCCTCTGACACAGTCCTCGCATCACACCACGCTACTCCCGGTGAAGGCGCGCCTCTGCAGGCGAGGGACAACAACTATGAGCATCGCCAGCCGGCGACGTACGCCTCGCGCTCGACACAGAGGCCCCCACTCAGCTCAAATGGCCAGTACACTGCCCCACCGTCAGTGAGCTCGTACGAGTCGGCCCCCCCAGTCCCGATCTCGAAGTCAGCATCGGCATACACTACCCCCTCCGTTTGTGAATCTCCGTCGACCTACTCGTCTGCCCCACCACCTCCGATCTCGAAGTCGAGCTGGTCAGGTGGAAGAAGAAACCGCCTCTCGACACTGCCGCCCTCTAACAGGTCAGGTACGCCTGTGAGCGAGCCCGATCTCGATAGCGGGGTCGTGTTCGGACTGGAGCGCCACTCGTCTGCGGGCAGCGCATACTCTCCCGACCCGCCCTCTGTTCACCCGCAGCAGGCTGAGAGCCGATACACCACAGCGCACGAGTACTCACTTTACGGGTCAGCGGAGAGCCGAGCCTTCACAACCGCCACGTCCGGAGCAACAAGGTATCACAGCGCCAGCGATGCGCCATCATTCGGCACACCTCCGTATCCGCTCAGTACGGCCACCCCTACTACTACGCCCCAGTACACCTCGTCTTTCCTCGAGACTATCCCCGAGACCCTTGGGCCGGTACCGCACTCGTCAAGCTCCACATTTGACGACACGACCCGCGCGCGGGGCATTGCATCCCCGTACCAGTCGTCGAAATCATCGTCGTCTTTCTCTTCGCCCCAGTCCCTAGGGCCAGTGCCGCTGTCACTCCGACCTTCACCTATCTCGACACGCGTTCCGACTGTCCCCGAGTCGATCGGCACTGTGCCTCCATCGTTACGGCCTCCTAGCATTTCAGGGTATGTCACGACAGTCCCCGAGTCAATGGGCACGGTACCCTCGCCGCGCAAGGCTTGGACGCCGAGCCCCCTGTCCATGACGACAGTGGTGCCAACGCTACCGGAGTCTCTTGGCCCCGCACCATCGTCCCGCAACTCGTGGGTGACGCCGACGCCGAAAGCGACTCCGGCTCCATCGGTGCACAGCAGGTTGTCTGCTGTGTCTTCATCAGCGGAATCAACAAGGCCGGAATCGCTTGGCCCTACGCCACCCTCGCTCCGAGTACCGCCACAGAGCATCTCTACGCCTCAGTCTACGTACGGCACGTCAAGAAGCCACAGGAAGCCAGTTCCTCCCCTTGAGCCTACGCCTCCCGTTGCGCCCGTCCCCTTGCCAAAGCTGCCTCCTTCACCGCACCCATCGAGTTCGAACTCCAGTCTCTCGCGATCGAGTTCCAGCTCGTCGTCGACCGCGACCGCAGTGGACTATCCTACCCTTCGACTGCTCCACTACCTCCAAAGTCAGGACAAGGTGCAGCAACTCCACAATGTGCGCATTGCCAATCAGCTTGACCGAATCGAGAACAAGATCGACCGGAATCACCGCCCCATGAAGCACCTTGAAAAGCTTGACCTGTTGGAAAACTTGCGAAAGCTGGAGAAGCTGGATCATCTTGATCGCTTGGGAGAACTGGGAAAGCTCGACCGACTGAATGATCTGCCTCCACCTGTTCCGTCCAAGGACAGCATCTTCGCCGAGTCGCCGCCACCCTCCCCCACGACATCAGTCTCCACCTTGTCGGAAACAGAGAGGCCGGTCACCCCGCCAGCGTTCGCCCTGCCCGAGTCATTCAACCAACGCATGGAGGAGATGGGGCAGCTGTTAAGCTTGGTGATGGGCCAGCAGAAGGACATCGTGGAAGAGTTAGCCCTTCGACGAGCGCTTGATGCCGAAGGACCAAGCCGCGTTGAGGGCATGTTCGCGGAAATCCTGCGCCAGGTCGAGGGTATCGCATACCAGCCTAGACCCTTCGCGCCACTGCCTCGCAAGCGACCAGCGTCCTCAGAATTGTGGTCCGAGATCGAGGGCGACTTCTACACCGGATCGCAGAGCGTCACCTCGGGCGAGTTCGGCGAGCGCGCCCCTGCACCTCCGAACACACTTCACAGCACGACCTCACTCCTCTCTCGGATCCCTGAGTCTCTCCTGGAGGACGATACGCTCGAGCCGGAGTTTGACGATGAGTACGAGATTGACAACTTGCCCCCAGCGTCCCCACCACACGAGCAGCAGCAGTACAGAGCACCGGTTCCTGACGCAGTCGCCCGCCAGAGGTACGAGTCGACAGAGTACGAGGGTGAGGTGGACGACGAGGTCGCTGCCGAGGAAGTTGAGCCCGCACTGGCCGACCCTGTCCCGGTTATCACCCCACCACCTGTCCCCTACCGCCGGCGACAGGCCAGCGATAGGCCAGAGGAGGAGATCGCCTACCATGATGAGCAGCCGCAGCGTCGTCGGCCCACCACCCGTCCCCCTCCTCCCGAGCCTATCGAGTTGCCAACGCCCGTTAACAGCGAGTACCGCAAGCTCCGTGATGCTCCTCCTCCCCCTGGTCCGGCAGGTCCATCGCGACCCCGCCCCTCAATGTCTCGCTTTGGCCGCCCTCGTTCTCCGCTCTCTACTACCTAGTAGGTCAACAATAATCACCACCGACTGATCCCCTTGCAGTATTCGTCCCCGTTTCCGCCCTGCTCCTCTCGGCCCCTACCCCCCACCGGTGAGCCGTCATAGGAGAAGACATACTGACCCACAGGGTATGATGCCGATGATGCCGCCGCCTCTTCCACCGGGCTTCGTCCGTCCTGGATTCTTCCCTCCACCTGGCTACGGCGCCTTCGGCCCCGGCATGTACCGTCCCCCAATGCCTACCGATACTGGTATCGGTACGACTACAACTGCTTCGTCCACTCCCGCATCACCGCTGCCACCTTCCGCTGGAGTCTCCGCTCATAGCCCTCATCATCACACTCCAACGCCGTCGGCCACCTCGCAGTCGGCATCGGCGGCAGACCCAGCCATTGTTACTCCCGTTCACAGTCCTGTCCCCCCGGTCACTATCAAGATCACCCCGGCTTCCATCGAGGAGATCCGCTCATCATCGGATGGCGTGCCGTCAGTGGCAGGTTCTCCGTCTGTGACGACTGCCTCGGCCCCGCCTCCATCTGCATCGCCTCGCTCTGCGCTCAGTCATCCTCTCTCTGTGAGTGTTTCTTGCGTCGGGCTGAACTGACTGTGCCAGACCACCTCCACCCACCGTATGCTTGGTAACACGCAGGCCTTGGGAGAGGCAATGGGCGAGCAGCAGAACGACATGGCCCGATACATGCACGGCATCAGCGATCAAGTTCACGACGTCAACATTGGCCTCACACGGGATCTTGGTGGTATTCTGGCGAAGCTCGACACGCTGCGCAAAGACATCCGCCCCGAGCGTGTGCATGGACATGTCTTGCCCGACGGTACCGTTCAGCTCAGCACGGGCGAAATAGTGGACGGTATTCAGGGTGCGCCGCCCCCAGTCCCTGTGGCAACTGTTCCTCCGCCACCAGACTCTCCTGCTGTCCTCGTTGGCCGGGTCTTGCCCGACGGAACAGTCATGGCTGGTGAGAAGATCGTGGTTGGCATCCAAGGCGTGGCCCGGGACCCTACCCCTGAGGAGCTCGCCGAGGAGGCCCAGCGCGCCAAGGACAGGCAACAGGACCAGGCGATCGACGATTTGGCTGCCATGGGTGAGAGTGTCGTAAGTGACGCCGCTGACGACAGTTTCGGACATCATGCATCGCTCAACCGCCTCAAGCCACCATGGAAGCCACCACAGTCACCACAGCCACAGTCATCGCGGAACACCGCCACCGGTCACAAACACCAAAGAGGTCAAGGAAACCAAGGAGACAAAGGAGGTCACCAACAACACGACTACAACCATCAAGGAGCACGACAAGGACCACGAGCGTACGGTACATGAGCACGTGCACTCGCCTCGAACTGAGCTGCTGTCTCCTCACCTGCCGCCGATTCCCACTCTCCCTCCCCGTGGCCACCTCATTCGCGAGGAGGTCGAGGAGTACATTCACAGGTCTGAGGGCAAGCCGGCCATGCACACGATCACTCGCACTCGGACCTTCACCGACGGCTCAATTCCACCTGTCCCGCGCCTCGGTGACCCGGCACCTTCGCATCACTCTCATGCTGGCACCCACCCTCCCCACGACAAGTCGGAGCACGGCAGCTCTCATCAAGGAACGCACCACGGCGGCACTCAGCACGCAGGCACTCTCCCACCGTCACATGCTGGCACGCACAAGCCGGCCCAGAAGGTCTGGACCACGAATCCGGTCCACGAAAGCCGTATGGGATCGGTTGCTAGCGGCGTTTCGCACCGTGATCCTCGCAGAGAGCCTGACGTCGAGAACAGCTCTGTCGACAAAGTGCTCGGATGGCGACCCAGCGTCTCTGGTGATCCGGCTGGCGTCCCTCTTCCTCCGTCCGAGTTTGACCCAGACGGTCCACACTTCCCTGGTGATGGCCACTCGGCAGCACGACCCGTCCTTCACGCTGGACGGCCTGCGCCGTCTGTTGCCTCGAATGCCGGCTCGACGAAGGACCTGCCTGACATGCCCCTCCTCACAACGCGCACCAAGATTGTCCCATCGGTTGCCGATCCGGCTGAGACTCTCAAGGATGACTCTGGTGACACGGACGAGAAGGGCAAGAACCCTGTGCGTGAAGGGCCGCCTATCGTCTCAGAGGTACCTAATGCCCACAAGGTCAAGGGCAGCGACAAGAACACGAGATTCTCCCATACCCTGCATCCCTTCCACAGATCTCACGGGAAGGGCGAATCGGACAACGAGGGCGACCAGCGACCACTCAGAGTCCTGGGTGATTCTGCGACAGAGCCTGAACCAGAGGAGGCTACCATCACCGACGCCAAGCAGGCTACTGAGGCGGGGGCCGGCAAGAAGCCTGATTCGGCGGCGAAGCCAACAGAGCCGTCACTTGACAAGGATGCCCACAACAAGTCCAAGTTACCTACGGCTTCCACTGCAGCCCAGCCGCCAAGCCACGGTCCGGCATCAACCCATGTGGGCCGAACAGCTGAGCCTCGCCAGGAGACCGAGATGGTGGAGGTTCCTATCTACCAGCCCATCACTCTACCTGACGGGAGCAAGGCTTTGATTCCGATGGGCAAGGCTAAGGTTCCTTCTGCTAGGCCAACGCCAGTGGCTTCGGGTGTTTCAACCCCCATCTCGGAGAACTCAAAGGGCAAATCCCCATCAACGGCACCTGCCGCGGCTGGGAAGGAGACAGCACCAGAGAAGTCCACCAGTGGTACCGATGAAGAGAAGCAGCCTTCGGGCACTTCAGGCCCATCCCCTGCTCACGTCCTTCACAACGTCCCGACAGAGGAGAAGTCCGACAAGCCCGACTCGTCACCAGGACACGCAAAGGCAGCGGAGACTGCGGCGCAGAACCTTCCGAAGGACCATGACTCGTCGTCCAAGTCTTCAGCCGGATCGTCCGAAACTTCTACGACGGACGGAAGCAAGGTCGACACAGGCAAGTCCGAAGACAGCGCAGCGAAGACGTCTGCAGGTGACAAAGCAGACGACACATCAAAGCCTCCCCCAGTGCCTAAGCCGCCCAAATCCCTTCCGACACTCCCGACAGAGGCGAGTGCCACAAGACCAGCGCCGCCCGAGCGAGAGAAAGAGCCATGGGAGATCACATCGCCGGCGGCGACCATGCCGCCACCAGTTAGCATCACGCCGACACCCAGCGTCAACAAGATTAAGCGCAAGCCTGTGGCGAAAGACGACACACAGTCTCAGACCTTGGGCGACAAGCCGGCCGATGATGCTCCCGGTGGCGCTGTCCAGAAGAAATCGGTGACGAAGGACAAGCCGCACCCTCCTGGTTCCTCGGGGCCCGCCGGCGACAAGCCCCCGACGGACAAGCCGAGCAATGACAAGGCCAGCCCACACAGAGAGCCGTCACCACCGCCTGGAAGCAATCCCGCGCCCGCCAATCCGCCAGGCCACGTTCCCTGCCACTGTGTGCGCTGCTGCACCAACCCCCCTCGCCTGGGCTACCATGATGATGCCATCTCCGCTGCCACACCAGCGTCTGCCAAGGAGTCCGCGTCGAAAGATCCCTCGGCAAAGGAGTCAGCCTCGAAGCCGCCGGCCTCGAAGGACTCTGCAGCAAATGATGGCCCGGCCAACGACGCCAGCACCAAGGATGACACAGCCAACAACTCACCGTCCCCCAAGACGCCAGCAACTCCAGCCCACATCCCCCTTAGCCACCAGACCGCTCCTGTGCACCCTGATCACCCTACCTTCTCGCCTGTGCCCTTCCCCGACGTTACTGGGCCGTATGCCAACGTACCGCTCCCCAAGCCAACGCCACCACCCAGCAAAGCTCCTTCGAAGGCTAAGCAGCCTGGCAAGGAGGCAAGCAAGGAAAAGGATCCTAAGGGTTCTGACAAAGACGGCGAGACGGAAGTCTCGTTTGCCGGGGCCAAGGCGGTGGAAAAGGCCGAGGGGGAAGCGCCTGCCGCGCCCAAGTCACCGAAGAAAACTGGAAGCAAGAAGGGCAAGGAGGCTGATGGTGACAAGAACGAGGCCGAAAAGAACAAGCCTGCCGGTAGGTCACCTTTCCAGACAAGCTCTAACATTGTAGACAAGGAAAAGGGCGCGGCTGAGCAGGGCCCGGCGGAGACGGCCGACAAGGAACAAAGTCAGAAGGAGAGGGACGAGGACAGGCAGCTTGCCGCCGACCGCCACAGGGAGGTGATTGAGCGCATTACCAACATCGAGAAGACGCTGGTGGGTGACTGAAGTAAGGCTCGACTGACATCGTGAGGAAACTCTCATGAGCGACAACAAGGAGTGGCGCGCGGAGGACAAGGAATGGCGTACGGAGAACGCCGAACTTGACAAGAAGCTCCTTGAAATGCTGGAAAAGCTTGTCGGCAATGGCGAGGAGATGCAAAAGGCTCTCGAGGCTGAATCCAAGAAGCCTGGTGTCCAGGCGGTACTCGACGCGTTCAAGACTGCCAACGAGGGGCAGGCGGCGTTCCTTCGAAAGATGGGAACAGAGATCATGGAGCAAAACTCCAACCAGCACAAGCTCACCCAGGATGCGTCGAAGCTGTGGGCAAGGGAGCAAGTCACCTTCAACATGGCTGGATAGTGAGTGGCTTGGTATCCAGCCCGAGGCTGACATGCAGCTTCAACGACTTCACCAAGATGCTTGCCGGCGAAGTCCGCGTCCTGTGTCACGAGGTACATGGCCTGGCCGAGCGCCGCCGTGCACTGTACCTCGAAATGTCCGACCTCCTGCTCCAGAAGGCACGGATGTCGGGCAACGAGGTGCTGGGCATCATCCCCTACCCGATGGCACCAGGCAAGGGGCCGCCTGGGCCTCCCAAGAAGGTGAGCACCGTCTGATATCAGTCTAACAGCGCCAGGACGAGAAGAAGGACGGCAAGCCCAAGGAAGACGGCAAAGGCAAGCCACAGGGGCCACCTGCGTGGACCAACTACGTCCCGCCCGTCGCGCCAATGATGGGCATGCCGCCGATGGGCCCGGGCCGACCCCTACCTCCCACGCCGACCATGATGCCAATGGGCCCACCACCCATGCCCTTCATGCCGGACATCGACCCATTCGGCATGTCCTACGGCAACCCCTACCCCATGCAGATGCCGGTGCCGTTCCCCACGGGAGTAAGTGTGACTTGCAGTAGACGTTGACGTTGCTGACACCGCGAAGGCACGACCACTCCCGCAGCCCAAGCCTGTGCAGCCGAAGGAGGGGGCAAAGCCCGCTGCCGAGGGCGAATGACCGTGTACCTTACCCCCCAATCCCACCTAATGCCTAGAGTTTACGCCTTGATGAATGCATATGAATCCCGTAGTGTACAGTGCCGGCCTAGTCGTTAAGAATGACGCCCACCTCGTCCACGCCGCCTGCGCGCGGGTCGGCGAAGACGTCGACGCCGGCGGCGAGCGAGTCGATGAGGAGCTGGAGGCGCGCGGGTCCCAGCGTCGGGTCAGACTGCCGCAGCGTCAGCTCGTCCCTTGCCTCTCGCTCCTCTGACAACTCACAGCACGCAGCGCCTCGAGGTCGCCGCCGAACCCTTCGACCAGGCGGTCCATGTACACGCGCTTGAAGCGCGCCCGCCGGTCGTCGGCCTCGGTGTCCTCCACGCCTGCGGGGGGGAGGAAGCTCGGGATGTCCCGCGGCGGAGGGGACGGCGAGAGCGTCGGGCCGCGCGGGCGCTGGCGCGACGGCCCGGCGGCCTCGGGCGCGGGCGCGGCGCGCTTGGGTGGTGGTGCGGCGTCGTCGTCGCTGTCGCTGTCGGAGTCGCTTTCGCTGTCGCTTGAGTCGGAGCTCGAGGATTCAGAGGATAATTCGGAGGAGGAAGATGAGGACGACGAGGACGACGACGCAGCCGAGGACGCGCCGTCAACGTCCATCTTGCTGTCCTTGGCCTTGGCGTCCTCGTCCTCGTCGCTGGACTCGTCGCTCGAGTCGGAGCTCTCGTCCGACGACGTCGCGTACGACGCCTGCCTCCTTCTCCTCTTACGTGGGCGGCGTGCTGCTGGGGCGCTCGACTCGGCAGCCATGGTGTGTGGGTGGGTGGGTGTTGTTGTCGGTCTCGATCAAGCTCGAGGCTGCTGCTCAATCGAGTGCAGTGACGCCAAAGATGGAGGTGTGGTTCAACTTTTTGGGGTTACGTAAACGGGATTTGATCCCGCTCAACTTCTGCGGTCAGGTCCCCCCGCTCAAGGCAGCTCACTTTCCCTTCAGGTTTGCGCGTTTATGCATCATGCTACTGCATGAAGAAGAGGAGAAGAAAAAGCTCGGCGTGCTTGCGCACGCGCTGACCACTGACAGGATCGAACTGCCGACCTTTGCATTACTGATAACCATCGAGTTATTAGTACAATGCTCCAACCAGCTGAGCTAAGCGGCCTTGAGTTGATTTCGTGTTTGTCGTCGGGCGTGGTAGCTTATAAACCTTAGCCAACGCAGTTTCGGCGCAGAGCAGAGCGCGCTGAGAGAGTGCAGAGCCTGTGGCTAGTCGTACTGAATACGAGTATCACTATACCGTGGCTACTTTCACGGTGCCACACATCTCGGACTGTTGGAGAGAGTGGTTGGATGTCCTCTTTGTGTCTCATTATGGCGCTCATACGAGAGTCTTTCCTGGCAGGCCGGTGCCTGCTGCTGGGCCCGCGCTGCCAGCCACAAGGCATGCATTGTACCTACAAACTTTGAAAAAATGCCACTGCTGGGGTTTGTGGCGGAGTCCATTGTTTACCAGCTGAACGGACCCCGCGCGAACAACAGCGTCAGTTGGCAACCGCTTCCAGAGGTTCTCTGCAGCCAAACCCAACATACTAAACGCCCGATGGCCTGCATTGTACTCTCACTCTCTGCTCCACTCGCCACTCATGCTCTTCTGCCTCGGCCTCGCCCTTCTCACCCCGGTCCTAGCGCGCGGCGCCGTCCCGCGACAGTACGGCGGCGCGCTGCCGCCCGAGTGTGTCCGCACATGCGGGACGTACACCAACGTCGTTGGCCAGTGCTCTACCGTGAACCCCAAGGTGGGCTGTGAACGCATATGCAAGGTATGACCGTCGCCGGGCCTGCTAACGCACGCCAGGAACCCAACTTCGGCTGGATCGTCGAGTGCATCCAGTGCATGTACCACGCTCTGGACACTCCCACGGAGCAGATCGACGCCGCGATTGTCCAGTACGCGAAGGGGTGTGCGGCCATCGGGCTATCCGTCCAGCTCCCGTCCGGCGTGGCGAACACTACGGCGACGCCCGGCACCTGGGGCGGCGGGCCGGGAGTCAACGGCTCGGCCACCTCCGAGATCTGGCCCACGAGCGTCCCAGGCGGCAGGAGCGGAGAACAGGGATGGGAAACGACGGCGCCTGGTGGCGGGGGTGGTTGGGGGGAAGAGAGCGGCGGCTCCGGCGGGTGGGGAACGGGCGAGGTGTGGCCGACTGGGTCCGGGACGTGGACATATGTCTCCAACTCAACGTATGTCTCCAGCTCGACGTATGTTTCCAGCTCGACGTACGTCTCGGGCTCGGCGTACGTCTATGCCTCCGGGTCGGTGTACGTCTCTGGCTCAGCGTACGCATATGTCTCCGGCTCGGCGGTCAGCGGCTCCTATGTCTACGGCTATGGCTACGGCGGCGGAGTGAGCGGGAAGGGGTGGAGCGTCTCCCGATTTCCGGCCTTCACAGCGACTACCACCGTCTTCGAGACGCTCCCCACAGAGAGCGCCTTGCCGACACGCAAGTCGGCTGCTGGGGCGGTCCGGGTGCCGGGGTTGCTTGTGGCGGTGGGCGTGCTCTGCGTTTTGGGGGCTATGGTATAGCTTTTTGCATGAACCTGTGTAGGGTTGTGGGCGTGGCAAGTCCTTGGTGATGGAGCACCTCTTCACTGGTGCCAAAGGCATTGCCTGCAGAGTGTTGTGGACGAGTGGCACTCGGCCGAGGAACGGAGGAATGGCGCGGATCTGTCACCATGCTGCCGCCACAGACAGCCTCTTGTGGACACAGCAAGTTACACAGCAAGGCCACCACTGCCTCGTTGGGGTGGGTGCGTGTTCCGCGCCGGCCCAATATCCATGGCACGACGTAAAACACCGCCAACGCCACCGTGATGCAGGACACGCACGGGTGCAGCTTTGTTCGGGGACCCGTGCGTCAGGAGCAAAAGGTCAGGGGCACGGCGTGGCCGTCGGTCACCTTCACCGTATGCCGACCGGTCAGCCGACACGGACGTCTGGACCCGGGCCGGAATGCATCGGCTGCCGGGCGGGCTGCTCACTGACCATGTCGCTCATGGTGCCACTGCGGCGTTGTGGGTGGTTGTCAAGCGAAACGCGTTCGTTCGCCAATTCGGCGCCGCTTCGCGCGAGCTGTCTGGAAGTGCCGCCGCGCATCCGATGTTGGCATGCTCGGTCGGCGCGTCTCTGCGCATCTCGACACCATCACTCTCCCTTCCATCTCTTGGCAAATGCCGAGATCTAGGGCAGCGGCAGCACCAGTGCCGGCGGCCCGAGCGCGTGCCATCACGCACGCGCCACATTCGCCGTCGCTACTTCCATGCCACCATCCACTTTGGCAACGACGCTCAGCGCAGCCGCTAGGCGCGACTCAGAACAGCCCCACTTCGCGTCTTGGCAAGATCCTCACGCAGTACACGGTGCAGATAACCGCTGGGGCGAACGCCGCTGTGCGAGGACGCGTCGGCCACTCGCACCGGGGCACCGGTATTGCGCCACCTCATGGCAGAGTTTTCTCCCTGCCTGCAGAGCGGCAGACAATCCGCTCGTGGAGGGCCCGCACCGCGCCTGAGTCCCTGGTGCCATTCGGCTCCTGCCCTACTCGCCCCCTCGTGTTTGTGGCGTCGAGTAGCGCGAGCAGTGTCAGGTAAAGTACGCTGTCGATACTGATGGATCTGTGATGCAGACATCTTAAAGACTCACTCGTCCATTCGCTCGCTACCCCGCGCTCTCTACGACCCTTCTCAGACCCAACTCATCGCAATGCTCCCCTCGATCCTCCTCCTCCTCGCTGGTGGTGAGTCTAGTCACTCCAACGCACCCGCTAACCCGCCAGTCGCCACCGCGTCGCCCATCAGCCCGTTCCACCCCCTCTTCGCACGTCAGGCGGCGACGCCCGACGACCTCGGCATCCCGTCGCAGTGCGCTTCGTCGTGCGACGGCTTCATCAACATCTACAATGCATGCCACAATGGCGCCGTGACCGACTGCCTCCAGGTGTGCGAGGTATGTTGAAAGCTGACTGGACCGGGCCCGCGCGAAGAAAGGAAGGCCCATGCGCTGACCCTGCCGCCAGCCAAACAACTGGGCCGGCTTCAAGAAGTGCGCCGGCTGTGTCCTCACCGCCGAGGGCGCGACTCAAGCCCAGGTCGACCAGGCCCTCATCCCCGCCGAGCAGGCATGTGAGGAGTTCGCTGTCGGCGCCCCCGTCGACCCTTCCGGCGCACTGCCTAGCGACACTGCTGGTGGTATCGCTACTTCGGCTGCTGTTTCCAACGGCGGCGTCGGAACCGTCACCGCAGTCACCACAGCCGGTGCTGGTCAGAGCGCGGGTGGTGCCTCCTCCAGCGCCAACTTCGGTGCCGTCTCGACGACGAAGTCTGCCGCTGGAACTGTAAGTAGTGTTGCTTTGTCACCACTGACATGAAGCCTAGCTCGGCCCACCCCTCGGCCTCCGCCTCGGCCTCCGCCTCGGCCTCCGCGAGCGCCTCCGCTCCCCCCAAGTCGGCGGGCATCAAGCTGACTCCCTCTGCCGCTCTTGCGGCCGTCGCCCTCGTCGCTGTGCTCCTCCAGTAGACTGCAGACTGCATAGGCTGAATTTATGGACTTAATATACGGTTCAAAGGATGGCAGCAAGCAGGGCGCCGAGGAAGAGGAGGGGGATGACAGTCGTCGCGCTGGCTGTGGCGGTCGCACTGTTCGGCTTCGCGATCGTGGCACCGGGCGGCGGGGCGCCAGATCCGGTGACCTTGGGCGCGGTCTGGCGTCAGCTGGAGGGGACTACCAAGGCAGCTCACATTGACGCTAAAGGAGATGTCACCACCGCCAGACTTGGTGAGGAGGACGCTGGGAGAGGGGACCGACGCTCCGCCAGCACTCGCGCCAGCATTGATACTCACGCCGCCTCGCGAACCCGAGGAAGCAGAGCCAGAGGCAAAGGCGCCAGAAGACGAGTCGAGGGCGGACACGCTGGCGCCGCTAGCGCCAGCAGCGGTCGGCAGAGCGCCGGCACTACCGTCAGCTTCACCACAACCCCAACGTACCTCGCGCCACCCATCGAGCTGAGCTCCGCGCAGGCGGCGGTCATTGAACCAAGCACCTTCTGAAGCTGGGTCTTGTCGGAGGCCGAGATTCCGTCGGCGCCTGCGACGCAGGTGAGGCACGCGGAGAACTGGGAGAAGGTCGAGGGCTGGGGTGTAAGCTTGGCCATGAAGACGGGATGGCAAGCTCACAGTGCAAACGCTGAGACACGTCTGCATGTCGCCGGAGAGACAGGCGTCGAAGACCGAGGTGACGGAGTTGCACGTCACGGTGCAGGCGGAGGGGATGGAGGGCATCTGCCGGAGATGCGGGGTGGCGATGGCGCCTGGGGGGTCAGATTCACACCTGCAGCCATCGAATCTGACTTACCAGCGAGGAAGAGGAGCGGGAGGAGGGCGAGCATAATGAGCGTGGCTGTGAAACGAGTGTGGTTAGTCGGTGGTCAAGACAAAGATGGGGAGGGAAGATGGTGAGAGCAAGAGAGAGAAGGTACATGTTCTTGTATGCGAGGGGGAGGGAGAAAGGAGAGGCCACAAGCGCGACTTCAGACGTCGATGTGGCACCACCCCCTGTTCGTGACCTACGCCCTGCTTCTCGCGCGTCTGAGTGGGAGATGCGACAAAGATGGACTCGGCGGGGTGCCACTGTTTGAATGTCCACCAGCTAAACGCGAGCAAGCATGAGACGTTGGATCAGCAGGGAGAACAGGCTGGACGAGCCAGGCCCGACTGCTCAACCTCTGCTCGGTCTCAGCCCAACAGCTTGTCCAACCAGCCTCTGCTCCACTTCCGCTCCCCAGGTGCTCCACTTGCTGCTCGTCTCCTCACGTGTATGCATTATAATTAGGTATTATAAGAGTACTGATGGTACATCGTACTAATCGTCAACATCATCAACATCGCCAACAGGCCCCTCGCTTCCCCTCTATCCAGCGAGCCCCCGTGCGCACTGGGCCTTTCGTCCGACCATGACGCCTGCATAGCCGCCAATGTGGACCGCGAGGCCGATGTACTGCCGCAAACCGCCCATGGTCCGCACGTGCGTCTTCATGCTGGTGAAGCACCGGTCGTCCTCCTGGCCGTGGCAAAGGATGTACTTGTCGCTGTCGGGGTGGGCGATCCACACCTCGCCCTGGGGGTGGCGGAAGCCCCACTCGCGCGGCGGCAAGTGAGGCACGCCGTCGTTGAAGTTGACGACGTGCAGGCTGCGGCCGACGGGGAGCGCCGCATCGACATAGTTGGCCCAGGGGGCGTTCCCGACACGCGGCGAGGCGAACAGGCGCGCGTGAACCTCGGCGTGCGGGTGCATCTTCTGCAGGTGGACGGCTACCAGGTGGCCGAGGGCACCGCCGAGCGAATGCCCGGCGACCATGATCTTCGGGTTGGGGTCGTCGCCGATCGAGCGGGCAACCGCCTCGCGCACGCCGGGCGCCAGGCGCTGGAACGTGCGGTAGAAGCCCTGGTGGAGGGTCACGCCCTGGTCGTACGCGCCGGGGAACTCGTGGTCGGTGGGGATGGCGCGGCGGATGTCGAGGTCGTCGGCGACAGACGCGAGCGAGTGCGGGTTGGTGCCGGCGACGGCGATGATGGTCGCCGAGCCGTTGTTGACCACGATCCACCAGGGGGTCGCGGCGTGGTCGCCGCCGGTCGCGAGGACGGTCACGTTGCCGAGCGCGTGGCAGTGGGGCCCGCACTCCCATGTCGCCGTCTCCTGCGGGCCGCAGTACACAAGCGCGGCGTAGCGCGCGCCCTCGTGGATGAGTTCCAGAACTTCATCGGGGCCGAGGTGGCGCCGTTCATACGCGTTAGCCGCGGCGTCGGGCAGCGGTGCAGTGGTCGCAGCGGTCAAGCTGTGCGCGGGCTCGCGGTGGTCGGGCAGGATGGCAGGCAGCGAGACGTTGGGGCTCTGCTCGCGCGGGTGGAAGTGGAGGTACGCGGCCCCACCAACGGCCGTGGCGGCGCGCTTGAAGTCGACTGTTCCCAGCGACGAGATGCTGAGGTTGGGCCGGAAGAGGAGGTACCCGGCGACGATGTAGGGCAGGAACGACAGGGCTTGGTACCACATTGTTGCGCTGGTGTCTGTGTGTGTGGCTGTGAGCTGTCTGCTTGTCGCCCACCAGCGGCTTTATACATCCTCGGGGGCACCGCAGCACCACCTCGGCAGGATGCCAGCCCCTCGCCGGCACCGCCCCGCGCACCGTGTCGCAGCGTCCAGACCGACTCCGAGGCCGCGGCGACGCCGATTAGGCACTATAGTGTGCGCCGGATGAATTGTGCCACTCGAACCCGCCCGCCACATGGCAAGTACGACGAGCTACGTCGGCGTCGTGGGCGCCGTCGCACGGCGGTCGAGAATTTCCAGACTGCCTCTGGGTTCGGCAAGATTGAACTGCGTCATTGTGCGGTCCTGCAGCTGTTCCCGGCGGTGGGGCATCGATCGGATGCATAGATTGCTGCCTGCGCCTGGCGCAATCCCGACGTCGGATGCAGACGCGTCGGAGGCGCGCGTTAAGCGGCGTGGCGTGGCGTGCGGTGTGGTTGTTGTGTTGTGTTGTTCGGCTGGCTGTGCTGGCGTCGGGCGCCGGCACGCACACAGATGGCCTCGAGGATGGCTTGGACGGCTTGCTTGCTGGCAGCGAGACCAACATGCACACACCACTCGCCCCCATGCTACACGCACGCCGCGGCGCTGTACCGCCCGCCCCCCCACACACATCCCGATGCACCCGAAGAAGAAGGCGTCCTGCGCGCCTGCACACGCACTGACCGTTCGCGACGTGACCCCAGCGCGCCACGGCGTGCACCGCAGCCAACAGCGCATTCGAGTCGCATCATGCTTCTCTACCTATCCCATCCCAATGCTCGCCCGCGCTATCGTCCTCGCGGCCCTCACCCTCTCCGCCGTGGCCGTGACTGGTGGGTGGGAGTCAGACTGGCACCGCTGACGGCTCGCAGCCCTCGCGGCGCCTGACCGCGCCGTGATGGCGCGCGCGCACGCCGCCTTTGCCGACGGGCCCGGTTTTGCGCTCTACCGTCGCCAGAGCTCCGCTGGGGGCGAGAACACGGCCGACGGCTCGGTCGGCACCAACGGCGTCGTGTACGCCACTGCGAGCGGCACGACGGGCGAGCCGCTTGCGTGCGTGACCATCTGCGCGACGTGGGACATGCTGTACACCGGCTGCATGGCCAACGACTCGGCGAGCTGCTTTGGCGTTTGCACGGTGAGTGGGTTGGCGGTGAGGCGAGGCGAGCTGGAAAGAGACATCCACGCGCGCGCCAACGACGACGAGCTTGCTTGCTTGGCGTGTGGTGTGTCGCAAAGGGCCCACGCAGCCCACCCACGCACAACTGCTCACGCCGCAGCCGTCCACCTGGAACAAGGTGCTTGACTGCTTCAACTGCCAGGTGACGATCAACAAGCTGGACACGGCCGAAGTCCAGGAGGTCACCAACTCGCTGAAGGGAATGGCGGACGGGTGCGCCAACGCCGGCTCGCCTATCGGTTCGCTCGCGAGTCTCACGCCGAGGTGAGTGGGCCGGCCCGGTCTGTCTCTCTCTCTCTCTCCGCCACCGTGAAGGCTCCTCACGCCCAGCCAATCGCCCACGACCAACCTCTTCTCTGGGCTGACGGTCGCCACGCCGACGACGGGCACGCCGACGCCGCCTGCGTCGAGCGCGCACACGAGCAGCAGCACCAACGGCGCCGTCGGCCCGGGCGGTGGCATTCCCATCGCACCAGGGTCCAAGACCAGCAGCGCGCCCTCGGCGCCAGCGAGCTCCAAGCCTGCGTCCGGAGCGACCGAAGACTCGCTCTCGCTTGCGGCCGTGTTCATTGTTGTGCTGGCCTCCACGCTTGTGACTCTCTAGGAAGGCAAGGCGGGTTGTAGTCAAAACATGTGGACCTATGACGTCGACTCTGCTGATAGTTGTGTCAATTGCTCCAGGACTGCTCAGGCTGTGCCTTGCGGATGAAGCGGTCGCGGGCGGCCTAGAATAACGCGCCTCTGGAACAACGACCGTTGAGCGGGGGAACACTGACGGCCGGCCATGCTCCTGGCCACTGGCCACTGGCCATATACTCGCCATTGCAGTGGCCGGCCGCATTCAGACGCACTTACTGACACACGGTGGTGGTCTCGGCTATGCGCCCCGAGCGGACCAGCACCTACGGTAATCGACGGGGATCCCGATGCTGCATCCATTCCGCAAGCCTGATCATTTAGTGATCTGGCTGCCTGTTCCTAGGAGCGGAAGCTGGGTGCAGCTCGCCCGCCTGGCCAGCTGCCCGGGTTGGACTAGCGCGGGTGCCTCGGCACCCGACCCAATCTTGCACCCACCAACCTCTTGGCACGCTGGGCACGCTGCACTGCAGCGGGCATGGCACCCCCTGTGCAAGAAACACTCGCGCTGGCTACTGCCTGCGCGGAAGTGAGACAGCGCGCGCAAGCGGGAAGGACTTGTCTGTAGCTCATGATACTGACATTGTTCATCTCACCGCACAGCTGATAGCAAGCCCACCCACCATGCTCGCGCTGCTCCTCGCCGCCGCTTGTGAGTTGCGCGTCAGCGGCGGGCACAGCATGCTGCATGCCCGCATTCATTCTGACGCCCGCCCAGCGCCGCTCGCCGCCGCGGCAGCGTCCTACTACACCTCGGACCACATCCACGCCGTCGCGCGCCGCAACTTTGACCTTGTGGGCCGCGCCATCGCCGTCAACTACCCGACCGAGTGCCAGACGCCGTGCATCTCATGGGATAACGTGTACTCGGCGTGCTCGGCCGAGGCGACAAACTGCAACCAGATCTGCGTGGTGGGTCCCTACCCCCATCCTCGCGCTGCTCTAACGCTTCCCCCAGCCGGCCAACTGGAACGGCATGATCAACTGCTACAACTGCATTGGCCGCGTGGAGGGGTACACCGAGACGCAGGTCGCCAACCTCACGACGTCGATGCAGACCCTCGCCAACGGGTGCCAGCAGCTCGGGACGCCGATCACCGGTCCGACAACGCTGAGCAGCGCGCTCCCGTACGTATCGCGGCGTGACTGAGCTGACTCCAGACCGCGCCCCCAGACGACGACACCAGGCAGCGGCGCGGGCACGGGCGCAGGCGGCGTCGGCACTGGCGCTGGCGACGGCGCGACGCCCACCGCTGGCGGCACCGGCGCGGCGGGCCAGGGCCAGGGCGGCGTCGGTGTCGGCGCGGGCGGCACGGCTACCGCCCCCGGTGGCGCGGGCACGACTGCGACCGCTGGTGCTGGCGCTGGCGCCAGCGGCGCCGGCACGACCGCCGCGGGCGGTGGCGGCGGCGGCCTGCCGTTCAGCAACAACCCGTCGGGGTCGGCGCCTGCGCCGTCGGCGGCGTCGGCGTCAGCCTCGGCCTCGAGGGCGAGCGGTGCGCGCGCGCTTGGCGTGTCCGCGCTGTGCGTGCTCGTCGCTGCGGCCGCGTTCGTGCTCTAGGAGGCGTGTTGATGTGGTGGATAATGGAATGCAACTCATTGTGCCTGGCGCGGAGGGGGGGGGGGCGCGGGCAGTAGCCTAACCAACGACTAACTCGCCGTCCATCACCAACCCCGCGGCGCGTTACTCGAACATGCCAGGCCGAACACTCACACTCGTACGACGTCATACTCGGGAGAAGCAGCGATATCGCGGCGCCGGCACCCGCACGCATCGTATCAGCCCGTGCCGCCCGGGCTGCCCGCACCTCGCCGAACTCGGACTCGCACAATCTGTGCGGCGCGCAGCATGGCAGATTACAGATTGCGCGGGGGAAAATACAAACGCGCGGGGTGGGATTTGTATTCGGCGCAGCCACCAGGGGCCGTCCTCCGGCCTCCCTAATCCCACCACCGCGATTGGGCCGACCAGCGGCCCATACCCCAGCCCATGCTGATCCCACCAGCGCATGCATGGCGCAGGTGCCTGGCGTGGCGCGCGACGAGCGCGCACCGAACGCACCGCACCGCACTCGGGCAGCGCCGCCGAGTGCCCCCGTGCCGCCGGCACCGGGGTGCCTAGCCCCAGACAATAGATGTGGCGGTCGGACACGGTCGCTCCGGTTCGTTCCAGCGGTGAGATGTTGTCGTGAGCAGCGCCGGGCCTCACCGGCTACATGGCCACGGGCGGCTCATGGATGTGCCGGGGGATACCGAGTGTACTTGGGGACGACGCGTATATTAACGGCCTGGTGAGGAGGTGTCTACTCCCCATCAGCACAACGCATCACAACCGCTCCCCAGCCCAAGCAACCAAGCGACCGCTCGAAAGCCACACCCCGGCCTAGCACCACACCACAACCACAACCCTCGTTCACAATGTTCGCCCGCGCCGCCGCCCGCACCATCGCCCGCCCCCTCCAGGCCTCGGCCACCAAGCGCTTCGCGTCGAGCGCCACGCCCTCCGGCAAGGAGAGGAGGTACCTCCGTGGTGAGTACAAGTCTGGCCGAGCCAGCAGCAGCAGCTAACCGACGCCCCCAGACATGCCCGTCGACGTCTACCCCCTCGCGTTCCTCGTCACCGTTGTGTGCTCCGGCTCGATCTACATGTGCGCGCACCACCTGATCACGGACAAGTCGCTGCGCCTCCTCCCCGACTCGGCCCGCGCCGAGACCAAGAAGCAGCACTAAGCTGCGAGCAGCGCCACACGAAACTGTTGTACACTGTACAACCACCCTCATTCATTGCGAGCCCGATGCTCGAGACCCAGACCCGTCCGTAGCAGACCGAACCCCAGAGCGGGAATGTACAAGTAGATGCTAGATGTAGAAGTGCAGTGCAAGAGAGGATTCGAGCGCGGCGACAAGTGGGCCGGCGACGGCATGCGAGGACCGAGCCGGCGACGACAAGTCCCGACTGATGGCCCCGTGACCGGCCCGCCCAGCCTCGCCGCCGCCACAACACGAGACAACGCACGACTACAGCAGCAGCCAGCGCGCGCGCGCGGCCCACTCCCACGCACATGCTGCTCGCGATGGCGGCGTGGCGGGCGCCTCGAGCGGCGCAGAGGGGTAAGGGGAAAGGGGGTGGTGCTTGCAGCGAGTTTTATTGTGCGGCCCCGCGTTGATGGCCACGCGCCACGGACATATCCCTGGAGTAGCCGATCAGGCGAAGACATGCGGCGAAGACGGCGCGGCCGGGTGCTTTGTGCGTGCATGTGCTGCAGTGACGAGATCTGCTTGGTGTAGCCGGCAGCCGCAACAGCACCACGCGTACCACTCGCCTGCGTGCCGCGCCCCTCCCCTCCGCTGCTTGTCCGATTCGGAAGCGCTACGCCACCGGGGAGCCGGCGGGCTCGTCTACCTGGGCCTCGCCTGCACCTCTTGCGTCCCTCTGCCCGCGCCCGACCTCGCGTATATGTCGGGCCCGCTCCACAGCCGCTGGAGCCGGTGGCAGCGCATAGCCCAGGGGTGCGGTGATACTAATGACCATTGATGCAGTGTCTTGTCGCACTGCTGATATTACCTCAGGGTGCCGGCGCCGCGGGCCCCCGCACAGGCGGTGCGTCTGGCGGTGCGCGCCGGTGCTGCCAAGCGAGGACCATGCAGTTAATGCAATGCAATGCGGCGCCGAGATGAGGAGCAGCGGGCCTGATGCACGCCCACGCGCCCACTCCGATCGCCGTCACGGGCGGGAGGGAGGAGCATAAAATTGGCCAGGCCAGGCGAGCAGGTAGATCACGGATGACGGAGCGGCTGGAGCGGCGGGCGGCTGGAGCGCGGGGCAGGTGTATATATAGGTGAGCGCCGATCCACCTCGTCTCGGCAGGGCAGCGCCCTCCTTTCTCGGTGTGTGCTGGTGTCGTCGTCTGAGTATCGAGTACCATCGCTGACCCCATCCCCTCACCAGCAAGAGAAAGTGTGCGAGACGACCACGAGCTGGCGCCACACAGCAGCACACCGGCCCGCATCCCCGCGGCGCATGCCGCATACGCACCGGCAAATACACGAATACACGGGCCAGCGACGGGGGTGTGGGTGGGGTGCGATGCTGCTGCTGGTGTGCTCGACGCAGTGCCGCGGGACACACGAGCCGTGGCGACGCGAGCTAGCTGGACGGTCGCGAGGACGGGGCACATACACGGACTGCTGAAACACGACACGGCCGGCGCGTGCGGTGTGCGTGTGTGTGTGAGCGCACGCGCGCAGGCCGCACGCAGAGACAGAGGGAGTGCACGAGCTCGAGCTCGCTCATAGCGCACGCATGCAGATAATCTGACTTGGATTGTGGAGCACAGGGGGGGCCGGCAGGGTGCGTGTGGTCGCTGCCGCTCGTAGCGCGTCTAGTTACATTCCCCAACGGCATAGTAGTGCACCGCCCCGGGCCGTGGTGTGTAGTTAGCAGCGTTCAGCGGCCTGTAGCGTGCACGAAGCCAGCGCTGATATGAAGCACACCAGCACGCACGACACGCAGCATGTTGTTTGTGCATGCCGCGCGCGGCAGGATGCCTCCGCCAGGAGGTGACGACGACGACGTCGCCCACCAATGCGTCCTAGTGCAATCCTCGCGTCCAATGTCGCAATGGCCACCTACGGCGCGCAGGCCACCGGCTGCGCGCCATGCGCGCGGCACGAGCAGCGACGCCCACGCGGCGCAGACGCCGCGGCACGTCCACACGTACCCTGCGCAATGGTTGCGCTCTTTGTGCTGCTGCTGCTGCCGCTGCTGCTGCTGCACGCGCGCGGGGCGCGCAACGCAACGCAACGCACAACCTCGCGCTTCACGCGCCGTGCCGCGTCCCCGGATCCCCCGCCGGATCGAGCCAAAGCCACTAGACGTTGGCGATTGGGGACCGGGGGAATGACGACTCGAAACGTCTTGGGGGGCCGCCGTCCGTGGCGCGAGGGCGTGGGCAGCCTGCGGCCTCGCGACCGGCCTCTGTGCACTTGCACGACCGCGGCGTGTGTGTATAAGACGCGTACTGGCTGCGGATGCGAGGGCCCGTCTTCCCCCATCCCAAGTATCACTACAAAGAAAGAAAGCAGCCAACATGCTCGTCGCCCGCACCACCGTCGTCCTCGCCCTCGCGACCCGTGAGTATGCCTGTGGCACCCGCACCGGCACGGGCACCGCTGACATCCGTACCAGTCGCCTCGGCCAAGATCCACGTCCGCCAGGCCGCGTAAGTAGCTGCTCGCCACACGTACTCGTCGCCCCGCCGCTCACGCCGCCACAGCAACGCCTCCGACTCGGCCGCCCCCGACGCTACCGCCTCCGAGGAGCCCTCTGGCGCCGAGGCCTCGGCTGACCCCTCGGCTGACGCCTCGGGCTCGGCCGCCGACGTGAGCGGCTCCGCTACGCCCTCGGGCTCGGCCACCCCCACCGCGTCGGTCGCGCCTACCGCGTCCGCCGTCTCGGCCTCCGTGTCCGCGACCGTCGCGTCGGTCTCGGGCGCCGCGTCGTCGTCGCACGCGTCGGCTTCCGCCTCGGGCTCGGGTGCTGCCGCCGCGTCCACCTCCAAGCCCGCCAACGGCACTGCCTCCGCCTCGGGTGCCAAGAACTCGAGCGCGGCCTCCTCCTCCAAGCCCGCCGCTGCTGGCCTCAACGCTCCCATCCCCGCCGCTGCCGTCGCCGCCATGGTCTTCTCGGCCGTTGTCGGCGCCGCCGTCGCCCTCTAAGCGGGTGATCCCTGCCCCGATCGTTGTAGATGCCTCTCCGGCTGATGCTAGTTTAATACGCGTGACTGTCGCGTCGCATATCGTGAGCCGTGCCGGTGGGCAGGGCCTGTGCGTCGCCAGTATGACTCTGGAATGTGGTCTTGAGGTCCGGCCTTGATGACCTTGATTGAGTTGCTACGGATTCGCCCACCACGCGGTGATTGTGCGATTGCGACTGATTGCTCCATGACCCAGCCATGGGTGGGCGTTTGTGCGTGCGTGAGTGCGTGAGTGCGTGAGTGCGTGTGCGGTGCTGGCCGAAGCGCCATCTTGCCTTTCCAAGCCTGGCCCCCTGAGTGTGCTGCCTACAGACGCCGCGGCGTCCACCGCCGATGTCGACCGAGCATCACACATGCACAAAGCTCCGTGAATGGTGTGAGCCCTGTGAGTCCTGTAAGTGCATGGGCAGTGTTCCAGACGTGTGTGCGGGATCGACACAGTGTGGGTGATGGCTGTCGATGTCCTGCGATCCTTCTTTGATGGGAGCTTTGCTTTCTAGGAAGGACATCAAGGACATTTGAGTTAGTTGCCCTCGCAGGGCCAGGGCAATCTACTCGCCCACCTGGCCAGCAGCCGCCTTGCCTGACAAAGGCCGCTGCCGGCGCCGCCACAGCCGCCACTTGGACGTTGCCTTGAAAGAAGGAGCTAAGCACATGCCCTTTAGGCCTGTTTACCTAACGTAACGACGTCCTAGGGAGGACGAGGTGGCATCCCAGACTGGCGTCTGGCCCACCGACGCCACACGCCACCGCCTGACGCCTCCATTCAAGCCCTTTCGGTTGACCTTTCGGCAACTACAATGACAGACAATGCAATTTGAATGTCCATTCACCCTCGTGTGCTCGCCGTGGTTGCCCTCGCCGTCCTCGGCCGCGAGCACGGCGATCACTCTGAGACCTATAAGCACTCACCCAGGCGCCCGAGACCTCCATCCCCAACAGAGAGCACTGGCTGCTTGTCACCACCACACTAATCACCACAACGAAAACAATGAAGTTCGCCGTCGTCGCCCTCGCCCTCGCCGCGTCCGTCCTGGCTGGTACGTCCCCCCCCCCCTTCCTTCTCGGCCGCAACCCCCACTCACGCCCCAGTGCCCAACCTCGTGACGGACAACTCCGAGTCGGTGCTCGACAACACCTGCGGCGCCGAGTGCGACTTTGTGACCTTTGCCGCGCCCAAGCTCGGCGCCGAGGCCGCCCACCCGCTGTGCAACGCCGATGGACGGCGTGCAATGCGTGAGTGTTTTGCTGCTGTTGCCGCTGCCTTCCCCGCTCACACCTCAGTCCTCTGTGCCCAGTGCATTGACGAGGCGTACCCCGGGTCCGCGTACGAGCACTCCGCGCGCTCAGAGTACGACATTGTCATTGCCGCGTGCGACCAGGGCTCGCAGCCGTTCTGGCAGTGAGTGGGGCGAGCGCCGCACCGCGCGACTGGTGGCCGAGTAAAATGGCTGCTGCATCACGCACCACGACCACACACACACACGAACAAAAGCATCAGCATCACGACGCGACGACACACATTTGGGATTTTTGGACTTAGACTTTGGACTCGGACTTTTTTTGGGCGGGCAGGCCGGCCCAGCTCCGGCGACGTGGTAGCTTAACATACATATGCATTAGTAATGCTCTTGCTCGCTGGTCGCGTGGTGCTCTCCGCGCAGGAGAACTATGCTGGGGCGCACATGCATGTCCGATGAGACGTAGGCATCATGTCCGCCTCCATCGACCCACCCGGCGACTCGCGCGCAGCCTCCCGCGGTGCCCCGGGATTTCATGGCGACACGTCGCAGCAGCCGAGTGCCTAGTTTGTCATTGTCGACTTTCATCTCTCCCCTAGCAAGCCGCCGCGCCGCAACACCACGATGATGCGGAGCTGGACGGCGCTACTGGCGCTCCTTGTGTGCGCGACAACGGCGCATGCGCTCTCCGACGCCGAACGCGCGTTGTACCGCGAGCGCACGCGAGCAGTGGGTCTATCGCTCCTTTCGTCTTCCAGCGCTGACGCCCGCCCAGGCCTTCAAGCACGGCTTCGACAGCTACATGGCCCATGGGTACCCGCACGACGAGGTACGGCCGCTGTCGTGCACGCCCATGTCGCGCTTCACGGCGGACAAGAACGACATCGGCATCATGGACATTGCGGCCAACTGCTCGCTTACGCTCGTCGACGTGCTGCCGTCCCTGCCGGACCTGTACCCCGCCGCGTACGCCGGCGCGGTCGAGCGCGTCGCGACGCAGGTGTCGTTCGACCAGGACGTCAAAATCCAGGTGTTCGAGATGACGATCCGGCCCCTCGGCGCCCTGCTGAGCACGTACCAGTTCCTCGAGCGCATGCCGTCCCCGCCCAAGCTGCAGGCCGAGTTCCTCGGCCTCAACGGCGAGGTGGACGCAAAGCGCCATGCGAAGCGGATACTGGCGCTCGCGCGGGATCTCGCGGACCGCATGATGCCGGCCTTCGACACGGCCACAGGCCTGCCGTGGGCGCGCATCAACCTCCGCAAGGGGCTCGCGAAGAGCGAGACGATCGAGACGTGTGCCGCCGGCGCCGGGAGCCTGACGCTCGAGTTTGGGCTGCTGTCCCGGCTCACTGGCGAGCCAAAGTACGAGGTGGGTGGAGAGAGGAGGGTGGAGGGTCATGGGGGTGACTGCTGACGCGCCACGCCCAGGCGGCTGCCCGACGAGCCTTCTTCGCGGTGTGGAAGCGCCGCGTCCTCGGCACCGACCTGGTCGGGAACGCGATCGGGGTGTCGCATGGCCAGTGGCTCGCGCCGGGATTCAGCGGCGTCGGCGCGGGCATGGACTCGTTCTTCGAGTACGCCCTCAAGACGGGCATCGTGTTTGGTAAGCTATACCTCCGGCCACGACTGACCCCGCCCCGCAGACGACCCAAAGTTTATGGATGTCTACTACGATGCCAATGCCGCAATCCAGCACTTTGTGCGCACAACCGACGGCTTTATCGTGAGTGCCATGTGCCGTCTCGCCCCACGCTAACATCCCCAGTACCGCCCCGTCCACCTCAAGATGCTGTCGCCGTCCCAGCCGCCATGGATCGACTCGCTGTCGGCCTTCTACCCCGCGCTCATGACGCTCGGGGGCGACCTCGAGTCTGCGATCCGCAACCATCTCGTCTTCTGGAACCTGTGGCGCAAGTACTCTGCCATCCCGGAAAGCTGGGATCCCGAGAGCCGGGAGCCCGGGTGGACAGGCTGGCCCGGCAGGCCAGAGTTCATCGAGTCGACATACTACCTGTTCAAGGCGACAGGCGACCACTTCTACCTGCGCGTCGGCGTGCGTGTACTTGAGGACATTGTGCGCCGCACCAAGGCAAAGTGCGGATTCACGAGCCTGCAGGATGTCACCTCAGGCGCGCGGGCAGACAGGCAGGAGACGTTCCTGCTGTCAGAGACGCTCAAGTACCTGTACCTCCTGTTTGACGCCACGCCGTCCAAGCAGCCGCTCGGGTCGGTCTTTACGACTGAGGGCCACCCGATTCACCTACCAAAGGAGCTGCACAACCGGACCGCGGCCGCCGGGCGCTCGCACAGCCACCGCGGCGAGGACCTCTACTGTCCGCCGTACCATGCGCCGTCGTATATGGGGGTCAAGCTAGGGATCGAGGCGCGTGACGACTACGACTATGCGCGGTCGCTCGTGTTTGGCTTTGACGCCGACTCTGCCAACGCCGAAGACTCGCCGCTCGCCCACAGCCTGTGGGACCTCGGCACGTGTGTCGAGCCCGAGCAGCCCCAGTTCACCGTCGACACGATCATCGCAAACGAGCAGCACGACAACGCGACCGAGATCGCGCACGGCAAGGAGCTCGTGTGGCAGGCGCGCAACGGCGACTGGATCATCAACAACACGTTTGGCAAGGGCACGCGCGTCGGGCTGCGGTGGCGCCCCGACCAGCGCGGGTACGACGTCGCGACCATCGCAAACACGTACCGCGTGCGCCCGGGCCAGCGCGTGCACGTGCTCGACACCAAGGCCAAGACGGACGCCGTGCCCGACGACGACGACGGCGCGGCGCGCACGCACGCCCCGGCCCGAGTGACGGCGGCGATCACGCCCCTCGCGCCCGGCTCGGCGGCCCTGCGGATCCCCATGTCAACTGCGACGTTTGGCCGGCCGTTCGTGGCCCCGCATTCGCATGAGGCGGCCTTTGGCGTCGACGCGCCGCCCGCGCGCCTCGTGCTCAACGAGGCCAATGCCGCCGGTTGCGCCGAGCCCGACCCGCGCACGTTTACGCCCCCGCCCTCGCCCTTCGTCATGCTCGTCGTCACTGGCAACTGCTCCAACGCGATCAAGGCGTACCACGCAGCGCGGACCGGCGCGGCCGGCATGATCCTCGGCGACGACGCGCCGGCTCCGCGCCCGCTCGAGGACTACTTCCGCCCCACGGCGGCCAGAGAGCCCGAGTGGGCCGCCGGCGCGATTGCAAACATCTCGATCGGGTACGTCGCCAGCCCGCACTACCTCAGCATTGCGGCCCTGTTGAAGACGACGCCACTGAGCGTCGCTGTCGAGGCGTTCGACCCCACCCTGTCGCTGCCCGATGATGGCGCACCACACCGCCGCGCATTCGAGACCGAGATCGGCACGCGGCTGCGCCTTGGCGTCCACGACGTGGTCAACATCCAGGTGCTGGGCGCATAGCAACTACACTCCCCGCATTAGACCTAGACTGTACTACTGTACTATTCATGTCACAACGCTGCATTAGCTACAGACCAAGAGTCTAACACTCTGGCTGTCGAGTTTGCGATGATTTTGTCTACTACTGCTACTGCCACTACTCATGAACGCCAGCAGAATCGGGCACGCCGCCGCCGCTCCCTCCGCTTACTGCGAAAGCTTGGCAGTGATGAGCTCCTTGAGGGTGTTGCCGTCCTTGGCGAAGCCACGGATGCCCTCGTGGAGCTTGTCAAAGGCCATCTGGTCCTGGAAGAGCTCCCAGCGGAACGAGGGCTCGTCGTTGATGAACGAGACCTTCTCGACGGGGTCCTCGGCGCCGGCCTTCTCGACCGAGAGGAGCTTGGGGACGGGCTCGTTGGACGACTTGAGCTCCTCGAGGAGCTTGGGGGCAATGGTGAGGTAGTCGACACCGGCGAGGGCCTTAATCTCGCCAACGTTGCGGAACGAGGCACCCATGACAATGGTCTTGTAGCCGTGCTGCTTGTAGTAGGTGTAGATGTTGCGGACCGAGATGACTCCGGGGTCGGTCTCGGCGGTGTACTCCTGGCCGGTGTTCTTCTTGTACCAGTCGAGGATACGGCCGACGAAGGGCGAGATGAGGGTGACACCGGCCTCGGCGGCGGCGACGGCCTGGGGGAAGCCGAAGAGGAGAGTGAGGTTGCAGTGAATGCCCTCAGACTCGAGCTGCTTGGCGGCCTGGATACCCTCCCAGGTCGAGGCAATCTTGATCAGGACACGGTCCGACGAGATGCCGGCCTCCTTGTAGAGGGCGATGAGCTCGTGGGCCTTCTTGACAGTGGCGGCGGTGTCGAACGAGTACTTGGCGTCAACCTCGGTCGAGACACGGCCGGGGACAATGTTGAGGATGTTCTTGCCGAAGTCGACAAGGAGGCGGTCGACAGCGAGGTCGGCCTGGGCCTCGACGTCACTGCGGGTGTGTTAGCCGACATGGACGAGGGGAGCCATAAGTCCGCTGCTACTCACCCAGGCTGCTTCTTGGCGTAAGCAACGGCGTCGTCAATGATCTTGGCGTACGCGGGGAGCTTGGCGGCAGCGAGGCTGGCGGAGGTGTCAGTGTGCGTCTTCGAAGGCTCCGCTCGCCGAGCGGATCTAAGGGCTTATGTCCGGCGGGCCGTCGAGCTGAGCTCCGCTGACGGGCGGCCCGGATCTCGGCGACAAAAGGCAAAACTCACATGAGCGAGGGGTTGGTGGTGGCGTCCTGGGGCTTGTAGGCGGCAATGGACTCGAACTCGCCCGAGTCGGAGACGACAACGGTGCCAGTGCTGTTGGTTGAAGCGGTGGGAAACGTGGGCGGTGGAGGTGGCAGCGGTATAGTGGAGTGTGTGCGGAGGGTGTGGAGGAGTGCGTAGAGTCACAGGGGGGCACATGGAGAGAGCACAGCAGCAGAGAGCAGAGAAATCGACAAGAGCAAGGAAGAACGTGTCAGCGAGGTTTCAGAGAGGCGAGTGACGACGATGCGGCGCGGGCCGGCGCTCGCTGGCCTGACGCCAGCCGCGGGGCCGGCACGTCATTGCGCCTTGGGGGTAGTACTCACGCCTTGAGAGCGTCAAGAGAGTTGGACATTTTGGGTGATGCTAGATTGTTGTGCTAGTTGAGGAGAAGGGAAGATGAGTGGGTGAGCGGATGGGGTTTAAAAGGAAGGGTGGTGTGGTCGATGTCTGGGGATGGTGGTGGAAGGTGCAAGGAACGGGGCGGGCGGACCGGCGGCTGGCAGCTTGGGCTGGCTGGGTGGGGTGTGCCCTTCGTCAGTGGGGAGGATTACTGGTCAGTGGGACTCATTAGCCATCACGGCCGCGGCGGCAGAGGGGATGACGCTGCCATGGCGCTACTCGCAGCCTGCTACTGCCGCCAACCCGCGAGTCGAGGCGGACTGCTCGCCCCGCTCTCTGGCGTCATACCCTCCCAAAAGCGGCTGACATCGATCCGCGGCAGCCAGTGTGTCGGAACAGCGGTCCGACCCGCGCGGTTCTGTGGTCACGTGGCAATATAGGGGGCGCTAACAAGGAAACACAAATCCACTCTTTACCTGCCCCCCCCCCCCTCTTTCACACGCCACAGTTTGTCCACGACCATATTCCCGTGAATAACGCCGTCAAGCTGCAGAACTTTGAGAGCGTTGGTCGGGTTCTGGCTGGCAGACTGAGGGCTGGCGGTGGCAGGGTGGGTGCTGCTGCTCGTTCGCTCGCTCGCTCGCTGCCCGCTGCTGCTGGACGAGAACGTCTCAACCCACCAAGTCACTCTCGTCGTCGACACACCACCACACATCGCCAAAAATGTCCAAGTGTGAGTCGGCGCACTCGGCATGGGACGCAGGACGACGGGCAGCGGCACGAGCATGAGCGCGGCGCGGCGACACGGCGGCACGGGACGACTCGACAAGATCGCGCGTGAAGAAATATTACTCGGACGACTGGGACGAGACGGTACCGACGACGGCGAGGACAACGAACCACGAAAAACCGGCACCACCGTGGTGCTCTCGCGCCGTTGACGCCGTCGCTGTCGCTGTACCCGTTCGCTCGCTGCTTGCTCGCCCGCCCGTCTGCCCGCGCGCCCATGTCGAAATTCTGTGCAACAGCGCACCTGCGCCTGCGCACACGCGCAACGGAGCCCGTACTGACCTCGCCCCCAGCCGCTGCCACCGGCACCAAGTTCCGCATGTCCCTCGGTCTCCCCGTCGGCGCCGTCATGAACTGCGCTGACAACTCGGGTGCCAAGAGTGAGTAGAGCGGCCACGGTGCGGCGCGACGCAGCTGCGACTCGGACAGCCAGTTGGCAGACGACGCAGCCGCGCCTGCGGCACCGTTGACCCACGAAACCCCACTCACACACCAGACCTCTACGTTATCTCGGTCATTGGCTTCGGTGCCCGCCTTAACCGTCTGCCCGCCGCCGCCGCCGGTGACATGGTCATGGCCTCGGTCAAGAAGGGAAAGCCTGAGCTCCGTAAGAAGGTCATGCCCGCCGTCATCTGCCGCCAGCGCAAGCCCTGGCGCCGTAGGGACGGTGTCTTCCTCTACTTCGAGGACAACGCCGGTGTCATCGTCAACGCCAAGGGCGAGATGAAGGGTTCGGCTATCAACGGCCCGTGAGTAGAGAGCAGCAGCGTCGGCGCGCAGCGACGACGCGCCAGCACTGGACAACGCAACAATACTGACGCCACCCTCAGCGTCGCCAAGGAGTGCGCCGACCTCTGGCCCCGTATCGCCTCGAACGCCGGCACTGTCGTTTAAGCGCTGCTTTAGGGGGACATACATGGGTGTACGATGCACGAGCATATCGATAAGGTGTGGGGGTGGGCTAGGGGATGTGTGTGGGCGTGTAGGCGTGTGGACGTGGGGTGGGCTAGGGGATGTGTCTGGGCGTGTAGGCGTGTGGACGTGTGGTTGGAGAGTGTGGGCGTGGTGGTGCTTCTCGTCACGAAGCAGTGTTTCAGCGTTTTCAGTGTGGCACGGAGCGTGGTTGTTGCGGCGCGCTGTGTAATAGCAGCCGTTTGGGCGGGTTATGGGCGCTCCGATCGGCGTCGACAGCGGCTAGGGCGCCACAAGGGCGTAGAGCGCAGCACCCAGCTTGCACACACCACGCTGATCCTCACACCCCGCCCCGCCGCGTCCTTCGGTGACCCTTCTCGCTCCTCGTCCACTCGACTCTTCACTCGGCCAGTAAAAGCAACAAAAGCAGACGCTCGCGCGCGTACTCATCAGGTCCGACTGGGAATCGAACCCAGATTACAAGAATCAGAATCTTGTGTACTAACCGTTATACGATCAGACCGATTACGTTTTCGACATTTGTCGGTTAGTGAAGAGCAGACCTGGGAACAACACAGCCGAGTGTGGCCGATGGCCTGGTTGCGCTTGCTGGGCCAGCATGGCCGCGCTGCTCTGTTGGAGCGGTCTGGCGGTCCGAACAGGTGAGGTGGCTACGGCGCGGCGAGGCGAGGCACGCTCTGCGATTGGCGGCCGCGCCTCCCATGGCGCCACCACCCCGTCACCCAGCTGCCACTCTCTCACCGCCACACCACACGCAACGTTCACTTAATGCACACACGTTCATCCCAGCTCTAGCGTACCACCCCGACCCTCCTCCCACGCGGACACTCGCCCGTCTTGTGAGGCCCTCTGCACGCCGTGCACGCATGCCTGAGGCCCCACCCGCACGGCTCGGCGCACTGCGCATAGTTCCACCAGTAACACGCCGTCGGCGCGCTGCTCCCCTCTGCCGTGGCTGGCGTTTCCCCGCTCCACCAGCCCTCGGGGCACTCGTGTACTGGATGCCCTCCCCTGCAAGTCATGCACGCGTGCACGCGGCCGCGGGGACATGGCCCAGCGGGCCCGAACAGCGGACAGCGGTTGAAGTTCCAGAGCATGCACGGCGGCTCGGTCCGCGCGCCCCCGGTCCCGCCAACAGCCGGGGGCTTGCGGCACAGCGCAGCGATGTACATGGCACTGGTGTAGTCCAGCTCCGCGAAGCTGTGCGCGTCCACGCCGCGCGCGAACACCGGCGCGGTGATGGCACAGTGAAACGCACACACCGACGGCCAGGTGAAGTGCGCGGACAGAAGGCTGAGCCACTGCAGGTGGTCCGCAAGCGCGGCGACGAGGGCCGCGTCGCCGTGGCTACAGAGGGCCGCGAGACGCATCCACGCAACCGCGAAGACGTCGAACGATGGCAGCACGCCGGCGAGGTGCGTGCCGGGGGAGGATGGTACTGTCGAGAGCAGTGGCGCGGGCGCGGGGCGGTCGAGGACCACGTACAGCAGGAACGGGGGCAGCGTGCCGTTTGCCGCGGGCGCAAAGTACACGTCGGGGATGAAGGCGTACTTCTCGCGCAGGGGGTGCCGCGGGGCGGCCGGAGCGGCGGTGGTGTGGCCGGCGAAATAGGTGCCGGGCACGACGGCGGGGGTTGAACTGTGGCTGGGCTGCGTGCGGGTGATGACTCGAGGCCGCGTAGCCGCCACGACGGCCCGGCTGTCGTCCGCCCAGCTGCTGAAATAGCTGTGGACATAGCTTTCGGTTTCCGCGTTGCCGGTGTACCCGCTTTCGGATGTAGCGGTGCTGTCGGCCCCGCGAGGAGGGGTGTACCGCGCCACGGCGTGACGGCGGTGCGTGTCGGCTGGCGGGGTAGGAGCGCCGCTGCGGCAGAAGGGCCGCGCGGTGTCATTCGAGCTAGTGTTACTGGAGAGGTGCGGGCGACGGCACGTGTCCTGGCCACGGCCACGGGCGTTGCCGATGGGGTTGGCAGCCGAGACTGTCGCTGTGTCGGTCGTCGCGTCGGAGTAGCTGCTGAGGCTGCTCCAAGTGGGGCGCGCGTTCGCCGCCGGGCGCTTGGGTGGCCACATGGGGATGTTTGGGGTGTAAGTGAGACAGAGGGTGTGTACAGAACAAGACAAAGTTTGTGTGTGTGTGTGTGCAAATGTGCAAGTGTGCAAGTGTGGCGAGGAAAACTGCTGGCGAGGACACCATCACTCGTCCCCCGCCACAAAGGCGGCGTGGGGCGAGGGAGGACACGCACACATACGTTGGCGGTGCGAGACGAATATCAGGTTTAAATGCGGCAGCTAGCGAGCGAAATCAAATGACATGCGGGGGAGTGCGTCGTGGTACAGAGGCAACTGTCGAGCTGCTGGGCGACGTCCAGTCCCACCTCGTCGGGATGCTCACAGACGCGCGTCTCCAGCGCAGTTCTCCTGGCCGGCTAGACACAGAATCTCACAGCCCACCGAAGCTAGACACTGCAGAGACGGACAGTGTGTGAATAGAGGAGACAGTTGCACAATAGACAACGAATGCCAGTCGTCGTCGCAAAAACAACAGGACAACCTAATGGCCACACCTCGGCCACAA
Organism: Vanrija sp. TS_01; assembly: GCA_026725045.1. NCBI lineage: Eukaryota > Fungi > Basidiomycota > Tremellomycetes > Trichosporonales > Trichosporonaceae > Vanrija > Vanrija sp. TS_01. The sequence goes on from JAPKIE010000009.1 coordinate 316,771, forward strand.
AAGAGACAATTCTCCGCCAGGGAGTCGAACCCTGCTCTACCGCGATTTAATCTCTCAATGAGAGGCGGTTATACTAACCGATATACTAGCGAAGATAAGCCGTGACCTCTGGCGGGATCGAACCGCCGACCTCATGCGTAACGCTATCGAGTGTTAAGCATGCGCTCTAACCAGCTGAGCTAAGTGGCCTTGATGTGAAACCCGCCGGCAGGTTTGTGTTGGGGTGCCTGCCTGCCACAGTACGCACAGTGGCACCGATTCCATTCCATCGGCACCAACCCACTCCACTCTGCCGCGGCTATCTCCCTGCTCTCCCCCGGCCACTAGCGTTCAAGTGCCGACGGGACGCGTGCCTGAGCAAGCACATTCGATCTAATGGTTACATCTGCCCATCCTATTGGGTACAATCGGGGGGGGGGGCGGTCGGTCTATGGTTACACGCTACGGCATGTGGGCGGCTCCTACGAGGCGGTGACGGGGGCCGTCTCGAAGCCCTTGGCGGTGAAGATGCCTGGGAGGACACCAGAGCCGCGCTTGAGCCACCACTCTGCTGCTGTCATCTCGGGTGTGGAGACCGCCGCGGGCGCGGTCTCCTGCGCGTCGATGATGCCGCCCTTGAGGCGGCGCATGACCACGTCGTCCTCGGGGCGCGTGAAGTACACGAGCGAGTAGCGGTCGAGCGTGTCCTGGGGCGGCGGGGCGGGCGCCACGCGGTGGATGTTGGAGCGCAGGATGCCCGCCGTGAAGGTGACCATCGCGTCGCCGAGGTTGACGATGCACGAGCCGGGCACGGGGCGGACCCAGACCCACTCTGTGCTGTCGGGCGGGCGGATCTGGAGCCCGCCGAGCCAGTTGAACAGGATGGTCAGAGAGCCATAGTCGGTGTGCTCGCCCTTGCGCACGCTCTCCTCGTCCCACGCGGCCGGCGGCGAGTGGTTGAAGCGCACATGGTCGCCCGAGCGCTCGGACGCGCGGTGCAGCTTGGCCAGCGTGCCGGCCGGCAGCTTGAGGTGGTGCGTGAGCAGCTCGAGCAGCAGGTCGATGACGACGCGGCAGTGGCGCACGTAGGACTCGAAGAGCGGCTGCGCGTCGAGAATGAGCTGGTGGGCCGGCAGGCGCGGCGTCACGATGCCCAGCACGTCGTCTTTGCGGATCTGTGTGATGTCAGTCGGCATGCCGTGTGCCACCTGCAGCCCCGTCGGGCTGGCGCCTGCCCCCTACCCACGTTGTAGTCCTCCTTGCGCTGCCCGTCGGGGAGCACGTAGTGGCGGTACGCGAAAAACTTGTCCATGTCGAGGCCGTACTGCTCTTTTGTCTCGTTCGGCAGCGCCATCCACTTCTTCTGGAGCTCGTTGAGCTCGTCGGCCTCGCGGACCATGGCCTCGCCGACCTCGGATCCCGCCATCTCGAGGTAGAAGAAGCCGAGCGCCTTGGAGCACTTGAAGAAGGCCGCGCTCTCGGCCTCGTCGCCCGCCTGCAGGCGCGCGAGCGACAGCGAGACCAGCGGCGCCGTCTTGACGTCTGATGGGAACGGTGGGAGCGACATTGTGGGTGGGTGTGTGGGTGTGTCTGTGTGCGTGGTGAAGAGGTATAGGAGGTACGCCGACAAGATACGCCTCACTGTCATGTATTAGTGCGGGGTGGTTGCTCTCGGCAATCTAGTTCGGGGGGGCAGTGTACCGTATACCCCGGCCTGGCCTCGTCACGCGGCCGCGTCAGCATCTATCTGCACGCAGCGGCTCGCAGATTCCCTTCTGGGAGATGGGAGTGTGTGTACACCTGGATAGCCGCATGCCAAGTCGTAGGCACCACCACCGCTGCCCCACAGGACTGACCGCCCACCCCCACGGGCCATCTCCACTCTGATACCCGCGTCGGCCAACGCCGCGCCGCAGCCTAAGATTCGGCAGAAAGCACTTGCTGCGGCATGAGCTTGCTGCCGTTAATACAACTGCAGCGCACGTCGTAAGGTGAGGAACCCGCAGCCATTTTGCCTTCAAAATGGCTGCACACCAGCTCTCTGCACGCCAGCCGTTCGGTCGGTCGGTTTTTCCTTCCCTGCCTGTAGTGATGCTGCTCGGCAAGCCGTAAGCCACCCGTAGTCACACCACCCTAATCCAATTGATACGTGCATGGCCAACGATGACGACGTGGTAAAGAGACTAACCCTCATCACTCAAGTGCATGCGTGTTCCATCACGACCCCAGTCCCACTACATGCCGCCGCATTAATCGTCCACCTGCATCCAACTCTAATGCTAGACTAAATGGTTTTGGCCAGTCCCGCCCAGCCGGTTACTCGCTTCCTCGTCATCGAGAATCTTGGCCAAGACGAGCGCAAACGCCGCACTCATCTTCCACTCCTTGCAGCTGATTAGATACTTCATCCCCCCGCGCAGGACGTTGTACCCCTGCGGCTGCGAAGGCATGCACGTCCCGAACACTGATACCAGCTCTGACGGGTCGAACGGGTTGTACTGAGGCCCGCCAAACTTGAGGAACACCCAGATGGCGAGAATCGCCACGAACACCGCCGGCGGAGCGTACCGGTTGTCAGTGGGCTCGGGCATGCCACACTCGACGAGCAGCTTGACCGCGTGCGAGATGGCGATCGGCGACTCCCTAGAGGCCGCCCAACGCCGCAACGCCGGCACGACGGCATGTGTAGAATCGCTGCCGTTTTCTGATATATGAGTCAGCCAGAGCCAAGTGAGTCGCGGCGCATCACTCACTGCCAGCCATGGTGTACAGGTCTCGGATGTTCGTTCGGAGCCCAATATGGCCCAGGTGATACAGTATGCGTCCGGCGCGCAGCAGCGGCCCACCCTCGGGCAAATCGTAATACTCTGTTCGCCACAGCTCGAGGGCATGGCCGAGTCCCTGCCGAGTCAGCCCGCCGTCCGTTGTATTGCCTATACTCACCATCATTCCCTGCTCGACACCGATCGTCACGTCCTGGGTACCGGCCTTGGTATCGGCTTCTACACTCTGGTACACCGACACTTGCGCTCGGTAGTCCCACAGATGGTGATGAATGCCGGTGATGAGGACGAGCGCACCCCACGAATTCATCGGCTGCATTGGCTGTGGCGGGTTTGATAGCCTGTACGGGGGAATCACGATGCCAGTCATTCTGGTTGTCAGCTTGGCTGCGACCGCAAGTATAACCCACCCGCGCGTAAAGTATCGTGCCGGTGGTAATGGTTCTCCGTTGAGCAACGATGCCCACTCTTCAGCCGTCTGCGCGCGCCAGAGATTCTCGTCGCACGGGAGTGCAGTGTTGAGCATCTCGGACCGAGAGAGGTAACTCGGCGTGTCGAGGAACACGGGGAAGAGCGAGTCAATGATGAAGACTCCGATACCGAGGCGCTTGCGGCTCTCGAGTGTGATCCACCACTGCCACCGCTCCTGTATCGTGCCAGGCATGTTGGCGTAGAGGTGCTTGACGTCGACGGGCGAGTTGAGAAGGTTGGTCTTGCGGACCAGCTGGACGAGCATGCCGCGGGTGATCTCCGCGAGTTCGTACGAGCGCTGGTGACCTGACCACAGGCCCATAAACGTCGTCGCCATGCAGACGTGCACAAGATCGAGGCTGCGAAGCTAGGCGTCAGAGGAGCCTCCGTGGCGGCTGCACACTCACATTCACACTGTCCATTTCGAAAAGCGCGTAGACGGCGCGCCGGATCATCTCCAGGAGATCGACGGCGAACGGTCTCGTGCCGGGGAGCTTACTCAGTGTGGCTCCGATGCACAGAATGGCGGCGACCAGTAGTGGCGGCGCTTTTGAGATATTAAACGTGGGTAAATGGACGACGGGTAGCTGGTTATAAAAGTGGAGCGCGTACACTACATACGTGTCAGTACCACCCCGCACACAGCTCTCAACTCACCGCTGACGAGCGTGTTCACCGTGTAGAGCGATTCCGGCATGCGAAATGCGCCAGGCTCATGCCCAGGGACGTACTGGGCCAGCTCTGTTGGTCAGACCTGCTGTCTCGACAACAGCCACTCACTCAAGCTGGCCTTAACCGACTCGTACGTCTTTGCGTCAAGCCACAGGAACTTGAACTGGGCTAGGACGGGGTCGAGTGCGGGGTCGACGAGCACCTCGACAATAGTCCCCTCCGTGCCGGGGACATAGGGGCGGCGCAGCCGGGGCTGGTAGTTGGCAGCTGCGGACACGGACCGGCGTCGATAGTGGCGGTCATGTCAACATCAACCTTGCTTCACACGCGTCGTGGCAGGGAGGGGCTGCTGCTGCCAGAACTCGCGGGCGTTCCGCGCCCAAGGGGAGTCCTGGAACGTCCACCCCCACAGGTTCGGGATGACGTCTCGGTTCCCTGCGCCTTGTGGGTGCTCGGACTGGGGCTTGGGGGCTGGCTGCTTGGAGCCGGGCTCGGCGTCCCCGTCTTTGCGGTAGTACCCCAGCGGGAGGAAACAGTCCCACTCGCTCGAGCCCCCGCCGCGCGACTCGCGCTCCTTGGCAGCCCACACGGCCCGCAACTCACGCCAGTTGTCGCCTTGGACGCCGTCGGCGTCCGTGTTGTCTGGCCCGTTGGGGGGCGACGGGGGGCCGGTGTACGGCTGCCAGCCCGACTTTGAGGTGCCCGACGTGGCAGCGCTCACCGGCGAGGCGGAAGATCCGAGCGAGGGCATCGGAGCTGCTGGCACTGCCACGTTCGCCGCAGTCTGCTGCTGGTGGAAGGGCTGTGTCAATGCATCGAGGAACGAGAATCCTGCGTCAGCCGTGATGCCGCTCGCATCCGTGGGGATGTCGTCCAGGCCGATGCGGGGAATGTCGACCGCCGAGTCCTGCAGGATCCACAAGAGGCCGTTATCTACACCGCCACCTGGGGTTTGTGTCAGCTGCGGCGCGCTGCACAATCACCGTGCCACTGGTCCACACTCCTCGTCGTCTCCACTGCCACGAGCACGCATCGTCTCACACCGCCGCATGCACGCCCGCGGCCAGCTGCGCATGCGCGCTGCCCGCATACCCATGGTGGCATGGATCTTACGGTGGGATCGATCTGATCTCCATCGCTGGCGAAACGGGCATCCCATCCCCGAGGTGGAGGTGGAGGGCAGTAAAGGAACCGAGCGACCCGAGCTGCAAACGAGGGCAGCACATGGCGCAGCAAACTCACGCCACAAGGGATCGACCTGCATGGGCTCTGCAGCGAGTGGGAACGGGAGGTTGACTGCATCGTGTCAGGTATGCTTGCTGCCATCGACTCACACTGTAGGTCGAGCTCGGACGCGACCTGGAACGCTGGGGCGTCAGCTAGCCGGCCGCCAAAACCACTCACGGTCAAGGGCGGTGGCAAAGTCGGCGGTGGAGGTTGTGAAGACGGATTCGGGCGGTGGAGGTAGCGTCGCCGCCGTCGGTGGGGCCTGCTCCCTTCCCGGCGACGTCGACGCCGCGCGTGACGCCGCGCTGCTCTCCCCCGCGGGCGGGGGCGTGCTGTCGTGCGTGCGCAGGTGGCGCTTGAGCACGTCGGGGCGGTTGAAGGCGCGCTTGCACACCGGGCATGCGAGGCGCTGCGGGTTCAGTGATGCCTCCACTGGCCGGGGTGCTACTAACCCTGCTGTTCTGGTCTGTGGGCCGTCAGCTCTCTATCACTTGAACGCGGCCAACGCTACTCACGCGTCCGCTGGTGTCGTCGCAGATTCTCGATGCGCGTAAACCTGCGGCCGCACTCGCACGTCAAGCCGTCGGTCGGCGCTGGTGCCGCCGACGGCTGCGCTGTGGCCCCGCGTTCTGTTGTCGTTGTCGTCCGCATATCCCGTCCACTGGCGGCGCTTAAAGAAATGTTGCGGAGCGTGGTGGTGGCCCCGTCCATTTTATCAAGAAGTGTAAACTATCAAGACAAGAGGGAACGATTACAAAGGCGTCCGACAGCTATAATGCTCCCAAGGGTGGGGGTAGGGGGGCGAGTGGACGGCGAGGTGGGGGTGGAGGTGGACGCCGCCGGCTCCGGCGTACGAGCGCGGGCTCGGTTCGGGAAGATAGGGCGGGGTGACTGGTACTGCTTCTAGGGCGCCGGCGATAGCCCTCAGCGGGGCTCTCGAAGCCTGTATGTACAGTCAGCCTGCGGGCGGGAATCCCGGAGGAGGCGAGGTGCGTGCGGGGCGTCCGTGTTCCAAAAAAATCAATCTAAGACCACAAGTTGTCATTGTGGAGCGGTGGTCGCCCGCAGCGGCATCATGTGGCGGCCGCACATTCCCCTGTCCCCCACTCGGTCACTTGCCTTCAGTACCCCGAGGTGCGTGGTGCAGTGGTGACTGTACTAAAATGTGGCGCACGATGACGCGGGGTGTGCATTACATGCAATCTAGTCATATACAACATACTGGGGCCCAAAGCGGTGCACACTGTCATCTCACTGCTCTTCGATCTCTCCATCTCCATTGAACATGTGCGCGAGGCCGTCGGCCGCCTCGTCCTTTGCAGGGACAAACACCTCGAATGCAGTCCTCTCACCCTTTGCCAGCTGCGCCTCACGGCCCGCAGCACCAACCTTGCCCAGACCGGCCGCCCAGCCCCTCTCACGCGCAAACGCTTCCGGCGAACGGTCGAGCAGCAGGTCGAGGTCGCCATCGGAGATGATCTTGTCATCTGCCGTTGCCGTGTGAATTTCTTCGCCGTCGAGGTCCAGCAAAGCGCGTGCCATATCCGCAGTCGACTGGTGGCGATGGCCCGACTTGCCGAGGAGGACGCGACCGTTTTCGTCCACAAGCTTGCCAAACTTGCCCTGCTGGATGACAAGCGCCTCGAGCTTGCGCTTGTTGGACGCCTTCTGCAGAATCTTGGATTCGATCGTGTGGGCTGACACGAGGCGGAACACGAGCACCGGCTTGGTCTGACCAATGCGGTGCGCACGGTCCTGGGCCTGCAGATCCATCTGTGGGTTCCAGTCCTGATCGAAGAAGATAACAGTGTCGGCGGCGACAAGGTTGATACCAAGACCGCCTGCACGCGTACTGAGCAGGAACAGCTGGGGCGCATCAGGGTTGTCGCCGCCAGTGTTGAATTCGTGCATCTGTGCCCGGCGATCTTCTTGCTTCGTACTTCCGTCGATCCGGCAGATCTTGTACCCCTTGTACAGAGTCGCCCAGTCTTGAATGACGTCCAGCATGGTCGTGAACTGGGAGAAGATCAAGACCTTGTGGCGCCTTTCGAACAAGGCGCCAAGAAGGCGGTTAAGGAGGAGCATCTTGCCGCTGGCGTTAACGAGGTCGTCATTGACCACAAGGTCGTCTGTCTCCTCATCGATCGGCCAGTCGAACAGGAACGGGTGGGACGAGACCTTGCGGAGTTGCATGACCATGTTCTGCAAGCGCATATTGTTGACATTTTGTGTGGCTTGCTTGACAGCAAGCTCCCGCTGAGACAGCTTGGGTGGCGCCTTGGTCTCAAAGGCTGACTGGGATTTTTTCTCCAAGTCACGCAGCCACACACGGTCGTTCTCTTGAATGTGGTAGTCGACGGCCGCAGTCTTGCGCTTGGGCCGGGGGTCGTCGTCGAGTACCTGGATGTCGTCCTCGTCGTCTTCATCCTCAACGACGCTCTTGATTGCGCCACCGGTCTTCTTGTTGATCAAGTAGTTGCGGATGTCCCGGCGCACGATCGCTTGGTACATGTCCTTTTGTGGCGCTGTGAGTGGGGCGTAAAGGAGATACTCCTTCTTTGGTGGCAGGTCTTTCTCTACGTCGACTTTGAGTCGTCGGAGCAGGAACGGCTTGAGGATGGCGTGCAGGGACTGCACGACCGATGACTTGTTCAGCAGGCCATCTGTCTGCGATCCGTTGTGCATGTCGTCGAAGTTGAACCATTGCTGGAATGAGTCGAGGTCGTCGAAGATGTCAGGTAGAATAAAGTTAAGGAGCGACCACAGCTCGGCGAGATTGTTGTGCAGTGGGGTGCCGGTGAGAATCATGCGGTTGGCACTCTTGTATGTCTTGAGCTCACGAATGAGCTTGCAGTCAAGGTTCTTAAGCCGGTGTCCCTCGTCGACGACAATGAACTGTGAAGGTTAGATCAAAGCGCGTCGTTAAACCCACCTTCCACTGGAACCCGCTGAGGAAACGCTGATCAATGATACAGATGTCGAATGTCGTCACGACAATCGGGAAAGTGGCAGTCGTGTTGGTGCCCTTGCGCCCTGTATAGACTGCCTGAGGCTTCCCCTGTGGGGTCTTGCGAGAGTTGCGAATGTTACCAACAGCGCTGTTGGAAGGCGTCTGAAGACGGGTCGCACGGAGCTCGGCACGGTGCTCAGGGGTGCCGTGGTACATGAGCACCGGGATCGACGGGGCGAACTTCTCAAACTCGGAAATCCAGTTGTGCAGGACTGAGAGGGGGCAGACAATAAGGAATGGCCCCCAGGTGCCCTTGGCGCGGAGGTGTGAGAGGAAGGAGATAGTCTGGAGGGTCTGTGTGGTGTCAGTCAAGTAGAATGTGACGGCAGCTTACCTTTCCAAGACCCATCTCATCAGCGAGGATGCCGTTGAGCCCATTCTCATAGAGGGAGATCATCCACTGGACGCCGGCCAGCTGGTAGTCGCGCAGCGTAGCCCCTGTGACGAGTTCTGGTTGGCGGAACGAGTACTGCTTCTGGTCGTCGCCGTCTTCGTCGATTTCCTCCTTGGGCTCGGGCTTGGCCTCGACCGGCTCTTCCATCTTGACGCGCTTGGTCGACGACTTGGCGTCACCCCTTCGCTTGCGCTTTACAGGCGAAGGAGGCGCTTCGCGCAATCCACTTCTGCCCTCCTGGACAGCGGCGTCGGCCTCACGCTTCACCTTGTTCGCACGACGAACTTCGGCGCGCTGCTCGGCCTTGGCCTTTTCAATCTGCTGGCGCTCCATCCTGTCGCCAATAATCTTGGCGTAGATGGTCGACTTCTCGAGAAGGAACTTGAGGCGCGTGGCGCGTTGCGTGGCCTGTGTCGGCGGGCCACCAGGTGCGTGTGGCGACGAGGACGAGCAAGGCGGCGGCGTGCCAGACATGGTGAGTCGAGAGGATGAGGGGAGAAGAGAGTGTGCAAGTGCGTGACGTTGAACATATGACGAAAGGAGGAATTCCAGGGGCGCAGAGGAAGACGTATCAGCACACACACGGTGTCGGCCGATCAGGCATGTCACTCACGGCCGCGTCCGACACAAACGACTCTTCGTCGTCAACAACAATCACGTCCTTAGGCTCGGCCTTGACACCCTCCTGCTTGGGGTTTGGTGGTGGAGACGACATGGCTGGGGTCTGGGGCGGGGACGTTCCTTCTACCGATGCGGACGCCGAGGACACGAGGGAAGGCACAGTGGACGCGGGCTGCTTGCGGCGACGGGGCGGCATTGATGCGTGTGGTGTGGGGGTGTTTTAAAGCGCTGAGGATCACAGGAAACGATGCTGTATTGGTCTAGGATGACAGTTGGTCGTGTAGGGTATATCTAGCAGACAGGATTTGTGACGAGGATGAAGAGACACCAAGGGCCGACGCGCAGACGAGGACGACGTGACGAGAAATCGAGAAATCAATGTCCATTGTCACCGTCCCTAAGACGCGTCCGTCTCCACAAGACAAATAGTTGATGTCAGCTGGACGGAAGCAAATTTCAAACGCAACCGTTGACTGGACTTGCGTGGCATACCCGTGGAACACGTGACCAGCCCTGAAGGACGGCGCGCGTCACGCCCTGGAGAAGCTTTATTGTAATGATGGATCTCGCTGCGCTGCCTTCACTCAGCTCAGCCTTCACCCAGACAGCGAGGCAGTCCTTCATATGAGATATGAGGGGAAGGAGGAAAACATGGGTTGGTGGTCGTTGCTGGGCAGGTTGGGTCTGCTGTTACGGCCTAACCCACACCTCAACACCCACCCCACACCCTCCGACTCCACCAGTGTCCAATGGATGCAGACAGCCCGGTCCGGACCCCACTCGCGCCGCACACATCTCATCCATTTGTTTACACTGCTGTCAGTGACCCCTCGTGTCACACTTGCAACACTAGCGCACGCGCCGACGAACGCCGCGAGCGCCTTAAGCTTGCAAGTGTAATACCGGGAGAGGACGGTACTGCATGCACCCATGGCGCTGGGGCAGGCCGGCCGAGGCCGCGGGACGGGGCGTGGATACATGATGTGTGTGGTGCGCGACTAGGGTCGCTGGTTTCAGGGATTGTGCGAAGAGCACGTCTAGTGTTTTGGCCCCACCTTGAGGCTGCGCACAGCGACCTCTGCTTGAGCTGCTGCTGCTGCGGCGGGCGGTGCACCAGCCAGTCCAGGATGCACCAGCATGGTGCTATGACTGGGCTTGGCTGCAGGAGCAGGCCGGAATGGTTGAGCAGAGTGGCTTGAGCGGCGTTGTTGGTGTAGTGTTGGCTGCCGCGGTTTGCCTGCATTTTGAATGTTTCTTTTTTAAGGCAACGGGTCGTCCTGAATGCTGGGCGGGTGGGTGGCTTTGGGAGGCAGACGAGCAGAGGTCACTCCCTGCCGGGTGCGCGCGAGCAAGGCACGGCTGGTGGACGCTAGTGCACGCGTAAGACCCAACAGCCAAGGTACCCCAAACGGCGCCTGCCCTTTGCTTCCTGGCCTCTCTGCTCAGACCCCGACGAGGTGCCGTGCCGCCCGCGCGCCATGCCGTTTGACCCGACTTGTTCCCGCCAGCTGGCTCTCGCCGCACGGCTCCCTTGCCTTAGCAGCAGGCAGCAGCAGCAGCAGGCAACAGCAGCAGCAGCAGCAGCCAGCAGGCAGAAGCAGACGTCGTCTGTCCTCGGTCGTTGCAGTCCTCGTCGTCCTCGTCGTCGTCGCCCTCGCCCTCTCGCTCGTCCTCACGCGTTGCCCACCCCATCCATCACGACTGGCATCCGTCCAAGTCGGGAAACTGCCATCAAACCTTGACACCACTACCACCCACCCACCCGCTACTACCCGCGACGACGACGACTTGAACGACGCGACGCACACACTCTCATAGACTCTCTTCACTCCATCTACACTACATCTTCACAGTCTTTGCGTGTCGTCCCACTCTCGTTTTCATCACCCTTTCCCCGGCCACAGTCTTGCTCGCTCGCACCCATCTCACGTCCACTTGGACGAGCAACTGCACGACCATCACCCTTCCTTTTCGACGTCGCACCGACGAGTGATTCTACGACCGCCTTGCCCTACCGACGACTCGTTCTACCAGAGGCCCGAGCATAGACTGTGTCTCTTGCATCGGCTTCACCAACCACAGCCCGACAGAACTCACCGTCACGCTTATCGACCTTGGTCACGGCTCGAGCTCGAGAGAACACCACAACCCAAACAAGTGGCCGACCAGTCGCACCCCATTCCGCCATTTGCGTTTTTAGTCTCAGCGCCTCAACTGGTGTTTGACCCAACGACTTTCGACGTCTCGACGCTAGCATGTCACCATCGCCATTCTCATTCGGCAGGATAGGCCTGGCCGGCGCTCCCAACGCCCCCGGCGTTGGTCCTCGCGACGTGATTGAAGCGCGCCAGTCTAGTGCGTAACGCCTGGGAGAGCTCTGCGAGCGGCAACTGACTGTCCCAGCTACCTGCCCCAAATACGTCGACCCCCACTTTGGCTCGACCGTCAACGCCAACTATGCCGTCAAGTTCACCTGGGACCCGTCCTGCAGCATGGGGTCCGACAAGGTCGACCTCCGACTGACCAACCCGAGTGCGGCGGTCCCCCTCGTCCGCGTTTGGACTGGCGTAAACTACGCGTCAGGCTCGCTCACCGAGTACCTGTCGCCATCGTGGTGGAACAACACACCGACGGCACAGCTCACGCTCCTGATTGTCAAGTCGGGAGACTCGTCGGCCGCGTGGAACGCTCCCGCTGGTCCCACCTTTACTGTCACGTACAACGCTACGGCCGCGCAGCCGGCCTCTCCCTCTGGAACTGGCGTCTTCCAGTCGGTCGAGGACAGTGGCGCCGCCAAGGGCACGTCCAAGGCTGTTATTGCTGTGGCTGTCGTGATCCCCATTGTTGTGCTGTGTATCCTCGGCGCGCTTGCCTTCTACTTTTACCGCGGAAAGGAGAAGCAGAAGCTTCAGCGCTGGTCGCAGGCTCTCAGCCAGCACTCTGGTATGGAGTGGGAGAAGGGTGCGCTTCCTGGAGAACGCTCCTCTGCCTACCGTCCCAGCTCGCACTACAGCCGTACTTCGGACCGTGTGGGCCGCCCCAGCACGTCGTACGGTCGTCCCTCGACTGGCTATGGCCGCCCCAGCATGTCGTCTGTCAACCGCCCCTCGTCGTCGGTCATGATGGACAACATGGCCGGCGCTGGTGCCTACGGCCCCCGCCAGTTCCCGTCGTCGTCCATGGACGGTCCCAGCCGCTCGTCGATTGTCATGCCCGATGGCCAGGTTCGCACATCGCGCATCTCGTTTGCCGACGGCCAGCGCCCTCGTATCTCGTCTGACTCGCACCAACGTCCCCACCTTTCGTCGCTCGGCAAGGCTGCACGGCACGATGCCGAGCTTGCTGCTGCTGCTGCCACCGCTGCTGCCTACACTTCTGGCCAGGAAATTATGAACGACGACGACGACCGAGACATTGCCAACGTGTCGCCCACGCAGCTGGATGGCCCCAACTCGTTTGCCGAGGCCGACATGAACCGCGCTGCTGCCGCTGGTCGCAATGGTCGCCGCCCCTCTGGAGGTTCTGCCCAGCACCCTGACGACGTGCGCGTTGCCCAACGTGCAAGCAGCTCTGCCGACGAGCTGCGTCACATGGAAGCCGCCGTTCGTGAGTCGCCATCATCGACCGACGCGTCTCCAAGCAAAACAAAGAACCAGCCTAACTCTTCAGTGCGCCGTACTGGTGGGCAGCAGCCGCCCCAGGAAGACGACGACGCGCAGTCGCCTACTACCGTCGCCTACGGTCCCGACCAGATGCTTGCTGTCTACGCCGCCCGACGTGCTGCGGCTGCTTCGCCCACGCCGGCACCCGCTGGTAACGCCGCTGCCGCCATCAAGATGCCCGAGCCTGTTGCCAAGGCTGCGTCCAACGTCAAGCGCTTCCTCTCGCGCAAGGACAAGAAGGGATCACCAGCTGCAGTGCAGCAGCAGGCTCTTGAGCCTTCTTCGCCCGAGTCGCTCCCTATGCGGTCATATGTTCACATGAACAACGGAACAGCGAGCAAGGATGTCGTCGACTCTCTCCCCCAGCCTGGCCCTCCCCGACCAGACTCTGGCGCCTCGGCCGAGGCTGCGCCCGAGACGTCCCAGCCGGGCCCGTCTAGTCACTAAACGTGAGCGCGCGCTTGCTCACGGACTTTACTACCGCGCCGGTAGAATACTTCTATATTACGCCCTGCCGCTTCCAATGTCGGCACTGATATCCTGTTATCCGTCTAGTCTCTCGCTGTCTCTCGCTCTTCCGGTTGTGTTTGGGTACGAGGTCTCTCTTGACGAGAGGCTTGGTAGTGCTGTACTAGCTTGTCGTATGCTGCGATGCATCTATGACTGTGTGGAGGGTGTGGGTGTGTGGTCGGGGGAGCTGTGGTTTGGGTCAGTGTGTGGGTAAGAACATGGCTGAGGCAGCAAGCTTGGGTCAAGGGCGTCCAAAATCCAGCCGTCGTGGGTCGCTGTGCTGGGCAAGGACCTGCGCCCGCGGCCGGTCGAGAGCGCCAGCGCGAAGGCCAAGCTCAGCGCGGCCAACACGCAGGCATCGAACGCGTTATGGTTGCCGTGCCGCATGTCAGCGACCTCGGCGTGGGTTATAACATGTGCGAGGCGGCGAGGGTTGAGTGGTAGGCGGAGCCGAGGACTTGTCCAGTGGCAGAGTAGTCACCGACGCGTAGCGCCTATCGCCAGAACACGCAGCGTCCATGAGAGGTGCATAGTATACAGTGCGTTGTGTGAGATGGTGAGCCGGCAAATCTACGCTGAGGAAGTCGGGACCGCGCCGTCGGGGGGAGGCCCGCCGGCCGCAGCGGCCGCCTCGGCCTCGGCCTGTCGCGCGCGTCAGCACAGCGCACCCTCTCACCCCGCGCGCACACGCGCGACAGTGCCCACGCCCACGCCCACGTACCCGCTGCTGGTCCATGGCGAGCTTGATCTGGTCGCGCTTGACCTTTACGTTCTGCGCGATGACGACCGTGCCGTAGATCTGGGGCGGTTAGCTGGGGTTCGGCGCGCGAACCTACACCGAAGCCGAGCGAGCCGAATACAATCGCCCGGTGGATGAGGTTGCCGACCGAGTATGCCATTGTGGAGAGAGTGAGTTGAGACGGACGGCAAGCTGAGCGCGCCGAAACAACGTTTGAAGTGGTTTAACGCGGTCGGATGGGTGCGGGCGGAGATGGACCGGTGTCCGCGGACTCGGGTTACGTCGGCGCTCGGCACGCCCAGATTGAGATTGAGATTCAGATTACGAGTTGGCCGCTGTTGTTGTTGTTGTTGCTGCTGCTGCTGTGTCGACCTCGCCTCACACCCACCCACACACACACAATGGCCACGACGTCCCGCCTCGCCTCGCTGCTCAACACGGCGCGCACGCTCCCGCCGACGCCGTTCCGCGCCGCGCCGGCGCCGCAGCTGTCCGACGCGCTCTCGGGCATCGTGACGCGCTCGTTCGGGCTCAAGCTCAAGGCCGACGACGCGGCCGTCGCCGCGGCCGCTGGAAGGCTGAGCACGGTACAGGAGGCGGCAGCGGACTCGGCGCTGGGCGCGCTCGAGCGCCTGCGGGCCGGTAACGCGCTGCGCGAGGTGAGTAGCCTCCAGGCTCCAGGAAGGCTGACGCCGCAGTTCCCCGTCTCGGTGACAACCACACACCCCCGCCACGACCCGCACTACTACACGCGCATGCGCGACGGCGTGCACCGCGCGCAGCTGGGTATTGGGCGTAGCTGGTGGAAGCGCTTCTTCCAGGTACGCGGAAGGGAGTAGGCGCGCCGCGATGGCTGCGGTGGACCCGCGTGCCGCGGCCGCGACCGCACGATAGCATAGCAGGACGCCGAGTCGGCGTCACGCACGCACAGCCACCTCTGGCTGCTGCGATCATGACATAGACTTGTACAGTATGGATTTGGGCCGAGCACGACGACGGAGGCGGGTGTGGCATGGCGGTGGCAGGTGCCGCTTGGTGGCGGCGGCGACCAATACGACTCGGACTATTTGGCAGCTCGCGTTGGTTCAGTGGCACAGGTGATATCAGGCCACGCGCCGCGCGTATCAGGAGTTGCCGTGGCATGGCTTCTGCACCGTACCCACGCCTGGATGCGGCCCCCTGCCGGAAGATGGCACCGCGGGTGTGGCCAAACGGGATATGCGACTGACCGGCGTCTTTCTGTTCAGCCTCACGCCATGTTCACTGCTGCTCTTGTTGTGGCTTCACCTCGCCACAGGGCGTGACTGCCCCAGCGGGGTCGGCCGTTCCGTGGCGGAGTGGAGGCCGTGGTATGGTTCGCGGGGGCAAGACTGTGGATCGTCTCGCTGGCGTCGACGTGCCACCCTCGCTGCGCTCTTCCGCTCGTTGACGTATTGTCCTCGGCCTCTGCCTTGGCTTAGACGCCCCCTGCATGCATGCATGCCACTCATGTCCGCCGCCTGCCTCAACACCTCGACGTTATCACGTGACTACATCACGTGACTCCAGCCACGTGCGTTAAGACCGAAACTGTTTTAACACCGACAGTTGGTTCCGCGTTTTGACTTGTATGGTGATTGCATGTTGGTGGGTGCGGTGTGCTGGCTGGCTGGCTGGGCGATGGCCTGGTTTGCCTGCCCTCGAGCGCCAGCCGTCCGCCCGGCACCACCACCTCCTCGCCGCTCGATTGCGACTGGCAGCACCCGCTTGGCCATCTCCATCCATCAAGCTTCGGTTCTCGACTCCACACCGTCGATACCACCCAAAACTCGACAAGCAAAATGGCCGCGCTCCCTTCGGACGTTCAGAAGGTCGCCAACGAGGGCACCGTCAAGCTCTTCGGCAAGTGGGACTCGCAGGAGTGAGTGGATCAGCGGGTAGGCTGGGCCGCGCAACACGGACGGGACGGGACGAGGCAGCGTCGACAACTACGACTACGACGACGGACGATACGGGTCCGCGGGGAGTAGCAGTGGAGAGTGTGAGGGCAGAGACGACGCCAGCGACACGGCGAGCACGAGAAAACCCAGCCTTCGCGACGCTTTGCCGACATCGAACACAGCCAACAGTCGACGACATGCCGCGCACCCTCCGTGTCGCGACCCAGCCGAACCTAGCCAACGCACAGCGCGCAGCTGCTAACGTCTGCAGGATTGAGGTCAAGGACATCTCTCTCACTGACTACATCAACGTCAACCATGCCGTTTACGTTCGTGAGTAAACCCGCGACTCGTGTGCAGTCAGTCACCCGACCACGACGCTGACCACGGCGCGCAGCCCACACTGCTGGCCGTTACGCCAAGAAGCAGTTCGCCAAGGGCCGCATGCCCATTGTCGAGCGTCTCGTCAACGCGTGAGTTTGCAAGACAGCGTGCGACGCTAGACACCAAACTGACCCCACCACAGCCTCATGATGAACGGCCGCAACAACGGCAAGAAGCTCATGGCCGTCCGCATCGTCCAGCACGCTTTCGAGATCATCCACCTCGTCACCGAGCAGAACCCCGTCCAGGTCCTCGTTGACGCCATTGTCAACACCGGCCCCAGGGAAGACTCTACCCGTATCGGCTCGCAGGGCACTGTCCGTCGCCAGGCCGTCGACGTCTCGCCCCTCCGCCGTGTCAACCAGGCTATCTCGCTCATCACCATTGGCACCCGCGAGTCGGCCTTCCACAACTCCAAGTCGATCTCCGAGTGCCTTGCCGACGAGCTCGTCAACGCCGCCAAGGGCTCGTCCAACTCGTACGCCATCAAGAAGAAGGACGAGCTTGAGCGTGTCGCCAAGTCGAACCGATAAATCGCTTCGTCATGGCAACCGGGCTGTGCTCTCTCTTGTGCTGGATATCGTCCGCTCCATGGTCGTGGCTGGCATCTGATGTGTAGTGTGGCTCGGAATGTATACGGCCAGTTATTGTACGTGTACGACTCTGCGGTGAAGAAGGGGATGGGCCTCGAGTTTGGGATGGGTCATAGCTCTCTCTGCATCGAATTCTTTTCCGGGGGGGTGCGTGCTGGATACTCCATGGTCGTGGCGGAGCTCGCTTCAGCGACTCATCACATACGGCGTTGCATGAGTGCGACCGGCTGGCCGGTAGCTGCGGCTTATCTGTGCCGAGAGCCTGGTCGTGTTGCCACCTAGCATCGTAGGATCAGTGAAGCCATCCTCCACAGCCGTCAGCGTGTCGCGGCCGTCAGATTGTGCCACAGTCGCGACTGATCAGCGGTCTTTTCGGGGATTGTCGACCACGCGACAGTCACGTGAAGGGTAAGGGCGCCTTATTTGCTCCCCTGACTCAACCTTACTGAAGTCAGTTCATTATGACGCCGTGACGCAATAGATATGTCGATTTTGCCGGCCGTGCCGGCCGTGGTGACACCACCTGTAACACGCAACTTGGAACTCGGGTAACGGAGCGGCCGTCCAAGCCTCCCTAGGGCCGGCTGTCACCTGCGACGCCTGCATAAAGAGAACAGTCGGCCTGTCAGGTGGGCTTGCAAAATGACCGTGCGTGCACAGACAGTGGCGGCCGCTGCAGCACCTGCAGCACGTCTCGGCGCACACGGCGCTTGCAGCTCCGCCTTCGAAAGGGTTCGTGAGAGGTTTCATGATACCTGACATGCATCCGCGCGCCAAGACGGCTTTCTCGAATGTCTCGCCAATGTCAATGCCTCGCTCGGGTTGCGGATAATTTGTGCTCGTGGGCAGGAAAGGAAAAGGGGCGGCAGGGCGGCAGGGGACCTGAGACAAGTCTATTTGAATCCGAGAGTCAGCCCCAGTGTCGGATTCGATTTGGTTCTATGCTGCGCTGCCGCGACAGCAGGCAGACGTGTTGTCGTCGCCGCCGCTCAACTTGCGATAGCCTGCTCGCTCGGGCAGTGGGGAACGTTGCCCACCGCCGAGGCCACGACACTTGGCGGTGGGAACAGTCGGTGCAGTCAGTCACTGGCGATCGCGATCAGCGGAATGCAGCGCCATCATTCCAGACACGCTGATGGCTACACGCTGCCGATGGAGCACAGTATACATGAATAGACGGCAGGGAGGCCGCGTGCATGCTGGGCACTAACTGGCGGCGCGCGGGGCGCTGGGCTGACGGGCGGGCGGCAGGCTGGCCGGGCATTCTCCTGGCTACAGTAGTGCCAGCTCCAAATATTCGGCGCGGGTCACATGTGTTTCAAGGGCCTACCCAGGCCGACGTCATTCACCAGCAGGGGCGGATGTGCCGCATGCCTGCCTGCCTACAGGCGGGAAGACCGCAGGCAGCAGGCAGCAGGCAGCAGGCAGCAGGCAGCAGGCAGCAGGCAGCAGGCAGCAGGCAGCAGGCAGCAGGCAGCA